>CM065371.1:26332431-26412431 GCA_033032245.1 Poecilia picta
GTCAGACACCGACTGGACCAGAACCCAGAACCTCCGGTCAGATACCGACTGGACCAGAACCTCCGGTCAGACACCGACTGGACCAGAACCTCCGGTCAGATACCGACTGGACCAGAACCTCCGGTCAGACACCGACTGGACCAGAACCCAGAACCTCCGGTCAGACACCGACTGGACCAGAACCTCCGGTCAGACACCGACTGGACCAGAACCCAGAACCTCCGGTCAGATACCGACTGGACCAGAACCCAGAACCTCCGGTCAGACACCGACTGGACCAGAACCTCCGGTCAGACACCGACTGGAGCAGAACCCAGAACCTCCGGTCAGACACCGACTGGACCAGAACCTCCGGTCAGATACCGACTGGACCAGAACCTCTGGTCAGACACCGACTGGACCAGAACCCAGAACCTCCGGTCAGACACCGACTGGACCAGAACCCAGAACCTCCGGTCAGACACCGACTGGACCAGAACCCAGAACCTCCGGTCAGACACCGACTGGACCAGAACCTCTGGTCAGAACCCAACTGGACCAGAACCTCCGGTCAGACACCGACTGGACCAGAACCTCCGGTCAGACACCGACTGGACCAGAACCTCCGGTCAGACACCGACTGGACCAGAACCCAGAACCTCCGGTCAGACACCGACTGGACCAGAACCTCCGGTCAGACACCGACTGGACCAGAACCTCCGGTCAGACACCGACTGGAACAGAACCCAGAACCTCCGGTCAGACCCGACTGGCCAGAACCCAGAACCTGGTCAGACACCGACTGGACCAGAACCTCCGGTCAACGACTGAAAACCTCGCTCGACCAACCTGGACCGAACCCAGAACCCCGGACAAACCCGACTGGACCAGACACCGAACGACTGGACCAGAACCCCGTCAGCACCACTGGACCAAACCGACCGGATCAGAACCACTGGACCAGAACTGGCAGAACACCGACTGGACAGAACCCGAATCCGTCAGAACCGACTGCAGACCACACTGGCCAGACCCCCCCACGAACTCCGTCAGATCCGACGACCAAACCTCCCAGACACCGACTGACCAAACCGTCAAACCGACTGGACCAGAACCTCCGGTCAACCACTGACCGACCAGAACCTCCGTCAGACACCGACTGGACCAAACCTCCGTCAGACACCGACTGACCAACCCAGAACCTCCGTCAAACGACTGGCCAAACCCAGAACCCCGTCAGACACCGACTGACCAAACCTCCGTCAACCGACTGGACCAAACCTCCGTCAGACACCGACTAAAACCCCGCAGACACACCGACTGACCGAACCAGACTCCGTAGACACCGACTGGACCAAACCTGTCAGACACCGACTGACCAAACCCAGAACCTCCGTCAGAACGAGGACAGACCGGTCAGACACCGACTGGACCAGAACCCAGAACCTCCGGTCAGACACCGACTGGACCAGAACCTCCGGTCAGATACGATGGACCAGAACCTCGGTCAGACACCGACTGGACCAGAACCTCCGGTCAGACACCGACTGGACCAGAACCTCCGGTCAGACACTGACTGGACCAGAACCCAGAACGTCCGGTCAGACACCGACTGGACCAGAACCCAGAACCTCTGGTCAGACACCGACTGGACCAGAACCTCCGGTCAGATACCGACTGGACCAGAACCTCCGGTCAGACACCGACTGGACCAGAACCTCCGGTCAGACACCGACTGGACAGAACCCAGAACCTCCGGTCAGACACCGACTGGACCAGAACCTCCGGTCAGACACCGACTGGACCAGAACCCAGAACCTCTGGTCAGATACCGACTGGACCAGAACCTCCGGTCAGACACCGACTGGACCAGAACCTCCGGTCAGATACCGACTGGACCAGAACCTCCGGTCAGACACCGACTGGACCAGAACCCAGAACCTCCGGTCAGACACCGACTGGACCAGAACCTCCGGTCAGACACCGACTGGACCAGAACCCAGAACCTCCGGTCAGATACCGACTGGACCAGAACCCAGAACCTCCGGTCAGACACCGACTGGACCAGAACCTCCGGTCAGATACCGACTGGACCAGAAACCTCCGGTCAGACACCCCAGACACTCTGGACCAGAACCCAGAACCTCCGGTCAGACACCGACTGGACCAGAACCAGACCTGGTCAGACACCGACTGGACCAGAACCTCCGGTCAGATACCGACGGACCAGAACCTCCGGTCAGACACCGACTGGACCACGAACCCCGGTCGACCGACGACCAGAACCTCCGGCAGACCGACTGGACCAGAACCTCCGGTCAGACACCGACTGCCAGAACCAGAACCTCCGGTCAGACCCGACTGGACCAACTGCAGAACCGCTGGCAGAACCCCGGAGAACCGACTGGACCAGAACCTCGGTCAGAACCGACTGGACCAGAACCCAGAACTCCGGTCAGACACCGACTGGACCAGAACCTCCGGTCAGACACCGACTGGACCAGAACCCAGGACGCAGACCGACTGGCAAACCAAACCTCCGTCAGACACGACTGACCAGAACCTCGGTCAGATACCGACTGACCAGAACCCGGTCAGAACCGACTGGACAGAACCGTCCGGTAACACCGACACCAGAACTCCGTCAGAACCGACTGACCAGAACCTCCGTCAACACCGACGACCAAACCAGATCCGTCAGAACGACTGGACCAGAACCCCGCAGACCCGACTGACCAGAACAAACCTCCGGTCAACACCGACGGACGAACCAGAACCTCGGTCAGACACGACTGGACCAGACTCCAGAACCACGGAAGAACCGACTGGACCAGAACCAGACCTCGTCAGACCGACTGGACCAAACCTCGGTCAGACACCGACTGGACCAGACTCGGTCAGACACCGGACCAAACCTGGTAGACACGACTGGACAAACTCCGTCAACGATGGCCAGACCAAACTCGCAGACGACTGGACCAACGTCAGACACCGTGGACCAGAACCGGTCAGAACGACTGACCAGACTCCGTCAACCGAGGACAACCAGACTCGTCAGAACGACTGACCAATCCGCAGAACCGATGACGACCAACGTGACCGTCAGACCGACAGACCGTCAGACCGACTGAAAACCTCGGTCAGACACCGCGGACGAACGAGAACCGATGGACCAGAACCGTCAAACGATGACCAACCTGGTCAGAACGACTGACCAAACCTCGGTCAGAACGATGGACCAACCTAACCACGGCCAGAACCGACTGCCGAACCCAACCTCTCACCCGCGGACGACACCGACTGGACCAGAACCTCGGTCAGACACCGACTGGCCAGAACCCAGAACCTCCGTCAGACACCGACTGGACAGAACTCGGTCAGAACGACTGGACCAGACTCGTCAGAACCGACTGGCAGAACCTCCGGTCAACACCGACTGGACCGAACCTCCGTCAACACGACTGGACCAGAACTCGGTCAGAACCGACTGGACCAGAACCTCGTCAGAACGACGGGACCAGACCTCCGTCAGATACCGATGGACCAGAACCTCCGGTCAGACACGATGGACCAGAACTCGGTCAGAACGACTGGACCAGAACCTCCGGTCAGAACGACTGGACGAACCTCCGGTCAGAACGACTGGACCAGAAACCTCGTCAGAACGACTGGACCAGAACTTCCGTGGCAGATAACGATGGACCAGAACCTCCGTCAGACACCGACTGGACCAGAACCCGGTCAGACACCGATGGACCAACTCGTCAACGAGACCAGAACCTCCGGTCAGAACCGACTGGACAGAACCCAGAACTCCGTCAGACACGACTGGACAGAACTCCGTCAGATACCGACTGGACCAGAACCTCCGGTCAGACACCGACTGGAGCAGAACCCAGAACCTCCGGTCAGACACCGACTGGACCAGAACCTCCGGTCAGACACCGACTGGACCAGAACCTCCGGTCAGACACCGACTGGACCAGAACCCAGAACGTCGGTCAGATACCGACTGGACCAGAACCTCCGGTCAGACACCGACTGGACCAGAACCCAGAACCTCCGGTCAGACACCGACTGGACCAGAACCCAGAACCTCGGTCAGACACCGACTGGACCAGAACCTCCGTCAGAACCGACTGGACCAGAACCTCCGGTCAGACACCGACTGGACCAGAACCCAGAACCTCCGGTCAGACACCGACTGGACCAGAACCTCCGGTCAGACACCGACTGGACCAGAACCTCCGGTCAGACACCGACTGGACCAGAACCCAGAACCTCCGGTCAGACACCCACTGGACCAGAACCTCCGGTCAGACACCGACTGGACCAGAACCCAGAACCTCCGGTCAGACACTGACTGGGCTCAATGGAGGGTCATTTGATTGTAGTTTCACTGCTAGTTTTACAGTTTGGTTCCACTAAATGAATGTTAAGATATCTAATGTAAAAACTTATGTCCTAAGGAATAAAAAAAATGTGATTCTAAAATGTTTGGACTTGTTTGATTCAAATTCAACCAGACATGGAATTTAATAATTTAATATTTGCATTTATGGTTAAAATTGTAAAAGAAATGTATGTTTAAGGTTAAAAGTGGAATTAGTCATTAAGATAAATTAACTTTGAGCCAAATGTCTGAAATGTACGTTAAAATATTTTGTATGTGTTGTAGCTTTTCACCTGTTCATTGGTGAAAATAAAGCGACTGAGTGAATTCCTGAAGTCTCCAAGTGCTGCTCTTCAAGCCAGGAAGCCAGGAAATTATAGGAACAAATTAAATGATGACATTTTATCATCCTGGGACATTTTAAAGTGCAAAACATTTAGTAACAGATTTTCTCTGTTGCAAAATTTATTCTTTCCACATAAACTTTGTTTTTTATTTGTATTTTAAATATGTTAAAAATTATTTTTGATCCATTCACAAAACTGAACTTTAATCAATTAAAAACCCAAAAACCTGCAGAACCTTTAACAACTTTAACTAAGAAACTAAAACTAACAAAGTTTAGAGTTTAGTTCCTGGTTTCATTAATGTGTGTGTGTCTGTGTGTGTGTGTGTGTGTGTGTGTGTCTGTGTGTGTCTGTGTGTGTGTCTCTGTGTGTGTCTGTGTGTGTGTGTGTGTCTCTTTGTCTGTGTGTGTCTCTGTGTGTGTGTGTCTCCCTCTGTATGCGTGTGTGTGTGTGTGTGTGTGTGTGTGTGTGAGTGAGTGAGTGTCTGTGTGTGTGTGTGTGTGTGTGTGTGTGTGTGTGTGTGTGTCTGTGTGTGTGTGTCTCTGTGTGTGTGTGTGTCTCTGTGTGTGTGTGTGTGTGTGTCTCTTTGTCTGTGTGTGTCTCTGTGTGTGTGTGTCTCCCTCTGTATGCGTGTGTGTGTGTGTGTGTGTGTGTGTGTGAGTGAGTGAGTGTCTGTGTCTGTGTGTGTGTGTGTGTGTGTGTGTGTGTGTCTGTGTGTGTGTGTCTCTGTGTGTGTGTGTGTGTGTGTGTGTGTGTGGCGCTGCTGCTGACCTTTGCAGTCGGGTCGTTTCAGGACAGAACCGTCAGAGGAAACTTTTATTTTTCCATATTCAAATCAGATCAGCTGTTTGATCTGCACTTAAAATAATGAAAATATTAATAATTACATGAAATTCAAACAAAAGGTGAGAATTTGAACATGTTTCTGCTTCTCTGATGTTAAATCTGATCAAACTCAGAATTACAAATTATTTCTGTTTGATTCGACCCAAATCATCCAAAACTGGACATTTTCCCAGGTTCTAACCCAATAAGATGATGAGTTTGAATAAATGTTCTGATTAAGTTTTATCTTCTTTTATTATTTTATTTTTGGTGACTGACCTAAAATGATGAAAGTTGAATATTATTTAAACCGGGGCTGGTCAGTCCAGAGTCCTGCAGCTGTTAAACGTCTCCCTGTCCAACACACCTGGACCCACCAGCTGGTTCTCCAGTCCTGATAACAACCTCAGTATTAGACTCAGGTGTGTTGAAGTGGAGACACATATAAAAGCTGCAGGACCTGGAGTTTCCCTCCCTGGTTTAAACTCGTGTTTCTGTTTCATAAAATGTTTTATATATATACTGTATATATATATATATGTTCTGTTTTCATGAAATGTTAGTGGAAAATACTAAAAATGAACAGAAATAAAGGCTGGAAAACATCAGTAAATAGTTTGACTTTGTGATAAACTGTGTTTGATGTGTTTTGTCCCAGTGGGGACACCGTATCTGATTACAGTCATTTAACTGTTTAGGTTTATTTTGTGTTTATTCCCAGAACCAAAAATAAGAATTTTCTTCCTCAAACTTTGCTCTATTAAGCCAATTAAAACATATTTGTGTAAAAACCTGTGAGATAAAAATAATTTTGAAAAAGCTAAGAAAAAACATTTTTTTCTTCCATTTCCATTTAAGAAAAATAAACTTTACACAGAAAATCTCATCCTCAAAATTTTTAAAAAGCGTCGGAGGGACAAATTTGTGCCATTTTTGAATTGCGGTCAAAGGTCACCAAAAATAAAGTTGATAAATAAACAGGCCAAAGGTGAAGGATGCAGATGCAGCAGATGAACACAAGATGTCAGCAGAGGATCGAGTCTAGATCTAGTTTAGATGGTTGACGTCATAGATCCAGCAGTAGCACTTCATCCATTCATCCATCATCCCTCCATCCATCCATCATCCATCCATCCATCATTCCTCCATCCATCCATCATCCATCCATCCATCATCCATCCATCATCCATCCATCATTCATCCATCATTCATCATCCCTCCATCCATCCATCATCCATTCATCCATCCATCATCCATTCATCCATCATCCCTCATCCATCACATCCATTCATCCATCCATCATCCATTCATCCATCATCCTCCATCCATCCATCATCCTCATCATCCATCCATCATCCATCATCCTCCATCCATCCATCATCCATTCATCCATCATCCTCCTCCATCCACATCACATCCATCATACTCCATCCATCTCATCCAATCCATCATCCCTCCATCCATCATCATCCATTCATCCATCCCATCATCCATCCAATCATCCATCCATCATCATCCATCATCCATCATCCATCTCATCCATCACCATCCATCATCCATCCATCCATCATCCATCATCCATCATCCATCATCCATCATCCATCATCCATCTCATCCATCCATCATATCCCATCCATCACCCATCCATCCATCCTCTATCCATCATCCCTCCATCCATCCCATCATCCATCATCCATCATCCTCCATCCATCCATCCATCATCCTCATCCATCCATCATCCCATCCATCCATCCATCCATCACCCATCCATCCTCCATCATCCCATCCTATCATCTCCATCCATCATCCATCCATCCATCCAATCATCCCTCCATCCTCCATCCATCCATTCCTCCATCCACATATCCATCATCCATCCATCCATCCATCCAATCCATCATCATCCTCCATCCATCATCACCATCATCCTCCATCCATCCATCCTATCCATCATCCATTCATCATCATCATCATCATCCTCCATATATCCATCCATCATCATCCATCCATCCATCATCCATCCATCATCCCTCCATCCATCCATCCATCCATTCATCCATCATCCCTCCATCCATCCATCATCCATCCATCCATCATCCCTCCATCCATCCATCATCCATTCATCCATCCATCTCCATCCATCCATCATCCATCCATCTCCATCCATCCATCATCCATCCATTCCATCCATCCATCATCCATCTCCATCCATCACCATCCATCATCCATCCAATCCATATCATCCATCCATCCATCATCCATTAATCATTCATCCAATCCATCATCATCATCCATCCATCCATCATCATCATCCAATCATTCATCCATCCATTCCATCATTCATCCATCCATCATTCATCCATCCATCCATCCATCATCCCTCCATCCATCCATCATCCATTCATCCATCATCCATCCATCCATCATCCATTCATCCATCATCCCTCCATCCATCCATCCATCTATGTTATCAAAACATTTTCATACTCGAGGAAAGTATGAAATTCTCCAAAATATACGTAAGTGAAGTTTTATGGTGTTTTTACTTCGTTACTCTACAACACTGGTTTCTCTTTCGGCTAAAGACCAGGAGACATTTCTGCTGCTAGCGCTAGGCTAGCAGGTTAGCTTTAGTTGTAGTTACCCAGAATGCCCTGCTGTATAGTCCACTTCCTGCTTTTGGAGCGTCTCTGGTCCGCTGGACGTTCACATTCAAACTGAACCAGAGTTCATTCAACCGAACCCAGAGCAGCAACATATTTACACAGGTAACTTTACCTGCCAGGCTCCCCCTAGTGGTCTGGAGTGGTATTGCAGTATGTTTTGTGTTTGCATCATTTATGCGTTTGCAGAATGTTTCTGTGTTTGCTGAGACAAAAACATCGTCAGTGAGGAAGATCAGCTGAAAGAAGATTTATAATTCAGCATCTTATCCAGTATGGAGATGGGAACAGAACCAGTACTCCCAGCAGGTCCATTATTACTCAACAAGGAAGTGAAATAAAAATAAAAGTGACAGAAAAACTTTACTGGTGATCCGGAGAACAGAAACAACACAGTTCTGCTTCTGTCAACAAACACAACTTCCTCTGCGGCCCGTTTGAGCTGAATGTTGTTTCAATGACGCTGTGTGTGTGTCACTGTGTGTCTGTGTGTGTGTGTCTGTGTGTGTGTGTCTGTGTGTGGTCTGTGTGGTGTGTCTCTGTGTGTGTGTCTGTGTGTGTGTCTGTGTGTGTGTTCTGTGTGTGTGTCTGTGTGTGTCTCTGTTGTGGTTGTTGTGTGTCTGTGTGTGTGTCTGTGTGTGTCCTGTGTTGTGTCTGTGTGTGTGCTCTGTGTGTGTGTCTCTGTGTGTGTCTCTGTGTGTGTCTCACTGTGTGTGTGTCTCTGTGTGTGTGTCTCACTGTGTGTGTCTCTGTGTGTGTGTGGTCTCACTGTGTGTGTGTGTTGTCATGTGTGTGTCTGTGTGTGTGTGTCTCACTGTGTGTTGTCTCACTGTGTGTGTCTGTGTGTGTGTGTCTGTGTGTGTGTCTGTGTGTGTGTCTCTGTGTGTGTGTCTCTGTGTGTGTGTCTGTGTGTGTGTCTCTGTGTGTGTGTCTCTGTGTGTGTGTCTGTGTGTGTGTCTGTGTGTGTGTCTCTGTGTGTGTGTCTCTGTGTGTGTGTCTCTGTGTGTGTGTCTCTGTGTGTGTGTCTGTGTGTGTCTCTGTGTGTGTGTCTCTGTGTGTGTCTCTGTGTGTGTGTCTCTGTGTGTGTGTCTCTGTGTGTGTGTCTCTCTGTGTGTGTCTGTGTGTGTGTGTCTGTGTGTGTGTCTGTGTGTGTGTCTCTGTGTGTGTCTCACTGTGTGTGTCTCTGTGTGTGTGTGTTTCTCACTGTGTGTGTGTGTGTGTGTGTGTCACTGTGTGTGTCTGTGTGTGTGTCTCACTGTGTGTGTCTCACTGTGTGTGTGTCTGTGTGTGTGTCTCTGTGTGTGTGTCTCTGTGTGTGTCTCACTGTGTGTGTGTCTGTGTGTGTGTCTCTGTGTGTGTGTCTCTGTGTGTGTCTCACTGTGTGTGTGTCTGTGTGTGTGTCTCTGTGTGTGTGTCTCTGTGTGTGTCTCACTGTGTGTGTGTGTGTGTGTGTGTCACTGTGTGTCTCTGTGTGTGTGTCTGTGTGTGTGTCTCTGTGTGTGTCTCACTGTGTGTGTCTCTGTGTGTGTGTCTGTGTGTGTGTCTCTGTGTGTGTGTCTCTGTGTGTGTCTCTGTGTGTGTTCTGTGTGTGTGTCTGTGTGTGTGTCTGTGTGTGTGTCTGTGTGTGTGTCTGTGTGTGTCTCCCTGGTGCTAATGCTACAGGGATAAAGCAGCTTTGTGTCCGGCTCAGGATCTCGGCCCGGAGCGGCGCAGCAGCCATTGACTCGGGTTCGTCGTTTACTCAGAACCAGAACCAGACATTGGAACAGCAGAACCAACAGTTCAGCCCGTTTGGGTTTTTAGTCTGATGCATCAACAGACTCAGTCGGATCAGAACCGACACCACTGCGATGCTGAAATTTATACAAATCAAAGCCGATTATTATTCATTATTCAAGTTCAGATTTCTGATCAATAATCTATAAAAGCTTCATGTTCTGATCATCTGCTTCCCTTTAACGTCTGAATTTATCCTGATAGATTTCAGTCGTCATTCAGATGTTAAATTAATTAGTACATTTGAACATTATTAATGTGACTTTAGCTGTGATGCTAATTAGACTCATTAGGCACGTAAGGAATGAAACTGATTATTTAATATTAATATGCTGATTATTTCATTGATGCTGTTTTTGCTCAAACAAAACTTTAAACAGTAAAATCTGTTTTTGAACAGCAATCAAGACGGGGCGACTGTGGCTCTGTGGGTAGAGTCGTCGTCTCGCAATCAGAAGGTTGTGGGTTTGATTCCAGTTTCCTCCTGCCACATGCCGATGTGCCCCTGGGCAAGGCACCAACCCCAAATTGCCCACCAAGCTGCATATCAGTGTATAAATGTGTGAGTTTGAATGGGTGAATGTGGCTCTAGTGTAAAGCACTTTGAGTGATTGGATAAAGGGCTATACAAGTTCAGTCCATTTACCATTTTAGAGAAAAATCCCATTAATCAGTCCAATGAACTCCAAAACTTTTTTTTTCTAAAAAATTAAATCAGTTTTACAAATCAACTTTCAACATACATTTTTGAACAGTTTTTATCCTGTATTGTTTCCAGTTCAACAAAATACTGAAAAATCAATTTACAATCCTGACCTAAAAGCTTTTAAATATTCTATAACATATCAATATTCATATTATTGTGCAATCGAAAGGAATCATTTAAAGTTGCAAAATCTAAATATTAATATAATTTATATATTCTACAGCCATAGGTTCACTAAACATATTGCTTCTTAGTACTATTACTCATTTCCAGTCCTTAGTCGCCTGGTGTATCTAATAAGCTTCATACCCAAAATCAGAAATAAACTTAGTCAAATGTAGTAAATGAGTAAAAATAAGCCTAAATACATATTTTTATTCACAAACCTAGTTTAAGATGAATATTATGTACTGAGTTCATTAAACTTTATCTTCCATAATCAACATGCAGTTCCCACTCCGGCCACTAGATGGTGGAAAAGTTCTTCAAACAGCAAAGTTAGTATGAGAGGCAGATGCACCAACCAACATTTATTGTTGCAATATTTTTCTTTGGCTGATTTCTCAGTGAGAGGCTACTGGCTTCCAACCCAAACCGGGTCAGAACCGGTTCTGATCCGGTTCAGGACATGGCAGAGCGGAGCGGCTCCAGAACGTTGTCCATCTGGTTCCAGTAAAGTTTTATTTGATCTTAAAGGAGAGGAATGATGCACTATGGGTAATAAAAAGCTTTCGCAGTAGTGATGCGTCTCAGCTGGTGGTTCTGATGGCCTCCTGTAACCGGGTCAGGCTGTTCTCTGGACCCGCCGTGTTTATGCTTCCTCTTATCGCTGCAGCCGCTGCCAACGTAGTGAAGCTCAAAGCAAAGCAGCTGCAGGCCAGACGGCTCCACTTCCTGGTGGGCGGAGCCTGGAGGTCAGATAAGGACAGGCGACCCCTGTGACCCCTGTGACCCCGCCCCTCACCGCTGGGCGTTTACCAGGACATCACATTCAGAAAGCGGCTTTTGGTTTCAACCCAAGAATCAACAGAGACATTGATTCTCTGTCTCTGTTGAGACAGAGAATCAATTGTAACTTAACTATTGGGTTAAGTTACAATAACCCAAAACCTCATCCAATCATCAGCTTTAAGGCATTTAGAAACAGGAAGTGAAGGAAAAGTTGGTTTCCTGTAGAGGTTGACATACAATATTTATTTAGGTTCACAAAAATGATAAGTTATTTATCAGGTAGTCCACAAATATTGTGGGAATGGTCTCATACAGTCATACAACGGGGGAAACGTACATGAGAAACCATTAGGAACATTAGGCCCCGCCCACAAACTGACTGAACCCAGTCAGGAACCAAACGTTGGGGAAATGCGTCACATCCCACATTATAGTCTAAAGAAACAGGATGATGGTTTTTCCTCATCAATGTGTCCATAATTTTTATCCTTAAAAAAAAAGAGCCTAAGCTATTTAAAATATTTCATTTTAAAGTCTCTGATCAAAGTCAAAATCAAAACTGGAGAACCTGCTTTCAAAATATTGCGATTTCTCGAGGGCTGTTCCCGAAGCGTCGCTCGGCAGTTTGAGCCTTCAGAAACCTCCGGTCCAGCAACGGGCGGGGAGGGGCGCCATCCTGTCCCTGAAAGTAGTCTGTGGTGCCCCCGACTCCCCCTGCTGGCCGTTTTCAGTCCTGCACTCAGATTTCTGTTTAATTTGGACTTTTTACAGCCAGATTCTGCTGCTCGTTACCGGGAACGACCCCTCCGTAAGCCCCGCCCCCTCCTGAAACACACCTGGCGTATGCTTTCTACAAAAGATGTTACACGTTGTGAACACGTCATGCAAAAAGTGGCATTTCTGTTTAAAAAGATGGAGTAGTTTTGTTTTTAATCTCTAGTCATTTTAGCTGCGACTGATTCACGTTTACAAAAGATCAACCTAAAGCCCCGCCCACTTCCTGCACCTCAATGAATAAAACGTCATTAGAAACAAAGATAGAAAAGATGATTTGTTGCCTTGCAGTCCAGGTGAAACGGCGAGAGGAGAAATCAGCTGGTTGAAGAACAATCCCTGATTGGCTGAGAGCAGTCAGGTGACCACCAGGCCAGGTGAGAAGAGGTTCCCCCTCTGACGGATATGGAGGCGTCTCGTTTCCTGCTAAACCCTAAATTATGCATTTACATATATTTATATATATATACTGGAACTTTATGAATACACGTCTGATTACAGGCCGACCGCTCGCTCGCTCTCATGCGTCCCACATGCGTCCCACGCGCCACCATTTGGTGATCAAATCTGAATCTTAAAGGACAAAAAAAAATCACTGCCTCGCTTTTCCTCATGCAGCACAGACGGTCGCAGGAACATAGAACAGCAGTGGGTAAAAAAAACACCGGCTGAAAACGAAAAGACTTGCTGCCTGGAAAGTCCTGGAAAGTCCTGGAAAGTCCTGGAAAGTCCTTGGACATGGAGACTCCTTGGGCGTGACGTTGTTTAAATCTGTTTTTCTCTCGTTATAACCTTTCCTGGTAATGAGACTAGAATCCTCGGCCGTGTTCGTTTCTCTCCATCATCCGTTTTCTTGGTTTGCGTAGATTTTTTCCGATCTAATCCCGTTTCTACCAATTATTGCCACCCACCCGCCCTGCGCCCCCCCCGCTCCCCCCTCACCGTCAGGGGGTGGGGGGCCGTTTCCAGTCCTTCATCTCTCCGCCTCCATGGCGACGCTGGCCTTCTGCTCGGCGGCGGCGTGCGGCGCGACGCCCACGGGCCACGGGGGCGGGCAGGGCTGCGTGGGGGGCGGAGTCCAGAGTCCCTGCGGCTGCGGCGGCGCGTTGGGCGCGCCGGGCGCCGCCCCCCAGACGCCCGCCTGCGGGGGCGGAGGCGAGGTCGCCATGGAGACGGCCATGGGGCTGCCGGCGCTGCTGGCGAAGCTCTCGGAGGCTTTCAGCCGGGAGAACATGGTCAGCGCGTCCGGGAAGTTGGGGGGCGTCGCCGGCGTGTTGGCGGGGGTGCACATCTGAGGAAGAGGAGGGGAGAGGAGGGTTACCATGGAGACACATCTGAGGAAGACGAGGGGAGAGGAAGGGAGCTGCAGGATTGACCTTCACAATAAAACATTAATTTTTCCTCCAGGATTTTAATTTGTTTGGGATGAAAAACATTTGAATAAAGTTTGAGATATTTGTGTTCATGTGAAACAGTAAATATGGGTTTTCATAACATGAATTACAGACGGTAACTTTAGCTGAAGCAGCAGAGAAGAAGACAGAAATACTGCCACCTGCAGGCGGGAGTCAGAATCACAAGCATGACAAGTTTGCAGAAAATTTGGTTCAAACAAAAAAAATTAGTTCTCTGGACTCATTTAGATTTATTTCTAAATTCCTTCACACACACACATATTTAAATACCGGTAAAAATGTTATATTGCTTATGGTTAAATCTTCATGAATATTCAATAAGCCGTAGTTTGTGAAATAATTGGGTCATTTTTTGTAGAGGGAAAATTTGAAAAATCTGATTATTACTTTATGTATTTATTGGTAAGAAATATAATGAAATGAAAAGAATCTGAGCTTTATGACCTGATTTAATTTGATTTCCTCTGTTTATTATTTTGCTCTGATTTTATTTCAGTGAATCCAAAACGTAGAACGATGACGGCAGAAACCAGAACCACCTCCAGCGTTCAAGACGGATTCTCCTCATGAGGAGCAGTTCTGGTTCTGGTTCTGGTTCTGGTTCAGGTTCTGGTTCTGGTTCTGGTTCTGGTTCTGGTCCAGGTCCAGGTTCTGGTTCTGGTTCTGGTTCTGGTTCAGGTTCTGGTTCTGGTTCTGGTCCAGGTTCTGGTTCTGGTTCTGGTTCAGGTCCAGGTTCTGGTTCTGGTTCTGATCCAGGTCCAGGTTCTGGTTCTGGTCCAGGTCCAGGTTCTGGTTCTGGTTCTGGTTCAGGTCCAGGTTCTGGTTCTGGTTCAGGTTCTGGTTCTGGTTCTGGTTCAGGTCCAGGTTCAGGTCCAGGTCCAGGTTCTGGTTCTGGTTCTGGTTCAGGTCCAGGTTCTGGTTCTGGTTCTGATCCAGGTCCAGGTCCAGGTTCTGGTTCTGGTTCAGGTCCAGGTCCAGGTTCTGGTTCTGGTTCTGATCCAGGTCCAGGTTCTGGTTCTGATCCAGGTCCAGGTTCTGGTTCTGGTTCTGGTCCAGGTCCAGGTTCTGGTTCAGGTCCAGGTTCTGGTTCTGGTTCTGGTTCAGGTCCAGGTTCTGGTTCTGGTTCTGATCCAGGTCCAGGTTCTGGTTCTGGTTCAGGTCCAGGTTCAGGTTCTGGTCCAGGTCCAGGTTCTGGTTCTGGTCCAGGTCCAGGTCCAGGTCCAGGTTCTGGTTCTGGTTCTGATCCAGTCCAGGTCCAGGTTCTGGTTCAGGTCCAGGTCCAGGTTCTGGTTCTGGTTCTGGTTCTGGTTCAGGTCCAGGTCCAGGTCCAGTTCAGTTCTGGTTCAGGTTCAGGTCCAGGTTCTGGTTCAGGTCCAGGTTCTGGTTCTGGTTCTGATCCAGGTCTCAGGTTTCTGGTTCTGGTTCAGGTCCAGGTTCATGGTTCTGGTTCAGGTTCTGGTCCAGGTTCTGGTTCTGGTTCTGGTTCAGGTCGGTTCTGGTTCTGGTTCTGTCCAGGTCCAGGTTCTGGTTCTGGTGTCCAGGTCCAGGTTCTGGTTCGGTTCTGGTTCAGGTCCAGGTTCTGGTTCTGGTTCTGGTTCTAGGTTCTGGTTCTGGTTCTGGTTCAGGTTCAGGTTGTCTGGTCCAGGTCCCAGGTTCTGGTTCTGGTTCTGGTTCAGGTCCAGGTTCTGGTTCTGGTTCTGTTCGGTCCAGGTCGCAGGTTCTGGTTCTGGTTCAGGTCCAGGTCCAGGTTCTGGTTCTGGTCTATCCAGGTCTTCAGGTTCTGGTTTCTGTGCCAGGTTCCAGGTTCTGGTTCTGGTTCGGTTCCTGGTTCGGTTCTGGTTCAGGTTCGTCCAGGTTCTGGTTCTGGTTCTGGTTCAGGTCCAGGTTCTGGTTCTGGTTCTGTCCCAGGTCCAGTTCTGGTTCTGTCTGGTTCTTGGTTCGGTCCAGGTCCAGGTTCTGGTTCTGGTTCTCAGGTTCAGTCCGGTTCTTCTGGTTTCCAGTCGTCCAGGTCTAGCGTCGTCAGGTCGGTCGGTTCTGGTTCTGGTTCTGATCCAGGTCCAGGTCCAGGTTCTGGTTCAGGTCGTCAGGTCCAGGTTCTGGTTTGGTGTTCTGGTTCTGGTTCAGGTTCTGGTCCAGGTCCAGGTTCAGGTTCTGGTTCAGGTTCTGGTCCAGGTTCTGGTTCAGGTCCAGTCGGTTCGGTTCCAGGTTCTGGTTCTGAGTTCTGGTTTCCAGGTTCCAGGTTCTGGTTCAGGTTCTGGTTCAGGTCAGGTTTCTGGTGTTCTGGTTCAGGTCCAGGTTCTGTTCGGTTTTCTGGTTCTGGTTCAGGTCAGGTTCTGGTTCCAGGTTCTGGTTCAGGAGTTCTCGGTTGTTCAGGTTCTGGTCTTTCAGGTCCAGGTCCAGGTTCTGGTTCTGGTTCTGTCCAGGTCCAGGTTCCTGGTTCAGGTTTCTGGTTCAGGTCAGTCCAGGTTTCTGGTTCGGTCCTGGTTCATGGTTCTGGTTCTGGTTCCAGGTTCTTTTCTGTTTCTTCTGGTTCAGGTTTGGTTCTGGTCCAGGTTCTGGTCCAGGTTCTGGTTCTGGTTCTGGTTCAGGTCCAGTTGTTCTGGTTCGGTCCAGGTTCTGGTCCAGTTCTGGTTCAGGTTCTGGTTCTGGTTCTGGTTCAGGTCCAGGTCAGTTCTGGTTCTGTCCAGGTCCAGGTTCTGGTTCAGGTTCTGGTTCAGGTTCCAGGTTCTGGTTCGGTCCAGGTTCTGGTCCCGGTTCTGGTTCGGTCCAGGTTCTGGTTCTGGTTCTGGTTCAGGTTCTGGTTCTGGTCGGTTCTGGTTCTGGTTCTGGTTCAGGTCCAGGTTCTGGTTCTGGTTCTGGTTCAGGTCCAGGTTCTGGTTCTGGTTCTGGTTCTGGTTTGGTTCTGGTTCGGTCCAGGTCCAGGTTCTGGTTCTGGTTCTGGTTCAGGTCCAGGTTCTGGTACGGTTCTGGTCCGGGCCAGTCCAGTTAGGTTCTGGTCCAGGTTCTGGTTCTGGTTCTGGTTCTGGTCAGGTTCTGGTTCAGGTTCTTGTTCAGGTCACAGGATCCAGGTTCTGGTTCTGGTTCAGGTTCCAGTCAGTGTCAGAGTTCTGGTTTTGGTTCGAGTTCTGGTTCAGGTCCAGGTCGTTCAGGTGTTCACCTGGTTAAGGTTCTGGTCCAAGGTTCTGTTCAGGTCCCGGTTCTGGTTCTGTTCAGGTTCTGGTCAGTTCTGTTCTGGTTCAGGTTCTGTTCTGGTTCAGGTTCTGGTTCTGGTTCAGTGTTTCTGTACTGTTCATTATGTTCAGTTTTGTTCTGTTCTGGTTTGTTCAGGTTTCAGTTGTTTCTGTCTGTTCTGGTTTCAGTCGTTCAGTTCTGGTTCAGGTCTGTCCGGTTTATTGGTTCATTCAGGTCAGTTCTGTCCATGGTCAAAGGTCTGGAGTTTCTAGGTTCAGTCGGTCCGTATCTGGTCTGTATCTTTCAGTCCAGGTTCTGGTTTGCGTTCTGAGTCAGGTTCCAGGTCAGTTCGGTTCTGTTCAGTTCTGGTAGTCCAGTTCTGGGTTTTCTGGTTCTGGTGAAGGTCCACAGGTTCAGTCTTTCTGGTTCAGGTCCAGGTTCTGGTTCAGTTCTAGTTTTGTTGTTCAGCTTCAGTCTGGTCGGTTCTGGTTCAGGTCAGTTCTGGTTCTGGTTCTGGTACAGCAGGTCTAGGTCCCTGGTTTGGTTCTGAGTTCGTCCATGAGTTCTGTTTAGGTATGTTTGGTTCTGTTCTGATCCCAGGTTCTGGTTGGGTTTGTTCTGTTCTGTTCTGGTCTTTGGTTCAGTCCAGGTTCTGCTTTTATCCTGAGTTTGGTTCTTCGGTTCAGGTCCAGTCCAGGTTCTGGTTCTGGTTCTGGTTCTGGTTCAGGTCCAGGTTCTGGTTCTGGTTCTGGTTCAGGTCCAGGTTCTGGTTCTAGGGAATCCCATCCCCTGTGCTGGTTGCAGGGGGCCGGTGATGATGTAACACCGTCTGAATGTACTTCCTGTTGCAGAAAAGCCTGAAGCTGATAAATCAGCATGTGAACAAAGTGGATCCCTGAAAAAAAAACGGCAACCTTTGACCTCACAGCCACCAGACGGTCGGATTAAACGGCTTTAAATGCAGAAAAACGTTTGTTTCATTTCTGGTCTCATGGTGAAATGTATTAATAATCTGACTGATGACATCATTTCTGTGTTTTCAACACTAAAATAATAATAATAGTAATGAAAAGTAATGGAGGACGAATCCTAACATGAAATAAAGTCATTTATGAGCCAAATATAAAAAATAAAAACCTCACCAACTTATTTGATTATGCAGCTTTGTTTTCCCTTTTTCATATTATTTAGCAAGTCGTTTTTATCACATTTTATGTCATTATTTTTCTACCATATTGTGTATTTTTTAATTTTTTTAGTTTTTAAATCTTTTTGCTCCTGTTCTCTGTGAATTTGATTGGCTGGCATTCAGTCAGCTTCGCTCCGATTGGTCAGAAGATGGGATCTGGATGTTTGCTGAAAGGCAGAACCGGATCCGATCGGCGCCATCTGATCCACTGCCAGCCCGTCGCCATGGAAATGGACGGTTCTGAAACCTGAGTCCTCTGAGCGCTCAGACAGGAAGTGCTGACTCATGTCTCTGGAGTCACTTCCTGTCTGACCTCTACCTGACCTCTAGCTGCAAGAGGCGCAGCAGAGCGACGCACAGCCTCAGAACGGCCAGCGGGGGGCGCTGACCTGCAGCACACCTCATGTTTTACAGCTTAGTCTG
Organism: Poecilia picta; assembly: GCA_033032245.1. Lineage (NCBI taxonomy): Eukaryota > Metazoa > Chordata > Actinopteri > Cyprinodontiformes > Poeciliidae > Poecilia > Poecilia picta. Next base: position 26,351,044 of record CM065371.1, read on the forward strand.
GACTAAAACAGGAAGCAGATCTGGACTAAACAGGAAGCAGATCTGGACTAAACAGGAAGCAGATCTGGACTAAACAGGAAGCAGAGCGTAGAGACCAACTGCCGTAGGTTTGAGTGTGGCGACCATCGATTACTGTTTATTGGTTGAAAATGTTTTAGGTGTGAAAGAAAACATTCATGAATAAAACATAAACCAAGTTTTTGTTGTTTTGCTACTGTAAAAACTTTCTTGTTGTGATGAAAACATTATTTTTCTCAGTGCTGTGGATTCGTCCCTATCTGGAGTTTATGGTTTCACACGGCGGGTTCAGCTGCATCCAGCATGTTTTATTATCGGGTCGATGATGGAACCGCCTGCACAGCTCCAGAGTTTCACAGTTTGGCTCACGAGGAAGCAGCTGAAGGCTGGTCTGGGTCGTGACCTGAACGACCTTCAGGCTGCAGCTGAAAGGTCAGGGTCACAGGTACCGGACTGGGTCACAGGTACCGGTCCGGGTCACAGGTACCAGACTGGGTCACAGGTACCGGTCCGGGTCACAGGTACCGGTCCGGGTCACAGGTACCGGACCGATCCGGGTCACAGGTACCGGACCGATCCGGGTCACAGGTACCGGACCGGTCCGGGCCCAGAAACCTTCGCGTCGTTTCCATTCGTCTGTAAACTCAGACGGTCCGGAGTCACTCAGACCTGCTGCTGCAGCACCGACAGAAACATGGAGGCTTCCTGCCATGTACACACACACACACACACACAGAGACACACACACAGAGACACACACACACACACACACAGAGACACACACACAGAGACACACACACACACACACACACAGAGACACACACAACACACACACACACACACAGAGACACACACACAACACACACACACAGACACACACACAGAGACACACACACACACAGAGACACACACACACCACACACACACACACACACACACAAGACAACACACACACACCACACACACACACACAGAGACACACACACACACAGAGACACACACACAGAGACACACACACAGAGACACACACACAGAGACACACACACAGAGACACAACACACACAGAACACACACACAACACACACAGGACACACACACACACAGAGACACACACACAGAGACACCACACACACACACACACAGAGACACACACACACAACACAGAGACACACACACCAGAGACACACAACACACACACACAGAGACACACACACAGAGACACACACACACACACACACAGAGACACACACACACACACAGAGACACACACACACACACACACACACACACACACACAGAGACACACACAACACACACACACACACACACACACACACACACACAGAGACACACACACAGAGACACACACACACAGACACACACACACACACACAGAGACACACACACACACACAGACACAGAGACACACACACAGAGACACACACACAGAGACACACACACACAGACACACACACACACACACAGAGACACACACACACACACAGACACAGAGACACACACACACACACACACACACACACACACACACACACACAGACACAGAGACACACACACACACACACACACACACACACACACACAGACACAGAGACACACACACACACACACACACACACCCCTTCAGATTTTAACTGAGCAGATCTGCTGAAATTGTCAGTTCAGGCTGGACAATAAATCAATAATATATATTGATAGACAAGAGATCCATATCAACTGATCAAATATTCAATATATAAAATATTCACTGATCCAGAACCGCAATGCAAGCTAAGTAAGCATCAAATAACTCCAGTTGCCTAGCAACCGGCTGGGAATCTGGCGCAGCAGCAGTTTCATGTTTCCCTCGTTCATCAGCACAGCTTCAAATTAAAAACCAGGAAAAGTCAAATCAACACAAACTGGAGTTTGTTCAGTCGGTCTGAACATTTCTGACACATTTAGAGGTAAACCCAAAGGTTCTGACCCGTTCGGATGGGACACGGGGCTGCGTGTCTCGTTTCATTTTTACCCAGGAAGCACTTTGGCTAAACCGTGAGTCAAACAGTCACTGGGACTGACTACTATATATTTCATTGAGACAGTAACTTTAACATTAAATACACCTTTCTGAACAGGTGAGGGCGACTTTCTCCGTCTGTAATCAGACATTAAAGCGACTTGAAAACATTCAGTCACAGGAAGGAGGTGACCTTTGACCTTGGCCTCAGGCTCACCGTCCTGATGGTTCCATTACCAACGTTGTTTTTACAGCTGATTCAGTAAAAACGAGCAGGAGAACGAAGGGTTAAACCTTCACAGACCAATGGAGAAACAGAAACTGAGGGAAAAGTCAAAGCAAACAGAAGAAGAAGAAGAGCTGCGTGACGGTTGGGCAGGTCGTTGTTCCTGCTGCTTCATGTTTCACTGATTTAAAGGCAGCAGGTCAAAGGTCACTCCAGGCTAAACAATATTTAAAAACACGTTTCTACTCCAGACACTGAACTCTGGTCCGGTTTCTCTGCTGATCGCCTCTAGTCTCCTGAATTCACCATCACCGTGGACCTGGAGCGAACAGCGAGCCCCACTCACGGAAAAACACAACAAGTCTGGCAGAAACAAGCAGGTCAAAGGTCAAGCTACAAACAAACACACAGTCGTGTTTTCAACACTTGTGGGGACTTAACATTGACACCGATACATGATTAGAGCCCAACCCTAAACCGAACCACCAGCATGAATCAACAGTTTCCCTCATTGGGACCAAGAACAAGGACCAACGGTCCCCAGAGCCCCATAAGGATATAAAAGCCTGCTACACACACACACACACACACAGAGACACACACAGAGACACACACACACACACACACACACACACACACAACACACACAGAGACACACACACACACACACACACACAAGAGACACACACAGAGACACACACACACACACAGAGACACACACACACACACACACACACACACAGAGACACACACACACACACACACACACACACAGAGACACACACACACACACACAGACACAAGAACACACACACACACACACACACACACACACAGACACACACACACACAGACACACACACACACACACACAGACACAGACACTCTGCAGGAGTTTTACTTTCATTTCTGAAGCGTTGCTTCCAGTTTCATGATGAAAACTCTACCTTCGCTCTGCTGCTGGCAGAAAGTCGATTCTTTGTTTCTGATCCGTTTTAACAGAAAATAATGTGACCAGATTAAAGAATTTATCAGAAACATCTTCATAGATTAGAAATATTTTATTAAGTTTCTTACTGAAAGGTGGAAGTGCTTACCAACATCTCAGGTTAATTTGAAAAGTTTTCCACACCTCAGACTTTTTTATCATTTTGCATTTTAAGCAATGAAACGATAAAAAAAGTGATTTTTCAGATTTTCTCTTTCATAAATTTATTCTACCAGTTTAAGCAGCTGCTGAAGAACAAGAATATCCGATTACTAAAACGATAGTTTACAACTAACTTGGCAGCTTGTGTTTCCTGTTGTGTGTGTGACTCCAGGAATCAGTGTGAAAGTCAATCCGCCTCCTTGACTCATAAACACATCTGGTCTGTGCCGCCGTCCTGCATGGTGTCTTGTTCCCTGAAGCACTTCCTTTGCCTGAGAGAGCGAGAGTGTGAGTGTGAGTGTCTCTGTGTGTGTGTGTGTCTCTGTGTGTGTGTGTGTCTCTGTGTGTGTGTGTGTCTCTGTGTGTGTGTGTGTCTCTGTGTGTTGTGTCCGTGTTGTGTGTCTCTGTGTGTGTGTGTGTCTCTGTGTGTGTGTGTGTCTCTGTGTGTGTGTGTGTTCTTCTGTGTGTGTGTGTGTCTCTGTTGTGGGCTGTGTGTTGTGGTCTCTGTGTGTGTGTGTGTCTCTGTGTGTGTGTGTGTCTCTGTGTGTGTGTGTGTTCTCTGTGGTGTGTGTGTGTTCTCTGTGGGTGTTTGTGGTGTGTTGCTCTGTGTGTGTGTGTGTGTCTGTGTGTGTGTGTGTCTCTGTGTGTGTGTGTGTCTCTGTTGTGTGTGTGTGTCTCTGTTGTGTGTGTGTGTTCTGTGTCTGTCTTGTGTGTGTGGTGTGTGTCTCTGTGTGTGTGTGTGTGTCTCTGTGTGTGTGTGTGTGTGTTCCTGTGTGTGTGTGTGTCTCTGTGTGTTGTGTGTGTGTCTCTGTGTGTGGTGTGTGTTTGTGTTGTGTGTGTCTGTGTGTGTGTGTGTGTGTGTGTGTCTCTGTGTGTGTGTGTGTGTCTCTGTGTGGTGTTGTTGTGTGTGTGTCTCTGTGTGTGTGTGTGTGTTGTGCTGTGTGTGTGTGTGTGTTGTGTTGTGCTCTGTGTGTGGTGTTGTGTGTGTGTGTGTGTCTTGTGTGTGGTGTGTGTGTGTCTTGTGTGTGTGTTGTGGTGTGGGTGTGGTTGTGTGTGTTGTGTGTGTGTTGTCTCGTGTGTGTGTGTGTGCTCTGGTGTGTGTGTGTCTCTGTGTGTGGTGTGTGTGTGTGTGTCTCTGTGTGTGTGTGTGTGTGTGTGTCTCTGTGTGTGTGTGTGTCTGTGTGGTGTGTGCCTGTGTTGGTGTGTCTCTGTGTGTGTGTGTGTGGTCTCGTGTGTGTGTGTGTGTGTCTCGTGGGTGTGTGTTGGTGTGTGTGTCTCTTGTGTGTGTGTGTGTTTGTGTGTGGTGTGTGTCTCTGTGTGTTGTGTGTGTGTGTGTGTCTCTGTGTGTTGTGTGTGTTGTGTTGTTCTGTTGTTGTGTGTGTGTGTGTTGTGTGTGTCTCTGTGTTGTGTGTGTGTGTGTTCTCTGTGTGTGTGTGTGTCTCTGTGTGTGTGTGTGGTGTCTCTGTGTGTGTGTCTGTGTGTGGTGTGTGCTCTGTGTGTGTGTGTGTGTCTCTGTGTGTGTGTGTGTTCTCTGTGTGTGTGTGTGTTGTGTGTGTGTGTGTCTCTGTGTGTGTGTGTGTTCTGTGTGTGTGTTGTGTGGTGTTCTGTGTGGTGTGTGTGTCTTGTGTGTGTGTGTGTCTCTGTGTGTGTGTGTGTGTTTGTGTTGTGTGTGTGTGTGTTCTGTGTGTGTGCTTGTGTGTGTGGTTGTGTTGTGTCTCTGTGTGTGTGTGTGTCTCTGTGTGTGTGTGTGTGTCTCTGTGTGTGTGTGTGTCTCTGTGTGTGTGTGTGTGTCTCTGTGTGTGTGTGTGTGTCTCTGTGTGTGTGTGTGTGTCTCGGTGTGTGTGTGTGTTGTGTCTCTGTGTGTGTGTGTGTCTCTGTGTGTGTGTGTGTCTCTGTGTGTGTGTGTGTGTCTCTTGTTGTGTGTGTCCTTGTGTGTGTGTGTCTCTGTGTGTGTGTGTGTGTCTCTGTGTGTGTGTGTGTCTCTGTGTGTGTGTGTGTGTCTCTGTGTGTTGTTTGTGTGTGTGTGTGTCTCTGTGTGTGTGTGTGTGTCTCTGTGTGTGTGTGTGTGTGTGTGTGTGTGTCTCTGTTGTGTGTGTGTGTCTCTGTTGTGTGTGTGTGTCTCTGTGTGTGTGTGTGTGTTGTCTCTGTGTGTGTGTGTGTCTCTGTGTGTGTGTGTGTGTCTCTGTGTGTGTGTGTGTCTGTGTGTGTGTGTGTCTCTGTGTGTTGTGTGTCTGTGTGTGTGTGTGTGTCTCTGTGTGTGTGTGTGTCTCTGTGTGTGTGTCATGCAGCCATGCCAAGCATCCAACCACATCAGAAGAGGCTTGGCCTGCACTCCCTGCATGTTCCAACATGTAACTCTGCATGTTTCCAAGAGCAAGGCTTCCCATAACCCTAACCACACACACACACACACACACACACACACACACACACACACACACACACACACACACACACACACACACACACACACACACACACACACACACACACACACACACAGGATTCAGTCAGAAACTGACGTTTGTCTCCTCAGACTGACCAGCAGCAGAAACTGAAAGGTTTGATTTCCTGTGAGGACAGGAAGTGTGTGTTGGTCCTCACAACGCAGCGTAACACAGTAAAAGGCGTAGACAGCTGTGTGTGTGTGTGTGTGTGTGTCATCACTGAGCTTTATGAAGGTAATTATAGCTCTGCTGCTCTCTGGGAGAGGAGAAAAGTCGGGATTTCTAGAAATCCTCCAGACGAAGCCACGCCTGGACACCCAGACCGTGTTTACCGTTACCAAAAACACACACACACACACACACACACACACACACACACACACACACTCACCCCTCCTCCTCGTTCTTCTTCTCTCCTCTTGTGAGCTGGCTGTGCCAGGAAACGGCCTCACATCTACTTTATCACCTCCCAGCAGCAGAGCAGCCATTGGCTGATCCCGCCAAAATAAAAGCCTTCTTCCTGATTATTCATATAATAATAATATTTTTCTGCTTCTCATCTGTAAAGCGCAGCACAAACACACACCGTGTGACGTCACCCCTCCAATACTAATAATAGGAATAATAATAACGCTGCATTCCGGTCGTACTGAGATGGAGGACGACCCGTCCAGTCCAGGTCCAGTCCAGGTCCAGTCCTGGTTCAGTCCTGGTCCAGTCCAGGTCCAGTCCAGGTCCAGTCCAGGTCCAGTCCAGGTCCAGTCCAGGTCCAGTCCTGGTCCAGTCCTGGTCCAGTCCTGGTCCAGTCCAGGTCCAGTCCAGGTCCAGTCCAGGTCCAGTCCAGGTCCAGTCCTGGTTCAGTCCAAGTCCAGTCCAGGTCCAGTCCTGGTTCAGTCCTGGTCCAGTCCAGGTCCAGTCCTGGTCCAGTCCTGGTCCAGTCCAGGTCCAGTCCAGGTCCAGTCCAGGTCCAGTCCAGGTCCAGTCCAGGTCCAGTCCAGGTCCAGTCCTGGTCCAGTCCTGGTCCAGTCCAGGTCCAGTCCAGGTCCAGTCCAGGTCCAGTCCTGGTCCAGTCCAGGTCCAGTCCAGGTCCAGTCCTGGTCCAGTCCTGGTCCAGTCCTGGTCCAGTCCTGGTCCAGTCCAGGTCCAGTCCAGGTCCAGTCCTGGTTCAGTCCAGGTCCAGTCCAGGTCCAGTCCTGGTCCAGTCCTGGTCCAGTCCAGGTCCAGTCCAGGTCCAGTCCAGGTCCAGTCCTGGTCCAGTCCAGGTCCAGTCCAGGTCCAGTCCTGGTCCAGTCCTGGTCCAGTCCAGGTCCAGTCCAGGTCCAGTCCTGGTTCAGTCCAGGTCCAGTCCTGGTCCAGTCCTGGTCCAGTCCTGGTTCTGGTACCAACATGTTGTCAGGAACATGAAGGAAACTCTGTGGTTCGTTTCTCTGCCTGAGTCACATGATCCCAGACGGCCGAGTCACTTCCTGCTCCGGTCACATGACCAACATTCAGCTCCAAAGGTCTGACCGACATGGAGAAAATCAATCACAAACACAGAGGCTGCAGCACAAACAGAGAGGCTGCAGCATTAACACAGAGGCTGCAGCACAAACACAGAGGCTGCAGCACAAACACAGAGGCTGCAGCATTAACACAGAGGCTGCAGCACTAACACAGAGGCTGCAGCACAAACACAGAGGCTGCAGCACTAACACAGAGGCTGCAGCACAAACACAGAGGCTGCAGCACAAACACAGAGGCTGCAGCACAAACACAGAGGCTGCAGCACAAACAGAGACTACAGCACAAACACAGAGGCTGCAGCATTAACACAGAGGCTGCAGCATTAACACAGAGGCTGCAGCACTAACACAAAAACTGCAGCACAAACACAGAGGCTGCAGCACAAACACAGAAGCTGCAGCACAAACACAGAGGCTGCAGCACAAACAGAGACTACAGCACAAACACAGAGGCTGCAGCACAAACACAGAGGCTGCAGCACAAACAGAGGCTGCAGCACAAACAGAGGCTGCAGCACAGAGACTACAGCACAAACACAGAGGCTGCAGCACAAACACAGAGGCTGCAGCACAAACACAGAGGCTGCAGCACAAACACAGAGGCTGCAGCACAAACACAGAGGCTGCAGCACAAACACAGAGGCTGCAGCACTAACGCGTTCGTGCTGCAGCCTCTGTGTTTGTGCTGCAGCCCGATGCGAACCGATGAGCCGTTTCCATGGCGGTCCGTTCGGCCCGATCCAGATCTATAAATCTGATGGCTTTCTAAGCGTCTGCAGTCTGAAAGTCCCATTTTACCCAGAATGCATCATAATTCAGACGCAGGAGAATCTGGACACAAAGTCTGAAAATGATGATAATGACGTGCCGAGTCAGCAGCTGCAATATTTCATGACCGATCGAGTAATGAGGATCCTGAGATCATGACGCTACACTGCAAAACGTCACCAGGTAGATTTTACTCCAGAGATGGATTCATCTCACTGAGTGTTGACAGTGCAGCAGCTGCAGCACGATGCTGCAGCAGCGACTCAGGCGCTGCAGACACAACAGAGAAGGTTTCATAGTGTTGGTCTGCTGGGTGTCGGAGCTTCACCTTCTGCCTGGTTCGGATGTTTCAGCTGCAGCATTTCCTGCGTCTTCCTCAGTGATGGAGACGAATTTAACACTAAACTGGTGAACTGACTCCAACGTTGGTCATGTTGAAGAGAAAAAGTCAGGAAAAAACAACAACATGCAGGAAAGAGACGGTGGCTCTTTAAAATGAGAGAACACACACACACACACACACACACACATACACACACACACACAGCCTTAAAGAGTAGCAAACACACACAAATCCTCTGAGTCACGTTCCTCAGACGCTCTGCAGATAAAACCTCCCTGGCTCATCTCAAAGGATTATTATTATTATTATTATTAGTAATAATACACTGAACTGTCCCCTGCAGTGATCAGGCCAACAAACCCAGACATGTTTATAGGATCCCACACAACATGCATTTAGTTTAAAAGGTGAAGTTCATGTATTTTACAGGGAAACATTCCAACCAAACCAACATGAGCAGATAAAATCCAAAGTCTGACCAACATTTCATCTGTCACTGAATCCAACTCATTTCATAATCAATCCTTTCAGCTCTAAGCTAATGTCGTGATCCATCAATCATTAACTCAGCATGACGACTCAAAAGAGACATTTTCTGAAACAACACAGTGATGAAAACCAAACAATCGGGGTTTTGTTTTCCAGAGTCATGCTGACATCCTGCAGGTTTTGTTGTCTCCCTGTTTCTCCTCAGCAGGTCCATGTTCTGCTCTGGCCTCTGATGAGCCTCATCTGATCCAGGTCAGTTAAACCAGGGAGACACTAAAACCTGCAGGAAGCCTTTGGACACTCCTACCGAACAATGATGGAAATATTTTACGTTTACGATAAAAAACATTCTTAGTCTGTAAATCTGCTCTACCAGAACATCAGTTCAGTTTCACCTGGTTCAAGTTCTGTAAAAAAAAAAATCAATAAAAATCCAGTTACTGATGAGCTAATCAATAAATCTCTACTCTGAATCGACGTTCAGCGTTTCTCATGTTGATGGATTTTTATCTGCAGATGAAAAGTTATTGATTCTCTTGCTAGAACATTTTTTATTTTTATGCAAAAAAATGAACCGAGTTATTTGTTTACTTGCATTTTGTGCTTCTCTAATATTGGATATAATAAGTTTAAGTGTTTAAATACATCTGCAGAATGTTTCTGATTAATTATCGGAATAAACTGTTAGCTAACTGGGCTAACGGTTAGCTGCAGCTGGTCTCTGCAGGTCCAGAACAGGTTCTGGTTCCTCCATCTGACCACAACCAGACCCAACGGCTGCTGGACTCCTGGGTTTGTCTTCAACTCGGCCAAACAATCAGAGCCGAAATTCACCTCAGTCTGTAAATTCAGCTAAATGATTCTGGTTTATGAGAATGTCTGCAGTGAGGCAGAGGCTGGGTTGGCTGCTGCTGCGACGCGGACAGCCAATCAGATCGGCTCTTACTGGACGGTGTGACTGAACCTGATTAACTGGACCCACCAGATCGACTGGGGCTCAGAATCCGTTTCCTTCAGGAACAAATTATTACAACAATAATAACAATAAAGGAGGAAGAAGCTCCAGCACACAGTGAAACCGGGTCAACATGTCGGTTCTGCTCAAAACTAACAATAAAAGCTTGAGCAGCATCATGATGAGGGAGTTCAGAGGAAAACGTGGAATATAATATTCATCTGGGTTTATATGAGGAGAGTTTCCAGAAGTTTAAATTCTCTATTTATTACATTAAAATCTATTCAGGTAGGTTTGTTCCTGTTGAAATAACCTGATTATTAAATAGTTCTTACAGGTAAATTACTTAAAATAAACTCAAAAGGACCACAGGGGCCCAAAGGACCACCGGGGGCCGGGGGCCCAAAGGACCACAGGGGGACCAAAGGGCCACCGGGGGCCGGGGGCCCAAAGGACCACAGGGGGACCAAAGGACCACAGGGGGCCCAAAGGGCCACCGGGGGCCGGGGGCCCAAAGGCCACAGGGGGCCCAAAAGGCCACAGGGGCCCAAACACTCCTGTGGCTCAGACAGAAACCAGATTACAGATGAAACATCAAAAAACTCCTGACTGCAGCAGTTAGAGACCTGCTGGGCCACACACACACACACACACACACACACACACACACACACACACACACCACACACACAGAGAGTGTTTGGCTGATAGGAATGTATTATTGTTGTCATAATAATAATAACATTAATTATTATTATTATTGTTGTCACCATTGTTATAATAACCATCATCATACCAGGTGGAGAAGAGCTGAAGTGTCTCTGAGTGAAAAACTTTATTCTGGATAAATAAAATGTTTCAAACCAAAGGAGAAGATTTTCAGTAGATAACAGAAAGGAAGCAGATAATTACTTTAATAAGTCAATTATTCTAACGATTAATCAAATCATCTCATCATCCATATTTTTCATGTAACATCTACATTTATTTTACAATATTAGTAATAAACTAAATTAATTTCCTTCTTGAAATGATGCAGCTGAACATCCTTCTATTGATCATTATTGATCAGCTGATTGATGATCAGATCACATGATGTGAACCAGGTGAGGATCAAACTGGACCAGAGGAGATGCAGATAAAATGAAAGATGTTCTGGAGAAATTACTGCTCCATGTGTGGTTCTGCCAGAAAACAGCATTTTATACAATTACTAAATTATCTGATTTATTTCAATAAGTGATGAATTTGATTAATGGCTGAAACATCCTGGCAGCTTCTTGGTGTCAGTAAACCAACCGAGTTCATCTGACACCAGAAGCTCCAGATTCATCCAGTCTTTGTTCTAAACATCCAGTTTTGAGCCTCAGCTGCTTTTCTTCTGCCTTCAGGTTTGACTGTTTCTAGATGAAAAGGTTCCATGATCTGGTTTCCTCTCGGCTCTGCAGCCCAGTGAAGTGCAGCTGAATGGACACCGTGTCCCTCAGTCCGGCTCTGTTTATTTCTGGAAGCTCACAACATGGCCGCCATGTGCTTTGTTATTGTTAGCACAACAGAAACTACAGGCTGGCCGGCGGACCGCGGTTCGGCCGGAAACGGACTCGGATCGGGCGGGTTTCGGTCAGAACTCACCATTTGATGATGATGATGTCCGTAAGGAATATTTGTTTCTTGAAAAAAGGCACTGAGGGCCGTCTGAGGAGGAGACACAGCAGGTTATGGGTTAAAACCAGGTTCGGTGTTGATTCTCCTAATAAATGAACCTGATTGGTGTAAATATTTGTATCATGTTGCATCAGATCAACACGGCGGTCATCCTCATTGCGTAACAGCCTCGGATTATAGTATTTAATCTGGACTAAAGTCTTAACCCGGTTCTACTTCACACCGTTTCATCAAACAACCACGGCGGTTCCGAGAAGTTCTGGACCAGTCGGTCTGGAGTAGAAACGGGTTTTGGTGGTTTGTTTGTTCAGAGTCTGTAGAGGCGGGCAGGTTAAACATTAGCGGAGCGGCTAATGCTAACCGAACCGAGCCGAGCCGAACCGAGCCGCTCTCACCTCGAACTGCCAGTGCGCCGCTTGCAGGAGCTGCTTCGCCTGGTCTGCCGCGCAACCCGCCGTCAGGACGAACTGGTTAATCATCACTTGGTGTTTGAGTTCGTCCATTTTTCGTCCGTTTCCTCCTGAAAATGGCGGCCGCGGCTCTGAGACGAACTTCCCGACGCTCGGCGGTTATTTCTGCTCCTTCTGCTGTTCGTCGGCTCCGTCGCTCTGCGCCTCACTCGTCCACCATTACAGCCGGTTGAGCAAACACAAATATTTACTGTAGCAGCGGAGAGGAAGGACCGCGGCTGACTGACACGTGACGCAGCCAATCCGCGCAGAGCATGCGCAGATGGACGGGAGTTGTAGGCCCTCTGAGCATGCGCAGATGGACGGGCGATGTAGGCCTTCAACCACCGGCCTGGGTGTAGCTGTCTGGTGGCGGTTAAAGGAGGGACAGTCTTCATCTTTAAACGTGAATTAAACCGACATCAGTTATCAAATTAAAGTATTTTTAAAATATGACGCTGTTTTCGGTCAAAAATCACCACAAATCGTGGCGTTCCGGCGATAGGCGTTTGTTTTGGACTACAAATCCCATGAGCATGCGCGTTGTTTGTAAAAGCTCCAGAAGGTTGACTTTTGTGAATGACGGCCTCGCTCGTCCAATTCCCACGCGCTGTTGTCAGCCGCTTGCCAAATATGGTAAACAAGTCCAGCAGCACCAATGACAACGGAGTGAAATTAGGCCGCGGCGCGGCGCGGCGCGGCGCTGCGTGTCCGCGCCGCGGCGGGGCTCCGTGCGGGAACCGCCGAGAGGCTGCAGCGCTTCTGATGCGCGTATTGCGGGGCTGCAACCGCAAACATCCGGTTCTATCCTTTGTTAACAGTTTCCTGACATGTTTTTGTCTGCAGTGGTTTGACGGAGAGATGATTAATTTAGTGAAACATCTTTATGACTTTAACTCACTTTAAAAACTCTGTTTTCTAACAATACAGTATTTTAATCACGACTCGTTCCTCATAAAAAGGTCAGATTACTACATAATCCTTATGATATTATGACTTTACAAATACTGATGACAGTTGAAGACACTTCCGCTTCTGCTGCGGTTTTTTTCTTCAACACTAAAAGAAAAACATTGCAAAACATTCCCACAATGCCGCTCAGCATTGTGGGAAAATGTAATTGTAAACATTGAGGTTGGTAGTAGCTCTGAAGAGATAAACAGGGAAGTAGCGACACCTGCTGGTGGTAAAAGGCATCGTGAATTCTGACTTCAGGGAAGATGCAAATTGCAGGAAGACAACTTGAAATTATTACAATTATGTTTAAAATGGCTGATTGATCATAATTCTGACAAAAAAAATTAAAATTCTTAGAAAACATTAAGTCAAAATGTTGAGAATTTTTTTTTACAGTTTTGTTGGAATTCTTATTTTTTTATTGGCCCTAATTGTCTTCCATACATGACATTTAGGAGATATATCTGCTGTGACGTTTCTCAGCTTATTGTACTGATAATTCAAGTAATTGTCCATAAACTGCTCACATATTTGCTGCAACAAGATGCTGCTCATGTCCTCCAATAGGTAACATCCAGCAGGTCGGTCAGAGTTCAGTAAAGGTCACAATGGTTCATGTTCTTCAGTTGACTGGACCGACTGCGGATCAGAACCACATTCAACAGAAAACCAGTTTGTCATCCATCAGATGTTTTTTGGGTCCTGGTTGGATTTCATCTTAAAGGAGCATCTGAACATTTGTAATGATGAAATCTGGATCTCTGATGAATTAAGGGATCCGAACCTTTATTCTGGTTCAACTGCAGTGCAGAGATGATCCGCAGGGCGGCGCTGTCCTCATGTTTATGAAGCGGTTGTAACCAACGAATCTCCAGTTTATTCAAATCCTCTGTAAATTATCGTCGTAGTTGTAGAAAATGACTGAATTTCGACTCGGTGAGAAACGAAATGACGTTTCTGAACGTCACGTGTGACGTCAGGTAAATGACGGCTCACTTCGCTTTGGTTGTTTTATCACCTGTTTCTGTTTCCTAATAATCATTTATGTTAAATTAGTTTATGTAATTTACTCGAACTGATCTTTAATTCACAAACGCTTCAAAGTCGAAATTCAACACAATTATCAGTTTGTAGAAAAACAAGGTCAGATATAAATAACTATAAATACTGTAAAGGGCGGCATTAAAATAATCTCCATGAAACATGATAAAATATCAGTCAGTTCAATTTTAAAGAAAACATTTTATATGAAAACTTGAGTAAAAATGTTTTCTGTGTGTTTTTATGGACTGATCTGCATTACAGCAGAACATCAGACTTATTTTATTATTTCTTTATTAGGAAATCATGTTTATGTCAGAAATGTTTTGCCAAAATACTGTATTTTTATTAAAACAGATCAAATATCTGCATTTTGTGGCTCAATCACGTCCAATGAGACGATGGTGACTGAAAAGTTCAGTTCGTTACAGAGACACTAAAGGTGGAGAAAAGCTGCGATCTGAGCGGAACCGGCGCGGATTTTAGCGCCAGTTCCGCTGCCATGAGCGCTAGAGGTCAAAGTTCAGCTCGTTTCAGGCCAGAAGCTCCTTTGGTTCAACATCAGTTAATGAGGCAGCGGAGGGATGAGACCAAAAACTGATAGATTATATTCAATGAAGAGTCTGGATGAGTGAAGCCGGTTCGGTTCGACCGGTACGGGTCAGTTTACGGTACTGGAAGGATCCTGCTGGAGAGAGAGAGAGAGAGAGAGAGAGAGAGAGAGAGAGAGAGAGAGGAGAGAGAGAGAGAGAGAGAGAGAGAGAGAAACACAGAGAGAGAGAGAAACAGAGAGTGAGAGAGAAACAGAGAGAGAGAGAGAGAGAGAGAAACAAGAGAGAGAGAGAAGAAGAGAAAACAGAGAGAGAGAGAGAGAAACAGAGAGAGAGAGAGAGAAGAGAAAGAGAGAGAGAGAGGAGAAAGAGAGAGAGAGAGAAAGAGAGAGAGAGAGGAGAGAGAAAGAGAGACAGAGAGAGAGAGAGAGAGAAAAGAGAGAGAGAGAGAGAAACAGAGAGAGAGAGCAGAGAAGAGGAGGAGGAAGGCGCAGCAGCAACAGGTGCCTATTCTCCTCCTCTCCTCTCTCTCTCTCTCTCTCTCTCCTCGCAGCATCCTCTCCATTGTGACTCCGGGAGGTTCTCCAGGTTCGAGTCTTTCTGCAGAGATCCGGTCTGTTTGCTGAACTGTTTAATGTGATTCTTTTTATTCTTGAACTTTTCTGGGTTTTTTCTTGTTCATTTTTCAAACTTGAAGCGGCGAACCGAACTTTAAATGCGCTAAAATCCCGCCTCGGCCGCAGACCGCAGGATGCCCGTCCTATCGAGCCCAGACACGGCCAGCAGGTTCGGGGAGAGGTGGCTGGACCCGGCTGCCGGTTCCGGTTCTGCCCCCTGGATGACAGCCTCACCAGCCTCCACTGGCTCCAGAACTTCTCCATCCTGAGCGCCGACCCGGAGCGGCTGGCCGGTACCGGCCCGGAGTGCCGGTCCTCCCAGCACCACCTGCTGCTCAGGCGGCTCGGCTTCCCCCGAACCGGGACCGACTCTCCGTCCAGCCCGCCGGCCGGAGACACGGCGGCGGCCGCCGGGACGCCGCGGTACCCGGGCAGCAGCCAGACCAGCGCCGCTCCGCCGCGGTTCTGCCCGGTCCAAACGGGCCCGCAGCTGGAGGTGGACTACCGGAACAACCCGAAGGTCAAGCCGCCCTATTCCTACGCCTCCCTCATCTGCATGGCCATGCAGGCCAGCAAGCAGCCCAAAGTCACGCTGTCCACCATCTACAGCTGGATCACTGACAACTTCTGCTACTACCGACACGCTGAGCCCAGCTGGCAGGTAACCGGCCCGGTCCGGTCCGGTCCGGACATAATTCATGAGTCTCACCAAACAGACTCTTAGTTTAACAGACAGAGCAGCTCAAAGCAGAACAAATCAGGGTTATGGAAAATCTACATGATGTTCAAAGTTCTTGAAATAAAAACAACCAGGAGATCCAGAGATCAGTTCATTTATAACGAAAACATCACAAAGACCAGACAGTTTCTCTGTAGTGAAACATGGTGGTGGCAGCGTCATGCTGTGGGAAGATGGGTAGAGATAAACCAGGACAAACCAGAGGTATTATGGGATGGATTAGACCAGATCTATGGGTCACAAGGGGCCTGATAACAAATGTTACTGGATGATCACTTATCACGATAAACGATAATATTGTCATTTTGGGATCATTTTCAACTAATATAATGATAAAAGCAAGAACACAAAAATCAATTAACTTTCATTTCCAAACAAAGTTTAACTGGAACTGGAAAACGTTTTACGAATAAAAATCAATGAAACCGTAAATAAAATGGATTATGTCTCAAAATTAAATGTCAAAGCAGTAATTTTAGACCCAGACATGGAGAATAAGACTTTGGTCAAATAAACAAAGTATAAACTAACTACTTTACTTGGGTGTCAAATGTTAAAAGGATTTTTCAAAATGGTGGCTTTTCAACAATGTTAAAGAACTTAATCTTTAAACATTCAGTGAAGTCTTCAGGAATCCATAGAATTATCTCAGTCATCTGATTTACTGCTTAGGTTAGAACGGTCTAGTCAAAGTTCAGATCTCTTCCAGCAGAAGGAAAGAGGCAGAAAACAAAACACACAAACTACCAGACTGTTGAAACAAAACCAATCCTGATCCGTGTCGCCTGGTTGGAAATGTGGAGAAGAAGCTCAGCTTCTAGGATCTTTTCTTCTACGTTTCTGCTCGTGTGTGTGTACCAGGCTTTTATATCCTTGTGGGGACCACTGCTTCTTGGGGGGACATTGCTGTTTTTGGGTTAGATGGTTGGGATGGTTGAGATCAGGCTGCAGAAAATGAATGGAAGGCAATTAAGGTCCCCACAAGTCATGAAAACATGACTGTGGATGTGCCTGTGTGTGTGTGTGTGTCTGTGTGTGTGTGTGTGTGTGTGTGTGTGTGTTGTGTGGTGTGTGCCTGTGTCTGTGTGTGTGTGTGTGTGTGTGTGTTAATGAGGGCTCCTGACAGAGCTGGCAGCTGAGCAGCTGATTGGGTCTGACTCTCTCTCAGCTCAGCTGCCTGTTACTAAAAAGCCTCATTAGCAACATTAGCTTCTCTATAAACAACAACCACCCCCCCCCCCAGCCCTGCCGCCCACCTGCTGCCTGCTGACAAATGGACAGTTTTAGTGGCTGCATGGCTCCTTTCCTTGTGCTAAATGTGCTTTTTTGTGCTTCATGGTGCAGAACTCGATCCGTCACAACTTGTCCCTCAACAAGTGTTTCAAGAAAGTCCCGAGGCAGAAAGACGAGCCTGGGAAGGGGGGCTTCTGGCAGATAGACCCTCAGTATGCCGACATGTTCGTCAACGGCATCTTCAAGCGCAGGAGGATGTCTGCCAACCAGTATGGCGGCAGCGCTGCAGCACGGCCGAGCAAGCTGGCGGAGGGCGTCCCCAGCAGCTGTCCTCACCAGGCGGGCGCCAAGCGGAGGCAGCTGTCCTCCACCGACTGCAGCAAGCTGCTGCGCTCCACACAGTCCCCGCTTCTCGCCATGGAGGCCAACAAGCCAGACATCCTGAAGGGGGACTTCGACCTGGGCTCCGTGTTCGACGACGTTCTGGGCGGCGGCTGCAGCACCTTCGAGGATCTGGACCTGAACACGGCGCTGAGCTCGCTGGGCTGCGAGGTGGAGGCCTCCATGAACGGCCGGCACCAGGCGGCAGGCCTGGGCCGGTGGTGCGGCAGCGCGGATGTGACCCACTACCCGTCCTGCAGCTACCTGGACCTGAGCGCCATGGACAGCACCGCTGGCGTGCCGCAGCTGGAGCAGGACCAGCTGCTGCAGGGACAGCACCAGCTGCAGCAGCTGGACGAGTCGGCCACGCTGTTCGGCGAGCAGCCGGCGGACGCCGCGCTGCAGCCGTGGGAGGAGATTAAAGAGGAGGCGCAGGTCATTCCCCTGACCCTGGATCCGGGCTTTGGCCTTTACGAGGGCTTCTTCACTGAGATGCAGCAGTGGGAGCGAGTGGACAGTTACCTGTGATCTCAGATCTCCATCCAGTCCAACCGCTCCATGAAACGTAAACCAGCTACTCATCTCATCGCCTCTAATCCGATCCAGCAGCCACTGAATTATTCATCCACGCTGATGAGCCATTATGAACACTGAGCCGGTCTTCATGTCTCTGGAACCGGTTTCTTTGGGTCAGGTGTCAGCCAGGTCAGAATTTGGGGAGTAAACTCATCACGATGACATTCATCCTCTTCTAGCCTTTAATAAGTTATTTTCTGCAGCCGGGTTCATTTTGTGCCATTTTGTTCTAATCTACTTTCATTTCATACCTGTAAGCAAGTAATTTTGTTCCCATTTACGTAACCAATGATGTCAGTGTATTTCTCTTTGTAGTTGTCTGTTTTAATGAATAACACCAATAAGTAGTTATAGAATAGTTCAATCTTACTACAGAGAGTCACAAGTCATTCTTCTCCAAGACAGGTCTGAAGGCATGTGGACCACTTTGTCCTTTAGCCATTTCATGTCCTTGCACCAACCGTCTGTCAGGGAGGATCCACCAGGGGGCGCTTGGTTTATAAAGTATAACTAAATCAACTTATTTTGCTAGTAAACTGTCTGAATAGGTTCTTAAGAGTTCTGTTGTTATGTTTCTGTTTGCCATCATGTGGGGAGTCATCAACTGGAAGGACACTGTCAGACTTTTGGACATAAACTGGAAAGTGCATCATGCACAAACGGTGTAACGATCTTACAGTGACGTAGGATCTTATGTGACGTAGGATCTTATGGTGACATAGGATCTTATGGTGACGTAGGATCTTATGGTGACATAGGATCTTATGGGGATGTAGGATCTTACGGTGCAGTAGGATCCTAGGGTGATGTAGGATCTTACAGAAACGTAGGATCTTAGGGTGATGTAGGATCTTACAGAAACATAGGATCGTAGGGTGATGTAGGATCTTACAGCAATGTAGGATCTTAGGGTGCAGTAGGATCTTAGGGTGCAGTAGGATCTTACGGTGACATAGGATCTTATAGTGACATAGGATCTTAGGGTGACATAGGATCTTATAGTGACATAGGATCTTAGGGTGACATAGGATCTTATGGGGATGTAGGATCTTACGGTGCAGTAGGATCTTAGGGTGCAGTAGGATTTTACGGTGACATAGGATCTTATAGTGACATAGGATCTTACGGTGACATAGGATCTTATAGTGACATGGATCTAGGTGACTGATCTTATGGGTGACATAGGATCTTATGCATGGACGGGATGTAGGATCTTACGGTGCAGTAGGATCCTAGGGTGATGTAGGATCTTACGGTGCTGTAGGATCTTAGGGTGATGTAGGATCTTACGGTGCAGTAGGATCCTAGGGTGATGTAGGATCTTACGGTGCGCTGTAGGATCTTATGGGGATGTAGGGATCTTACGGTGCAGTAGGATCCTAGGGTGATGTAGGATCTTACGGTGCAGTAGGATCTTAGGGTGATGTAGGATCTTACGGTGACATAGGATCTTATGGTAATGTAGGATCTTACGGTGCTGTAGGCTCCCACAGTAGCATAGGATCGTATGATACAAAACCTTCCTTGTTGGGTTGAAACTGACAAACGGTTGGTACAATATATCTTCAGTTGTAATTGGCTACTTTTTATAATTGCTAAAGCATCAAAGGACCAAAGTTAAAAATGGCAAAGGGCTGAAGTGCCTATCCTCCTGTGCTGCTTAAGGCAGGTGCTGTAGGGGAGGGCTAATGTCATGTTGGACATTTGATTGGTCTCCAAAGCTGGTGATGAATGAAGTTGAAGTGTTGAAGCAACATCTTTGTGAGTCCAGCAGGAAGTTGCTTTATAACGAGATGAACAGTGTTCCTCCTCCTCCTCCTCCTCCTCCTACCTGGTGGTGACCATAACTTTCTTCTCTAAAACATGATGGAGTGTAATATGTGTTTCGTTTTAAAGACTTTGGTGCAAATTTTGACTCTTTCTCACTGGTTTAAAGAGGTTGGACAGAAGACATGTCCCTGAAATGGAGATCCATGAGATGTTAACCATTTCATTCTGGAATATTGCCGGAGTGAAAGTGGAGCGGGAACATGGGGGACCTGATTGTCCTGGAGACCCTGGCTGCTCTGGAGTCGTCATAGTAACAGGCCTGAAGCACAACGGTCCTCCATCAATAGACTCTCCAGAGAGAAACACGGCAGACGGGATGTTATTGTGCTACATTAGCATTGACGTTTTATATTAACTGTTTATGTTTGATGACTAGAGATGAACATAAATGGAGATGCATAAACTTCAGATTCAATAAGAAGAGTTTAGAAATCAGAGTTTATAGCAGCTGATTGAATATCTACGCTGGGCAGGATGATGAAACCAGGAGGAGGTCATGAAATCTAACATTATGCACTTTTAATAGGCAGCAGTTTGGTTTTGTTTTAGTTTATTGTGTTGAATTGTTTTTACTGATTCTTATGAAGCACATTACACTGCAATAACTCAAACTGGCTAGTTCTAGTTAGCTTTCATCTACGCTGTTTTTTATGAAGCTACGTAAAAATGGATATCTGTTGATGATTTTGCGCCAAATCTGTTGAAGAATTATGCAGTTTGCTGTTATTTCTTTATTGATTAATCAGAAAATGATTATTTGGTTTTAGGACTGGCTGATGATTTTTTTATTTCTATTGTTTGTTTTCACGGATTTGATCAAAAATGAAGAGAAAAGTTTTAGTTGATAAGTTTGTTATTAACAAGCCATTGTAGTAAGTTTGATTATTGTTGTTGGATTCTGTGTTCATTTGTACTTTTTTAAGCGGTTTTGAATGCAATCATGCCTTAATGCAATAAACGGTGTCAATTGAACATGTTTCAGCTTCACAGCACCAGAGCTTGGTGTCCAGGTTCACCGTGTGTGAAACCTGGAGATCAACAGGTTTATCATTAATCACAACAGACACGTTTGGACTCGTCTGCTAGTTTAACCAGAAGGAAAACGGCCTGTAATCAAATCCCCACTGCAAAAGAAACTTTTTTAAAGTTTTCACAGCTCATTTCACTGCCTGCTGCATCTGCTGCGGATGTTTGAGCAGTAAACGGTACGACCAGCAAAATACTTCAGCCATAAACCAGGAAACAAATCTTTTACAGGAGGATCTTCGCCAAGAAAGCAGCTCAAAAACATTTTTTAGGGTTTAAAAGATAACAGCACAAAGAGCTTCTAGAGCGAGTCAGACTTATTAAAATGTTAAGAGAAATCCGTTGTGGAGATTCCAGCCGTTCTGCAGCTGATCTCAGTCCTTATCCGGCCAAGCCCAGAACATTGGATCTTCAGACGGTGAGTTCTGATGGCGTCCAAGTTAACGCTCCTCTGGAGAGCGATAAACTCCAATATGGCTGCCTGTGACACACTGAGAACGGCAGCGTCTAAGTTGGGATTTTATTCCAGGGTTCCAAAGTAAACTGGGTGGAAACCAAAAGCATGCCACACTTTTCAGATTCGGCCTCATGACTAGAAGCATTTAGTTCTACCAAACCAAACCCAGTTAGGTGTGATTGGAGGGTGAAACCAGAGAGACGTTCCAGCTTTCAGCCAGCTGCTCAGCAGAGCTCAGCGTCTCTGTCCAGACGTAGAAACCAGACCCAGCCGTCGCCACGGCTCAACCTGTTACAGGCTTTGTATCAAAAATGTGCTTTTCCATCCCAAATCTGCTTTTAATTAAACTGGAGGAAGAAATCGGGGTGAAAACAGGCTTATCCGGGTCCCTGCGGCCCGCGGGGCCCCGCGGCGCCGGGACCGGCCCGAATAACTGAGATTCCCTGCAGCAGCAGGACCAGGCCCGGTTCTGCATCTGGACAGATGAAGGTGAGGAAGAAGCAGCTGCTGCTTCCTCCCCAGCCTCGTTTGTGTCCAGGTGGCTCTGTCCGCCTGTGTGTGTGTGTGTGTGTGTGTGTGTGTGTGTGTGTGTGTGTGTGTGTGTGTGTGTGTGTGTGTGTGTGTAATGGGCCCAGATAACGCTATCTGACCGGACCCAGGGCTCCGCGGCCCCCCTGTCTGCAGCCGACCCGGATTATTCTGCTTTATCGCCCCTGGGAGGTTCGGCTTCACTCCGACTGTTTGCTGACGTTTTATTGCCTCTGCATCGCCTCTGATTAGAGTCAGGCACAAACAGGACAGCCTGACTGATTGGGGTGAAGCACAAATTACATCCTTTTGTTGCTGCAAAAAGAAAAAACATGTTTTATAACCCGGAGGATCCCAGAGCTGCTGAAACGGATCCGGCTTCTGGGGGCTGACGGGGTTTTCTAATATTTAGACATCCTGTTTTTAACATGAATAAAACATCTTAGTTAAATAGATCTTCATTTGAGATTTCTGTTCATATATGTTGACTTAATTTTCCAGTTTTATATCTTCTTTTAAAAACAGAAAACTCAACCGTTTTATCTCCAGATATCATCTCTAATGTTTTGTGTTGTTCGGTGTTTTTGTCCATCAGTTGATTGATGTTCCTGCTCCTCAGGTATGGAACACCAAGAGGGCCAAAAAGATTTGAATTTCATGTCTTTCATACAAAGTATGGCAGGAATCTGTCCAGCGTATGAATCCTGACGGATCGTTTTCATCCAATCAGAGTTCAGCCAATCACAACCGAGGAGTCCAAATCCTCCAGGAAGCAGAGCTGGAACTTCAAGGTTTTATCACAATTACTCATGACAACAATAAACCAGAATGATAAATTTAGGTTCAAATCAAAGCTCCACAGACACTTTAAAAATATGAAACGTGTTTCTTTAGGACAGCAGTCAGTTAAATAAATAATATGACTCATTTACTGCCTTTAATATGATTTTCAATTCACTCATATTTGATTACTCCTGTGAAAAAATAGTGGAGAAAATAACTAATTAAAAATTGTCAACATGATAAAAAACATATCACAATAAACATGATAAATGTCCGTCCAGGAAGTGAAACTATACAACAAAACTGCAGGAAACACGAGACGAGGAGACGCCTGCCAGTCGAACGTGAAGCATGAGCGAGGAGAGAACGCGGCGCTGAGCGTCCATTAACGGCTCTGCTGCAACAGGAGGGGCTTCGGCAGGAAACGCATCTCAACAGGTTTCCTCAGGCTGCTGATTATGGATGAAATGCTAATGGAGGCTCCATTCAGACGGCTGAAAGGAAACGCGGACGCTGAATTAGAATAAAAGCTGCTGAGGCGCATGAAGACGAGGAGGAAGGGCTTTTATCAGGAGACTATTTCACCTATTAGCATGTGGGGTCGGTCCACTTGGTCCAGAACAGGATCATCACTTGGGTCCAAACAGAAAAGATCTCAGGGTCGGTTTGATGTGATAATTTAATTTATTCAGGCACCTGTTAGGACAGATGCAGGTGTGGACCTCATGGAAACATCCTGCAGGGGTCAGAGGTCAGACGTTCCTTCTTCAACTTGATGCGACTGTCGTTCAGACAGGCAGCTAAACTATTATTACATTTGGACAAATTACAACCAAAACATTTTTTTATTAAGATTTTATGTGATGGAACAACAAAAAAGATGTTAATTATGTTTTCACTGGAGGTGGGATTAATCCAGTTTAAATGGAGGGTCTGAACCAGTTAATCCGGTTTAAATGGAGGATCTGAATCAGTTAATCCAGTTTAAATGGAGATCTGAATCAGTTAATCCAGTTTAAATGGAGGGTCTGAACCAGTTAATCCAGTTTAAATGGAGGGTCTGAACCAGTTAATCCAGTTTAAATGGAGGGTCTGGATAAGTTAATCCAGTTTAAATGGAGGATCTGAATCAGTTAATCCAGTTTAAATGGAGGGTCTGGATAAGTTAATCCAGTTTAATCAGCAACACCATCAGTGAAAACCGTTTCTGTCTTCAGGTTATTGACCAAACCCCATCAGATCTGAACGTCACCTTCATCTTTCCAGTTTCTCTCATCGTTCAATCTTTAGAAATCTGGACGCAACATTAGCGTTAGCATTCAGATGCTGTTTTAGGCTAGTACAGCTTCGCTGCTAGGCTAGCTGCTGCTAGCTGCTGCTAGCTGCTGTTAGCACACCCTGAACACAGCAGGTGTTTTCCAGCGTCCAATCAGATAATTCAAGTTAACCAGAGAAGACGCTTCTATTGCTGCTGTTAGCGATTAGCTTTAGCATCAGATTTACAGGCAAAACGAAATAATTATCAATTGCATCAAAGTGTTAAAATCTGTACAGAAGCAGAAATGAGCTCATTTCTTTGCTTTAGCTTCATGTGGGTAACAGAAACTGAAGACAAAGCGTCCAGCTCAGGATTTGTCTCAGGTTCTGGTTCTGGTCGTCTAAAACTGGTTGCACTGGATTTTACTGAGCTGTGCAGCATTTATGACTTTCTGCTGTTCAGTCACAAAGATCCCAGTAAAACACTGAAATGTCTGCTGGTAATGTAAAAACTTTATGGGTTTGATCAACAGAAGCAACAGTTTGTTCTTCTGACCAACGTCAGCAGGAAGATCTGATCACAACAGGAAGACCAGAGTTTAGGAGGATCTT
Source organism: Poecilia picta (assembly GCA_033032245.1). Taxonomy (NCBI): domain Eukaryota; kingdom Metazoa; phylum Chordata; class Actinopteri; order Cyprinodontiformes; family Poeciliidae; genus Poecilia; species Poecilia picta. The sequence continues at coordinate 26,375,664 of CM065371.1, forward strand.
AACAGATGTTGGTCGACACACGATGAAGTCTCGTTTTATTTATGCTGAATTGTCCCGGGTGTGTGTGTGTGTGTGTGTGTGTGTATGTGTGTGTGTGTGTGTGTGGCAGCTGCTTACCCTCCTCCTGTCTGGCTGTGAGACAATCAACATCTCCCGCCGCCACAGAGACCGAATCTACAGAGTAAGAATGTCTTTTACTGACCAGATCCTGGATGCCAAGACACACACACACACACACACACACACACACACACACACTGTGTGGAGGCTGGAGTCGGGTCTACAGCGTGGAAAACGAGCCAAGGCGACTCGCACCAGAAAGCCAGGCCAGTCTGGTCGCCTTCGACTCGTTTTCAGCCCAGAAACTCCTGGTTCAACTTTTACTCAAAAATAAACTTAAATAGTGACAAAGGGTGACCTTTCACCCTTTGTCACTTTGCAGCCACCAACTCCGGTCTACTTGAAGGGAGACCAACAAATAAAACCCAGACGGTCCGAGTTCGTCCAGACAGGACCAAACAGATTCCTGATGATTCCCGACCAGAGAAAGTCGGACCTGACAGCCAGACATGGTGGTGGCAGCATGAGGCTCTGGGCTTTTCAGGGAGCAGAAGGTCCATGTGGGAGGGAGAAAACCCACCAACGGTCTAGTCAAAGACCAAGCCGCCGCTCCATGACCTCATCGCGGCCCGTCCGTCAGAACGATGACCGACCTGCAGCGCCGCAGCTTTACCAACACTCAGCGCGTTAACAATGGATGCAGCATCAAAGCTGCAGCCGCAGCGGCGCAACCAGGGACTGGAGTCAACAACGAGCAGCGTCCAGATGAGCAGCAGAAGCAAACATGGAGGCCAGAGAGTCGCCAGCAGACGTCCGGCCGGTTCCCAGCATGTGGACCCGGTTCTACTGGACCCAGAACTTCATCTGCTCCGCCTCCAGCTGCTGGTTCCTCCTCTCTGCTCCCAGTTGATCACATTTTATTAGTATAGCACATTTCAGCAGGAAGGCATTTCAAAGTGATTAAAATAAAAACAGAATAAACAGTGAGAAAAAGTTTAAAACATTATTAAAAGTAAAGATGAAAACATGGATCTACGTGACGACTTGTCCTTATTGGTCTCCTCCAACAGTTTTAGCAGAGCAACATCTTCAGACATTAGAACCCAAATTTACCCACAAGCAGCTCAAACTGGTGGGTTTCATTCGAGACTTAAAGGCTCTCAGTGTTTCAGCTGTTTTACAGTTTTCTGGAAGTTCGTTCCAGATCTGTGGTGCGTAGAAGCTGAAAGCTGCTTCTCCTGGTTTGGTTCTGGTTCTGGATGCAGATCAGAACCAGAAGATCTGAGGGGTCCAGACGGTTGGTACAGCAACAGGCAGTCAAAAAAACCTGTTCCCCTCGTGGCCTGTGGGGGCGCCGCACCAAGAACCACTGAAGGCTGTGGTCGGATTTACCCAGAATGCCCTGCGCTATAATCCACTTCCTGCTGTTGTAGCTGCCTCCGGTCCGCTTGGCGTTCACATTCAAGCGTTCACACCTCATGAACCGGACGTTAGAGGGTTAAAGCGAAGGAACTGGGCTGGTGGGAACGGAGAGATAAAAACATTAAAACTGTGACTGGGAGTCTGGCAGGACTTCCTGTTGGATTCAGGTTCCAGAGCTCTCTGTCTCAGCCGCTCATCAAAATGGGAAAGACCAAAGAGCATCTGAAAGCAGATGTGAGCTAGCTAAAGGTGAGCTAGCTAAAAGTAAGCTAGCTAAAGCTGAGCTAGCTACAGGTGAGCTAGCTAAAACTGAGCTAGCTAAAGGTGAGCTAGCTAAAGTGAGCTAGCTAAAAATAAGCTAGCTAAAGGTGAGCTAGCTAAAGTGAACTAGCTAAATGTAAGCTAGCTAAAGGTGAGCTAGCTAAAGGTGAGCTAGCTAAAGGTGAGCTAGCTAAAGGTGAGTTAGCTAAAGCTGAGCTAGCTAAAGGTGAGCTAGCTAAAGTGAGCTAGCTAAAAGTAAGCTAGCTAAAGGTGAGCTAGCTAAAAGTAAGCTAGCTAAAGGTAAGGTAGCGAAAAGTAAGCTAGCTAAAGTGAGCTAGCTAAATGTAAGCTAGCTAAAGGTGAGCTAGCTAAAGGTGAGTTAGCTAAAGGTGAGTTAGCTAAAGGTGAGCTATCCAAAAGTTGAGTTAGCTAAAGGTGAGCTAGCTAAAGGTGAGCTAGCTAAAGATGAGCTATCTAAAGGTGAGTTAGCTAAAGGTGAGCTAGCTAAAGGTGAGCTAGCTAAAGGTGAGTTAGCTAAAGGTGAGCTAGCTAAAGGTGAGCTAGCTAAAGGTGAGTTAGCTAAAGGTGAGCTAGCTAAAGGCTACAGCAGCTGGACTCTGAAATATGTGGGCTCATTAACCCTTTATATTAGCTTGGTGCTGATGGAGGGAGTTCAGCCACCCAGCCTGGGCCACCGGGGGTTAATCACCCTGATTGGGTCCTGAGAGACGCGAAGCCTCTGACAGGTGAGTGTGTGTCTGTGTGTGTGTCTGTGTGTGTGTGTGTCTGTGTGTGTGTCTGTGTGTGTGTCTGTGTGTGTCTGTGTGTGTCTGTGTGTGTCTGTGTGTGTCTGTGTGTGTGTCTGTGTGGTCTGTGTGTGTCTGTGTGTCTCTCTGTGGTGTGTGTGGCTGCGCTTAGCGCGTCAAGAACACAGTGTACTCTAATGCGCATCCCTTGGAGTGTGTGAGGTTATGCATATGCATTGCAGCCTCCGTATTCAACTCTCCATTTGCATTTTGTTTCAGTTCATTGTGTGTGTGTGTATGTGTGTGTGTGTGTGTGTGTGTGTGTGTGTGTGTGTGTGTGTGTGTGTGTGTGTGTGAGCCTCTCCAGGAGCCTGATTGGCTTCCTGCCTGAACCAATCGCTGCTCCTCACCTGCCTGCCGCCTCAGCCCGACGCGCTGAAGGATCTTCACCGCAGAGACGCAGGAAGACATGATGCTGCTGTGTGTGCAGCGGTGAGACTGGTGTGACACAACAGGAGGCTTCACACACACACACACACACACACACACACACACACACACACACACACACACACACACACACACACACACACACACAGAGCAGAGCTGGCAGGTAGAAGAGTCAAATGAGCCTCTGGAGGTCGGAGCCATCAGGATCCACCGGGAAACAGACGGAAAACAAGATGGAGAAACGAAGAGAGGAGTGAAAACAGGAGGAACAAACGGATAAAACGCAGAACAACTGTGTCACAGCAATTACAGTCCCACAGAAAAATTAAAAACATTCCTGTTAGTAAAATGCTTCTGTAGGACACAGGACACACGAACAGGTGGCATTTATATAAACTACAGTTTATTGTACTTATTTCCAAATTTATCCATATTTATTGATGGTTTCATTAAGTAAATAATATTTAGCCTTTATACATCATAAGCTGGAATTAATCATGGTAACGATGAATAAGAAGAAATTTATCACGGTACAAACCGAGTCAAACTAGATGATTATCGCTGATGTTCCTCCGTTTGTCTGCAGCTGAAACAGATTCATGACATGATGAGGATCAGAACCCGATGCAGCAGAACCGACCCGAATCAGACCTGAACCGGAACCGGTGCTGCGGGATTCATCCCAGAGGTTATTGCGATAAACGATAATATCGCTTTGAGACCGTTTTGGTAAAAATTCAATTGTAATTTAAAATGGGAAGACAATTAAAATATCCTAAATAAATGAATAAAATGAATTATGAAGTTTCTGCTAGTTGAGATCAAAATACCAGAATAAAAACTTTTATATCGCAGGAAGACAAAAATGATAAATTCTGCAGATGGAAAGTATGGAGCTCGTTTTAATTCCTCATGCAATAAATTAAAGGCCAAACAGCCAACAGGAAACGAGCAGACAGGAAAGACAGGTTTTCAAAATAAGACAAAAACTAAATTACTGGCATAGTCAGAATCTCGATGCTCAATAATAGTTTTTTATTGTTGTTATTCCAGCTGCGGATGAAACCCGACTGCAGTCAGACATCTGAGTGATCAGTTCAACAACCCAAGAAGAAGAATGCAGCCGTCAAGATGGCGGCCGCAGCGCTGCGTTTAGGCAGTAAAGATGGCCGCCGCAGCGATGTGTTTAGGCAGTAAAGATGGCCGCCACGCACTGCGTTTAGGCAGTAAAGATGGCCGCCGCAGCGATGTGTTTAGGCAGTAAAGATGGCCGCCATAGCGCTCCGTTTAGGCAGTAAAGATGGCTGCCGCAGCGATGTGTTTAGGCAGTAAAGATGGCCGCCACAGCGCTCCGTTTAGGCAGTAAAGATGGCCGCCGCAGCACTGCATTAAGGCAGTAAAGATGGCCGCCGTTGCTGGTCTCGGATCAGAACCAGCTGTGGGGATGTTGCTGCAGACGTCGTCATTTTTTGCGCTGCAGCAGTAAAAGTTTGTTTTCTACATTCTGACAGATTTCTGCTGCTGTCTGACTGTTTCCTCTTCGTGTTTTTAATGCGTTTCCTGTGTTTGCTGACGATCTGATTGGCCGTCGTTAAACAAAAACGAGGCTCCATATGGAACAAGATGAGTCCCAATCAACTGAAACAGGATGAGACATTTTGATCTTTGATCAGTTTATTTCATTTGTTACATTTGAATCGTTTCTCTTCACTTCATCTAAAGTTTATTGTGTCTCTAATTTTAACATTTCTTTGTGGAACTTTAATTGTCCTGTGGTGCAGAGCAAACGTCCCTGTTGGTTCTGGCTGTGACTCGGACCGGTCAGAACCGGTCCAGCCGTCCGTCTGTCCTCGATGGACCAGAGACTCGTCCCCACAGGACAAACATCTGGTCCTGAGCCAGCTGGACCCGACGCCTCTGACCTTTCATCATCTGGGACACGAAAGAAAAGCAGGAGAAGAAGAAATGTTCAGCCAGATCTGGACCAGGACCAGAACCAGGTCCAGCTGATTATGCCAGCAGACAGCTCAGACGAGGACAAAGAGGACAAGAGGACAAAGAGGACGAGACGCAGCAGACGGTGTGTCCGCTGCAGAGACAGCTGGACGTTTCCAGTGTTTCCACTAAACGTTGAGTTTCCTGCAGCGTTTTGAACGATCCTGATGTTGGTGTAATGCTGTGGTTCTGGGCCCCCAGTGGTTCCCAAACATTTCTGGGCCCCAGTGGTTCCCAAACATTTTCTGGGCCCCAGTGGTTCCCAAAGATTTTCTGGGCCCCAGTGGTTCCCAAACTTTTTCTGGGCCCCCTATGGATTACAATGGTTGTCTGGTTGATGTGAGTGTGGACGGGGGGGTTGGAATCGATTCTTTTCGGGGACAAAATGAATGTATGTAGCTGAACATAGACAACAACACCTGTAGCCTACAGGCTACTTGCTAAGCTAAAGCTGCTGTATTGATGTTAGCTAGTCGTCTTTTAGCTACTTTACCTGCATCCAGCAGCTTCACTCAACTCAGTCGGTCAGTTTGGGGGAAAAACTCTGAAAAGTTCTTTACGTTTAGCTGCCATGATTCTAACACCTGTAGCTCCGCCCAGCAGCAGCATCAGGTCTCCTTCAGGTCTAAACCCAGCAGAGCGTCTGGCGCTCATGTTGCGTTTAAAGGCGACTCAGAAAACAAGTTACCACATGTTAACAACAGATGAAACAGTTTTAACTGCTGATAAAAGTGGCAGAGGACCCAGATTTGGGAGTGAAGCCTCTACTGAATCAGACTGACAGAGGAATAACAGAGACTTGGTCATTCTGAGGTAAAAACCCAGCGCATACAGCGTCCATGTTTTGTTTTTTACATCCAGACGGCTTCCCGCGCCCCCCTGCAATGGCACGGCGCCCCTCCTAGGGGGCGCGCCCCACAGTTTGGGAACCTCTGGTGTAATGTATGTTGGTTCCCTCTCAGCCAGCCGCTGCTGCTGCATGTCAGACACATGGAGAGCATCAACACCAGTAAAAACTCAGGAAGAAATGTTTCCCCTCGGCTGGCATTAATCTGTTCACTCTGCATGGAAAACTTCATTAATATGATAATTAATATAAGCTGTGAAACCTGAAGACTGTGGCTTTATGGCTAAATTATCACTAAGTTCGACACCAAGTCTAGTTTTGTAGAACTGGAGACCGGTCTTGGTCTCAGGCACCTTTTTGATGGTCTCCATCTCGTCTCCAATATCATCATCAATACAAACTGTGTTCATGCATTAGCCTAACTAGCATGGAGACGCCCGAGTGACGACATTTTATAGACCCATGAAAACGTCTATTTTGACTCACCTACAGTGTTTTTACGTTTGTGATTCAAATCAAATTTATTGCTACAACTAATTCTGGCTCCATCTCAGGCAGCAGAAAGGAAATAAAACCAGGACAGAGCAGGAATCCTGGAGGTTTAAAAACTATTTGTTAGGGTCATAATTTGGGCCACAGTCACCAGAAACAACATGTGAGAAGAAATGTGTCCGTTGCAAAGTGATTTTTAAAGTTTGTGTTGCTGTAAAAGCAGCAAAAGAGACAGAACAATGAGATAAAAACAATAGAAAAAGGGGGGAGGAGGAAGGTTTACTCAGTGTTTTCCCTCCTCTGCTCTGTCCTTTGGCTCCTTTTTCATCTGTTTGAAGTGTGTGTGTGTGTGAGTGAGTGTGTGTGTGTGTGTGTGTGAGTGTGTGTGTGTGTGAGAGTGTGTGTGAGTGTGTGTGTGTGTGTGAGAGTGTGTGTGTGTGTGTGTGAGAGTGTGTGTGTGTGTGAGAGTGTGTGTGTGTGTGAGAGTGTGTGTGTGTGTGAGTGTGTGTGTGAGAGTGTGTTGTGTGTGGGTGAGTGTTGTGAGTGTGTGTGTGTGTGAGAGTGTGTTTTGTGTGAGTGGTGTGTGTGTGTGGGTGTGTGAGTGTGTGTGGGTGTGTGTGTGTGAGATGTGTGTGTGTGTGTGTGAGAGTGTGTGTTGTGTGTGTGTGAGAGTGTGTGTGTGGTGTGAGTGTGTGTGTGTGTGTGTGTGTGTGAGTGGAGTGTGTGTGAGTGTGTGTGTGTGTGTGTGAGAGTGTGTTGTGTGTGTGGTGTGTGGTGTGGTGTGTAGGTGTGTGTGAGTGTGTGTGTGTGTGAGAGTGTGTGTGTGTTGTGTGTGGGTGTGTGTGTGTGAGTGTGTGTGTGTGTAGGTGTGTGTGTGTGTGTGAGTGTGTGTGTTGTGAGGTGTGTGTGTGTGTGTAGTGGTGTGGGTGTGTGGTAGTGTGTGTGTGTGTGTGAGGTGTGTGTGTGTGTGAGTGTGTGTGTGAGAGTGTGTGTGTGTGTGTGAGTGTGTGTGTGATGTGTGTGGTGTGAGTGTGTGTGTGTGGTGTGTGTGTGTGTGGAGGTGTGTGTGTGTGTGAGAGTGTGTGTTGTGTGTGTGGTGTGTGTAGTGTGTGTGTGTGTGTGTGTTGGAGTGTGGCTGTGTGTGTAGTGAGTTGTGTGCTGTGCTCACTCAGTCTCTTACTGATTATGCTCACATCAGGCTTTCAGAGTTTTACCGTGGAGGATCTTCTGTCTGAGGAACCGTCTGATTCGTCTGATTCAATATAAACGTCAGACGCTCATGGAAAACATCTTCTGCATCATAAAACAATATATTCCTCACGTTTACAGCCTTAAATCATTCATACACCTAATAGATCCAGATTTAAATGCATTTTGTTGATGGTAGAACAGTGTCAGCAGAGAAATGTATACAGTAAAAATGCCGGTGTTGAATTAACACCCAAAAGTGTCAATATGTGACCAAGTCAGCTGGTGTTAAATTCAACACTACAGAGTCACATTAACATTTACAACACCGTTAGTGTTAAAACATATTAAAAGTAACACCAGTGTAGTGTTGATCACTAAACATAATGTGGTGTTATAATAATAATGTGGACACACATATAGACACTTTGGGGTGTTAATTCAACACCAGCATGTTTCCTGTGTTGTCTTAGACATGTATGTATTGATGTCCATCTTCTTGACGAGCTGATGGACGTCGTCAGCTCGTGAAATGAGGCTGTTTGTCTGCATGTGGTGATTTTCTGAGAGTCTCTTCTGAGTTTGACGATTCCACGTCTTATTCCCACGTCCTCCACCAGGGGCTGAGCCGGAGGTCAGAGGTCATCCTGTCATTTCAGAAGCTTTTGTGTTCAGAAAAGCAAATATTTACAGGTTTTCTGTTTCCATGTTGCTGCTGTGAAGACGTTGAGACGTGACCTCCAGCTGTTTCACAGTTTCCAGTTTCATTCGGACGTTTTAACCATAAACGTTGATCCTGGATGAAGTTGTGGATCGTAAAGGTTTAGAGTGTGAAGTTCAGTTTCCTGCTGATGTCTCTGAGGTGGTCGGTGTTTGTCCCCCCCCCCGCCTCCTCAGTGTGTGTGTGTGTGTGTGTGTCTCCTGCCCGTCCTCCTCCATTCAGACCCTCATCACCATGGCGACAGCCTGCCGGGGGGGTCGCGGCGCTGAGCGGGCCGCGACCCCCCCGGGTCGTAAACAGGCTGGCAGCAGCAGCGCCAGTAAACCCAACCCGCTTGTTGTGTCTGCCTGCGGTACCGGCGGCCCGCTGGACCGGCTAGCTGCTGATTTTATGAACCTGGTCTGAAAGGACACAGCTGAGGACAAAGTGTCCAGAGTGGGAGGAGGAAGACGGGAAGCGGAGACAAACAAGTTGGTGCTTTGAATCGTCCTCACCGACCCAAACGGTGCCAGAGGTCGGTACCAACAGAGCAGCAGCACAAAACCTGAACCCAGAGCGTTCAGAACCAGAACCAGCAGAAGGCTGGAGGACCAGGATCCTCCAGTCTGTCCTGGTTGGTCCTGCTGGACCTTCTGGACTCCAGGCAGCTGGACAGTCTGTCTCACTGCTCTGCCCCCTGCTGGTGACCTCAGGAACGTCTCCAGGTCAAACATTGAAACCAGGATCTGAGCAGCCATTTCTGCTGCTAGCGCTAGGCTAGCAGCACATTAGCTTTGGTTACCCAGAATGCCCTGTGGTCCACTTCCTGTTTCCGCTTGGCGTTAACATGCCTGCATTTGGTCCGGATTCAGACTGAGGTCCATCCGTCTCTAACCTCTGACCCTAAGGGTCGGGAGGAGCTGCTGCCTCTCCAGCCAACGACTCGGGTGAGAGGAGGGGTCACCTGGTCACCTGGACGGGTCACCTGGTCACCTGGACGGGTCACCTGGTCACCTGGTCACCTGGATGGGTCACCTGGTCACCTGGTCACCTGGACGGGTCACCTGGTCACCTGGATGGGTCACCTGGTCACCTGGACGGGTCACCTGGTCACCTGGACGGGTCACCTGGTCACCTGGTCACCTGGTCACCTGGACGGGTCACCTGGTCACCTGGTCACCTGGACGGGTCACCTGGTCACCTGGATGGGTCACCTGGTCACCTGGACGGGTCACCTGGTCACCTGGATGGGTCACCTGGTCACCTGGACGGGTCACCTGGTCACCTGGATGGGTCACCTGGTCACCTGGTCACCTGGACGGGTCACTGGTCACCTGGTCACCTGGACGGGTCACCTGGTCACCTGGATGGGTCACCTGGTCACCTGGACGGGTCACCTGGTCACCTGGATGGTATGGTCACCTGGTCACCTGGACGGGTCACCTGGTCACCTGGTCACCTGGTCACCTGGACGGGTCACCTGGTCACCTGGTCACCGTGGTCACCTGGTCACCTGGTCACCTGGACTGGGTCACCTGGTCACCTGGTCACCTGGACGGGTCACCTGGTCACCTGGTCACCTGGAGATGGTCACCTGGTCACGGATGACCTGGTACTGTCCAGGTGACCAGGTCATCCAGGTGACCAGGTTACTACCTGGCCTCAGATTGAGGGTTTTTCAAGATAAATTTAATCTAATATGACAATATCAAGTTTAGTTATGAATAACAACCTTTAGGAGCTTCAGCAGGTTTGGGTTTTGATTCTTTCCTAATTGTTGAGATTCTTCAAATCTGTTTGCTAAATTATAAAATTGCAGCATCACAAAATGTTTCAAGGAGGAAACAGCAGAAAACTGGAAATAGCTGTAAAGTCATGGCTCTGGATTCAGATGTTCAGCATTCGGTGTGTGTGTCTGTGTGTGACTGTGTGTGTGTCTGTGTGTGACTGTGTGTGTGTCTGTGTGTGTGACTGTGTGTGTGTGTGTGTGTGTCTGTGTGTGTGACTGTGAGTGTGACTGTGTGTGTGTGTGTGTGTGTGTGTGTGTCTGTGTGTGTGTGTGTGTGTCTGTGTGTGTGTGTGTGTGTGTCTGTGTGTGTGACTGTGAGTGTGACTGTGTGTGTGTGTGTGTGTGTGTGTGTGTCTGTGTGTGTGTGTGTGTGTGTGTCTGTGTGTGTGTGTGTGTGTGTCTGTGTGTGTGACTGTGTGTGTGTGTGTGTGTGTGTGTGTGTGTGTGTGTGTGTGTAGCCTCAGACCCTGGGAGGTCGGGTCAGACAGGTCCAGATTCGCCCGGCGGTCGGACAGAACCTGGCAGAGACGAAGCTTCGGGTTGATCCACAGAGAAACAGGTGGGGGAGGAAGAGCAGCATCAGACTGACCTGCAGCAGAGGACAGAGTCCCTGGTTACCAGGGGACAGAGTCCCTGGTTACCAGAGGACAGAGTCCCTGGTTACCAGAGGACAGAGTCCCTGGTTACCAGAGGACAGAGTCCCTGGTTACCAGAGGACAGAGTCCCTGGTTACCAGGGGACAGAGTCCCTGGTTACCAGGGGACAGAGTCCCTGGTTACCAGGGGACAGAGTCCCTGGTTACCAGGGGACAGAGTCCCTGGTTACCAGGGGACAGAGTCCCTGGTTACCAGGGGACAGAGTCCCTGGTTACCAGGGGACAGAGTCCCTGGTTACCAGAGGACAGAGTCCCTGGTTACCAGGGGACAGAGTCCCTGGTTACCAGAGGACAGAGTCCCTGGTTACCAGGGGACAGAGTCCCTGGTTACCAGAGGACAGAGTCCCTGGTTACCAGGGGACAGAGTCCCTGGTTACCAGGGGACAGAGTCCCTGGTTACCAGGGGACAGAGTCCCTGGTTACCAGGGGACAGAGTCCCTGGTTACCAGGGGACAGAGTCCCTGGTTATCAGAAGACAGATCAGCAGGTCTTCACTGAAATGGACCGACCAACATCCAGAGGAAGACATTCTGCTGATTCAGCCTGAGTTCTTCTAAACATGCTGAGGGCAGTGGGACCCGATGGGGCCCAGTGGACCTGGTGGACCAGTGGGACCCGATGGGGCCCAGTGGACCTGGTGGACCAGTGGGACCCGATGGGGCCCAGTGGACCTGGTGGACCAGTGGGACCCGATGGGGCCCAGTGGACCTGGTGGACCAGTGGGACCCGATGGGGCCCAGTGGACCTGGTGGACCAGTGGGACCCGATGGACCTGGTGGGGCCCAGTGGACCTGGTGGACCAGTGGGACCCGATGGGCCAGTGGACCAGGTGGACCTGGACCCGATGGGCCCAGTGGACTGGTGGACCAGTGGGACCCGATGGGGCCCAGTGGACCTGGTGGACCAGTGGGACCCGATGGGGCCCAGTGGACCTGGTGGACCAGTGGGACCCGATGGGGCCCAGTGGACCTGGTGGACCAGTGGGACCCGATGGACCTGTGGGGCCCAGTGGACCTGGTGGACCAGTGGGACCCGATGGGGCCCATGGACCTGGTGGACCAGTGGGACCCGATGGGCCCAGTGGACCTGGTGGACCAGTGGGACCCGATGGGGCCCAGTGGACCTGGTGGACCAGTGGGACCCGATGGACCTGGTGGGGCCCAGTGGACCTGGTGGACCAGTGGGACCCGATGGGCCCAGTGGACCTGGTGGACCGTGGGACCAGTGGACCTGGTGGACCAGTGGGACCTGATGGGGCCCAGTGGACCTGGTGGACCAGTGGGACCTGGTGGGGCCCAGTGGACCTGGTGGACCAGTGGGACCTGGTGGGGCCCAGTGGACCTGGTGGACCAGTGGGACCTGATGGGGCCCAGTGGACCTGGTGGACCAGTGGACCTGGTGGGGCCCAGTGGACCTGGTGGACCAGTGGGACCTGATGGGGCCCAGTGGACCTGGTGGACCAGTGGGACCCGATGGGGCCCAGTGGACCTGGTGGACCAGTGGGACCTGATGGGGCCCAGTGGACTGGTGGGCCAGTGGACCTGGTGGACCAGTGGACCTGATGGGGCCCAGTGGACCTGGTGGACCAGTGGACCTGTGGACCAGTGGGACCCTGGGGCCCAGTGGACCTGGGGCCAGTGGACCTGGTGGACCAGTGGGACCTGATGGGGCCCAGTGGACCTGGTGGACCAGTGGGACCTGGTGGACCAGTGGGACCTGATGGGGCCCAGTGGACCTGGTGGACCAGTGGACCTGGTGGACCAGTGGGACCCGATGGGGCCCAGTGGACCCGATGGGGCCCAGTGGACCTGGTTGTTTGATGCAATGTTAAATGTCTTTGCTCCAGGTGAGACTTGAACTCACAACCTCAGCATTGCTCTGCGGCTCTCTGACCGACTGGATCTCGGTCCCCAGTCCTGGTCTGGGGACCGAGGACTTTCTGTGGGCGGAGTTTAGATAGTGTGACGTCACAAAGGTCCATAAACGGCTAAATCTTTGGTGACTCTTAAAGCAGCTCGGCTTCAAACCCCGTTTAGTCCATGTCTGTCCTAATAACCTGCTCCAGTGGGGATCGAACTCACAACCCCGGCGTTGCTCTGCCGGGTCCTGATCAGCAGCAGGCGGAGCCACTGCATCACGCAGAGACGCTGCTGACGGTCAGCTGCTGATCACACCAGTGGACCCAGTCAGTCATCTTGACCCAAACTGCTGGTCCCAGTCGACCGTCACCCAGCGACTCGTCTGATTGGCTCAGGACACTGTGCTTGAAGCGAAGAGGTTCTGACTGTGAGTTGATCTTCTCTCTGACCATCATCAGTCCTGTTGGGTCCGGTTGAACCCAACAGCAGGAAGTGGACTGCAGCGCAGGCATTCTGGGTAAATCCAACCAAAGCTAACATGCTAGCCTAGCGCTAGCAGCAGAAATGGCTCCTGGTCTTTAGCCTAAATCCTCCAACCGCTAAAATCCTCCATCTTGTTTCCATGGTGAAACAGGAAGTTGCTCTCAGAGGTTTTGGTGTCGTTTCCTTCAGTGGTTGTTGGTGCAGCGCCGCCACAGGCCAGGAGGGGAACAGCTGGTTGGACTCAGAACAGCTGGAGGAGCAGCAGATGTTCTGGGTCCAGTAGAATCGGGTCGACCGGACCAGGACAAACTAATAGCTCATAAACTGCTATTTCTGCATGTTATTTCTGCATAGTAATAATTGTCAATCGCGATGTCTGAACTGGAAGGAAAGTTCCAGCAGCCGCTCCCCAGTCCGTCAAGCCCAGACTTGCCTTGTTCAATCATTAGTCCTGTTTGTCTCACACCAAACACAACCAGCCCCCCCCCCCCCCCCCCCCCCCGGCTATGCATCCCTGTTGACCCATCACTAACCGACTGAAACCAGGAGGGAGGACCAGGCCGTTTCATTAAGAACAATAAAACACATGCGATGTGGGAGAGCCGCATTCCACAGCCCATAATTAGCCTGAACACTGGAAATGTGAGGAACTGATTGTGTTCTAGTTTTACACCCAGAAATGTTTGTGACATTCAGAAAGAGGCACAAAAATCCAACATTTTTAAACATCGAATGACCAAACTAAAGTGAGGTTTTAGGAATATCCTTGGATGTAACTGTGCAAATTGACACCCTGTGTAAACGTGCAACAGGAGATTCATTGGTCAGAATTCTGCATGAATTTAAGGCTAAATTGTCCCATATCTGCACATATTTATGCACATTAGAGCATGAGGGTTTACATCCTGAAAGACCAGAGATGATTTAGAGTCACAGGAAACAACAATGTATTTTACATTTTAATATATATTTTAAAAAATGTCCTATTCCAACAATAACCATCCAACTAATGAAGTATATTTGTAATGAAATGGATGGAGCCAGCCATGGTGGACAACATTAGCTAAAAAGTTAGCTGTGCTAACATTAAGGAGCTAATCATAAGTTTAGTTCCGCTAATGCTAACGCGCTACACCAATGCAGTACTTAGCTAAGCTAACATTCCAAAACACTTTATTTGATCATATTGATATCTATCATAAAATATTGATATTTAAATTAGAGTATTTAGGGGAAGCAAAACATGCTAAACATTTTGAAAGTTTAGCATGTTTAGCGCTGTGATTAGATCATTAGCGGATTAGCATCACTGGAAACGATAAAATCCTACAAACAGACATTGTTTAGACTAAAGGCTCATTTTTTAAGATAATTTTGAGTTTTGGACCTGATGTGCTGTGTCTGCATCAGCTCAGAAATAAAGAAGACAGCAAAGCTTGAACTTCATCCTTTATGCTGCTAATTGCTTTGCAATGTACATTAAACTTGTTTGGGAAGCAGAACTGCTGCAGGAATCTGGTTTTATAAGATAAGTCTGGAAGATTTTAGCCTGTAGCAAACAAAGTATTTCTACAGAGAGGTGAGTGTCTGATCACATCACAGGGTGACCAGAAGGCAGGTAACCAGCCGCCTTCTGGCCGTCTGAACACGCTTTGAGTGCAGCGCTGCTGTGAGACTCTTTGTTCCTGCTTGTCTGACTAAATGTTCTTTCCTGTCTTTGGTTCCCGGTGAGCTTCCATGAAAACGTGTCTGTGGAGACTCAAACCGGGCAGCAGAGATGAGCGGAGAACCTTCAGAGGCTTCAGGGCGGCATCCAGGGAAAAGGTATTGTTGAAGTGATTGCTAATGAGCCGTGTGAGTGTGTTGTGTGTGTGTGTGTGTGTGTGTGAGTGTGTGTGTGAGTGTGTGTGAGTGAGTGTGAGGTGATGAGAACCAGTGTTTAGGACGGCTGGAGGGCCATGAAGAGGCTTTGCCTCCAGAGATGAAGATGAAATGAGTGTTTGCAGGATGATGCCTCTCGGGAGTTTCTGTGTTTTACTTTGTGCAGATCCGGTCCGATTCTCTCAGGATTTACGTTTATTCCTGCAAAACATCTGAACAGACAAAAACTGACACCTGACACAAACCAAGGTTTGGGTTCATTTGACTAATTATGCTGAGAGGAAGAGTCGGCTTGATTATTCTGGGATTTTTGTGGATTTAACTGATGAAAAGCCTGAAAAAACAGAATCGTCACAGTAAAATTGGGTCTCTGTCTCTTTAAGAAGCTCCTCCCCTTCCTGAAGCTCCGCCTCCAGGAAGTCATCCCAACATGGCTCCTCTATTAACCCTTTAAGGTTTTTATCAGCAGCTCCTGTAACGAGCTCAGCAGCTGGTTGCTAATTGCTGCTGGCTAGTCTGGAGGAGCTGAGAAGGGGAGGAGCTTCGACTCGGAGGCGGGGCTTGGCCCACCCAGGCGTTTTAACAGCTGAGTGGTTGCCATGGAGATGACAGGATTTCTCATACATGAAAGAATCAAAGCATCGCAACAGGAAAAAAGATTAGAAAATAGATTTTAAATGATACTGGCCCTTTAAGACTTTGGATCTGCAACGAGTGAAATCCATTATGTTTCACTAAAATGTGCCATTTTATTTGTCTTTTTAATTTAGTTAAAATAATAAGTTTGTGATGTCATGTTTTATTATTCTATAAGGAAAACGACACTAAATTCCCACTGAGGAGTCAAACAAACCTTAATCTGTGTGTGTGTGTGTGTGTGGAGGGGGGGTCTGTGTGTGTGTGTGTGGAGGGGGGGTTGTGTGTGTGTGTGTGTGTGTGGTGGAGGGGGGTCTGTGTGTGTGTGTGGAGGGGGGGGTGTGTGGTGTGTTGGAGGGGGGTCTGTGGTGGCGTTGTGGGAGGGGGGGGGTACTTTCTGTGATGGGTGGTCATGGAGGTGGGGGTCCTGTGATACCTGCGCAAGGTGCAGTGAGTGTGAGTGTGTGTGAGTGAGGGGGGCGTCTGTCGCCTGCTGGCCAGTGGCACCCCGAATTGGGGGTGTAAACGTACTCGCCATCGTCCAGCATCCCGGGAACCCTCAGCCCCACCAACTACACTTACAACTGACAGCAAGGCTGAGATGAGTGGGAAAGGGTAGTGGATGAGTGAAGGAGAGGAGGCAGTCGGGTGATGGCAGTGAAAGGGCGTTGCAGGCAGAAACGGAGATGGACAGGATCGGAGATCCGTGAGGAAACCACAGCCCGACCGCGAACTAGAGCAGAAACGGGGAGATGGAGAGGAAGGAGATGGAGGCAGGAAACGGGGAGATGGAGGCAGGAAAGGGGGAGATGGAGGCAGGAAACGGGGAGATGGAGGCAGGAAACGGGGAGATGGAGGCAGGAAACGGGGAGATGGAGGCAGGAAACGGGGAGATGGAGGCAGGAAACGGGGAGATGGAGGCAGGAAACGGGGAGATGGAGGCAGGAAACGGGGAGATGGAGGCAGGAAACGGGGAGATGGAGGCAGGAAACGGGGAGATGGAGGCAGGAAACGGGAGATGGAGGCAGGAAACGGGAAGATGGAGGCAGGAAACGGGAAGATGGAGGCAGGAAACGGGAAGATGGAGGCAGGAAACGGGAAGATGGAGGCAGGAAACGGGGAGATGGAGGCAGGAAAGGGGAGATGGAGGCAGGAAACGGGGGAGATGGAGGCAGGAAACGGGGAGATGGAGGCAGGAAACGGGGAGATGGAGGCAGGAAACGGGGAGATGGAGGCAGGAAACGGGGAGATGGAGGCAGGAAACGGGAAGATGGAGGCAGGAAAGGGGAGTGGAGGCAGGAAACGGGGAGATGGAGGCAGGAAACGGGAAGATGGAGGCAGGAAACGGGAAGATGGAGGCAGGAAACGGGAAGATGATTATTAATCATAAAAATATTGCCACATTCTGCAGGTTTTTATTCAATTAAACCTTTTTTATATAATATTAATAATGAAATAATGCAGAGCAGAAGCAGCAGAACTTGCTAGCTTAGCTTTTTTCTAACAATGCTAAAATATAGCTACAGCTACCTTATTTAACTTAGATGGCCTAGTTAAAGTAACAAGAGGCTGTCACTGAGATCAGTGGCCTCCTGCAGGAGAATGAGCAAAATGACAATTTAATATTCACTCAATTCATCTGGTCAAATATTTTTCATCCAATTTCTATTTTTATCAACAGAGAAAATGAATTTGACCAGAATCTCAAACATTTAATAAAAATGTTCAGCTCTTCTGTTCTGCTTCATGCAGTTTTATCCAGAGCGATGCTTTCTGTGTGTGTGTGTGTGTGTGTGTGTGTGTGTGTGTGTGTGAGATCCAGGAAGAACCAACATGTTTTCTGGTTGATGACTTTAGAAAACCTGATTTAATCAACAGCAGGTTTTACCCAGAAATGCTCCATTGGCGCCATCTGGCGGTCATCTAAGGAATGAACATTTACATCCATGAAGGGATCATAAAATCTGGAAAAATGTGATTATTGCTTTGATCAAACATCTTAATTTAACTCTGCAGACGGAGAAAAACGTTGAGTTTGTCTGTGAAGTTGGACTGGAGACATGAATACTAATACTAAATATTTAGGCCGGTGTCGTTGATCAATACTTTGGTTATAAATATCATAAAGCTAAAAAGTCATTAGACTTCTGACCTTTAGATGATTATTTTTTTGTTCAAACTTCAGACAGAATTTGGACAATATCAGATATAATTGAGAAACTGTGATAAATAAAATAATCTAAAACTGAAGCATTGATCTCACCTGGCCAGCATCGATTAATAGTTTCAGTATTTTGGATCAAATCAGTTTTGATTTGATCTCAAATATTTTTTGCAGGGCTGCACAGTGGCGTAGTTGTTAGAGCTGCTGCCTTGCAGCAATAAAGTTCTGGGTTCGATTCCTGGTCTTTCTGCATGGAGTCTCCCTGTTCTCCCTGTGCCTAGTGGGTTTTCTCCAGGTACTCCGGTTTCCTCCCACAGTCCAAAAACTTGACTGTCAGGTTAACTGGTCCGTCTAAATTGCCCCTAGGTGTGAGTGTGAATGGTTGTGTGTCCTGTGTGTCTCTGTGTTGCCCTGAGACAGACTGGCGACCGTCCAGGCGACTGTCCAGGCGACTGTCCAGGCGACTGTCCAGGTGACCCCGCCTCTCACCCAGAATGTTAGCTGGAGAGGCACCAGGGTGTTAGAAGATGGATGGATGGATATTTTTTGCATGTTTTCCTAAAAGAACTGCACACAAGATTGTTTTGTTTCTCTGTTGATTCAGTTTATCATGTTAATACAGTAATTGATGCTGTATCAAACTTAACAAAATGTATCGGTATATCGGTATCGGTGGTACTGATCCTGTACTTAGTTTGAACCAAAATGTTCAGCATTTCTCACCTCAGGTCTCCAGAGTTCAGTTGTTGGTGAGAAACAAACAGGAAAAGTCCAGTTCAGCTGTAAAGTAGCTAAAACGCTACAATATTTAATATGAAGAAAAACAGTTTTAACAGATTTCACAGTAATTCAGCTTGAAGTGCTTCATTCACAGGATAAATATTTACCACAGGATATAAAAACGCTTCATTCATGACATAAAAGGCTGTAACTGAACCTCAACTCAGCCACTGAAAGGATTTCCAGACAGGAAGTGAGAATCTGTGGCAGATGAAGCCAAGGCACATTTCATCAGGTCATGTCCCGCCTGGCCGCTGGGGGGCGCTGTGACATCAGCTTTACACTAAAAACTACCGTTTAACTTTGCTCCTTGTGCTCAGGTGTGAATCCATGTTTTCCAGAAAAGCATGGAAATTTGAGTTTGAAAAGTCAAACATTTGAGAGAAAGAATTTAAATTTTGACGAAAAAAAAACAGAAAAAGAAACCGTTAACATTTCTGAGTTTGAAAAGTCAAAAATTGTCAATAAAATACTCTAATTTTGAGATTAGAAAGTTGGAAATTTCTGATTTTGCAATGTTGCAAATTTGCTAGAAAAAAACTGAAATTTGAGATTAATCTCAGAAAAAATGGAATCTCAGAAATTTCCAATTTTTCCCCCCAAAATTCCTGACAATTTTTCAAAGTTTTTTGGTGCAGTTTTTCTTTCCCCCTGAGGCCGAAATCCTTCCTGATCCAGAAGTGACACATTTGTTCCAGAAGGTTCCTGCAGCGCCGCCAGGAAGCGGACGGATATCTGACCCGGTTCTGACTCTCTGACCCGGTTCTGACTCTCTGACCGGTTCTGACTCTCTGACCCGGTTCTGACTCTCTGACCCGGTTCTGACTCTCTGACCCGGTTCTGACTCTCTGACCCGGTTCTGACTCTGACCCGGTTCTGACTCTCTGACCCGGTTCTGACTCTCTGACCCGGTTCTGACTCTCTGATCCGGTTCTGACGCTCAGACCCGGTTCTGACTCTCTGACCCGGTTCTGACTCTCTGACCCGGTTCTGACTCTCTGACCGGTTCTGACTCTCTGACCCGGTTCTGACTCTCTGACCGGTTCTGACTCTCTGACCCGGTTCTGACTCTCTGACCCGGTTCTGACTCTCTGACCGGTTCTGACTCTCTGACCCGGTTCTGACTCTCTGACCGGTTCTGACTCTCTGACCCGGTTCCGACTCTCTGACCGGTTCCGACTCTCTGACCGGTTCTGACGCTCAGACCCGGTTCTGACTCTCTGACCCGGTTCTGACTCTCTGACCCGGTTCTGACTCTCTGACCCGGTTCTGACTCTCTGACCGGTTCTGACTCTCTGACCCGGTTCTGACTCTCTGACCCGGTTCTGACTCTCTGACCGGTTCTGACTCTCTGACCCGGTTCTGACTCTCTGACCGGTTCTGACTCTCTGACCCGGTTCTGACTCTCTGACCGGCTCTGACTCTCTGACCCGGTTCCGACTCTCTGACCGGTTCCGACTCTCTGACCGGTTCTGACTCTCTGACCCGGTTCCGACTCTCTGACCGGTTCCGACTCTCTGACCGGTTCTGACTCTCTGACCCGGTTCTGACTCTCTGACCCGGTTCTGACTCTCTGACCGGTTCTGACTCTTGACCGGTTCTGACTCTCTGACCCGGTTCTGACTCTCTGACCGGTTCTGACTCTCTGACCGGTTCTGACTCTCTGACCCGGTTCTGACTCTCTGACCCGGTTCTGACTCTCTGACCGGTTCTGACTCTCTGACCCGGTTCTGACTCTCTGACCGGTTCTGACTCTCTGACCCGGTTCTGACTCTCTGACCGGTTCTGACTCTCTGACCCGGTTCTGACTCTCTGACCGGTTCTGACTCTCTTCCCCGACTCTCTGACGGTTCTGACTCTCTGACCGGTTCTGACTCTCTGACCCGGTTCTGACTCTCTGACCCGGTTCTGACTCTCTGACCGGTTCTGACTCTCTGACCCGGTTCTGACTCTCTGACCGGATTGCGGTTCTGACTCTCTGACCGGTTCTGACTCTCTGACCCGGTTCTGACTCTCTGACCGTTCTGACTCTCTGACCGGTTCCGACGCTCAGAGCAGGTGGGCGTTCAGGTCGTACTTCTCACAGAACTTGTCTGTAATCGGGACGCATGTGAGGAACTCGCACCAGTCGCATTTGAGCGGGAAAACGTAGAAGAGGACGACCAGCGCGACGAAAAGACCCAGGAAGACCAGCAGGAAGCCGCAGATCTGGAGCCGCTTCCTGTACGAGTCGGAGCGGCCGAAGCTGAAACAGGAAGTGGACGTTTACAGACGGGACGGATCCCGGATCCTTCTGGTTCCTTCTGCTGACCCACCTGATGTACGGCAGGAAGGCAAAGGACAGGAAGAAGCCCGACAGGAAGCCGCAGACGTGGGCGAAGTTGTCGATCCACGGCAGCAGACCGAAGGAGAAGAAGAAGACGGAGATGGCGGCGAGCTTGGCGAACGCTCGCCACGGCCGCTCCAGGATCTGCCAGCTCTGGAAAAGCTCCACGAAGAGGCAGGCCAGGATGCCGAACTGACTGCCGGCAGGACCCACCTGGAGGGAGGGACAGGAAGAGGAAACAGGAAGAGGAAAGGAAAGAGGAAACAGGAACAGGAAGAGGAAACAGGAAGAGGAAGAGGAAACAGGAAGAGGAAACGGGAAGAGGAAACAGAAGGAACAGGAAGAGGAAACAGGAACAGGAAGAGGAAACAGGAAGAGGAAACGGGAAGAGGAAACAGAAGGAACAGGAAGAGGAAACAGGAACAGGAAGAGGAAACGGGAAGAGGAAACAGAAG
This sequence comes from Poecilia picta, assembly GCA_033032245.1. Taxonomy (NCBI): domain Eukaryota; kingdom Metazoa; phylum Chordata; class Actinopteri; order Cyprinodontiformes; family Poeciliidae; genus Poecilia; species Poecilia picta. The sequence continues at coordinate 26,396,853 of CM065371.1, forward strand.
GAACAGGAAGAGGAAACAGAGGAAACGGGAACAGGAAGAGGAAACAGGAACAGGAAGAGGAAACAGGAAGAGGAAACGGGAAGAGGAAACAGAAGGAACAGGAAGAGGAAACAGAGGAAACAGGAAGAGGAAACGGAGGAAACAAGAACAGGAAACAGAGGAAACAGGAACAAGAAGAGGAAACAGGAACAGGAAGAGGAAACGAAAGAGGAAATGGGAACAGGAAGAGGAAACAGGAAGAGGAAACAGGAACAGGAAACAGAGGAAACAGGAACAGGAAACAGGAAGAGGAAACGGGAAGAGGAAACAGAAGGAACAGGAAGAGGAAACAGGAACAGGAAACAGAGGAAACAGGAACAGGAAGAGGAAACAGGAACAGGAAAAAGAGGTAACAGAGGAAACGTGAACAGGAAACAGGAAGAGGAAATGAAACAGGAAACAGGAAGAGGAAACAGGATGAGGAAACAGAGGAAACAGGAACAGGAAACAGGAAGCAGATTCCTCTTTAGGGTTGGTTATGGCTGGTCAATAAATCTGATCCATCAATAAATAAAATGTTTTCTTTTCAAAGAAAAACGTGAACATTGTCCACCAATCGTCTCCTGGGGCTGCCATAGTTCAGAGTGATGTCATCACATCCAAAATGCAAAAAGATTGAACAGAAACGGTGGAGAAAGTTTAACTGGAACATTTTCTGCCATTTGTCTTTGGCATCAAATCCCAACAAAACCTCCAGTTGGTGGATTGAATGTGAGAAGCATGAAAGGTCAGACGAGTGAGGCAGCTTGTCCCTGCCGGGCTGCCGTACCTCGGCTCTGTAGGGCAGGAAGATGGCGGACGCCAGGTTTCCTGTGACGCCGCTCAGCAGGTAGATGATGGAGATCCGGAGCCAGCCGGCCAACTTCTCCAAATCCCTGAGAACCGACATCTGGAAAAAAACCGAGACCAGGCAGTGCAGGACGCTGCAGACACACAGGACACGCTGCAGTCACAGCCTGCGGCCAGCTGGCGGCGCTGCAGTCACAGCCTGACACGCTGCAGTCACAGCCTGCGGCCAGCTGGCGGCGCTGCAGTCACAGCCTGATATGCTGCAGTCACAGCCTGCGGCCAGCTGGCGGCGCTGCAGTCACAGCCTGACACGCTGCAGACACACAGGACACGCTGCAGTCACAGCCTGACACCAGCTGGCGGCGCTGCAGTCACAGCCTGCAGCCAGCTGGCGGCGCTGCAGTCACAGGACGAAGCTGACCAACCCGGCATGCAGGAAGAGCGACAGCCAGAGGCGGGAGAACTGATCTGGGATCTGTGGGTTGAGGAACGGCAGCAGGCCGCAGACATCGTCCATACAGGCCACCTGGAAGACACAGTGACATCATCAGGAGTCGACCATGAAGCCCCGCCCCCTGTGACAAAATCTGCTTTATTCTAGCTCCAGTCTGTTCGCCTAGTCAAAGTCCAGTCGGTTGGCGAGGTGTGAACACTAATCGACCTCTGACCTCTGGTCCTCCAAACTGGTTCGGTTGAAGTGAACTCTGGTTCAGTCTGAATGTGAACGCCAAGCGGACCAGAGACGCTCCAAAAGCAGGAAGTGGACTACAGCGCAGGGCATTCTGGGTAAATCCAGCCAAAACTAACATGCTAGCCTAGCGCTAGCAGCAGAAATGGCTCCTGGTCTAGAGAGAAAATCCTCCAACTGCTAAAATCTCCATCTTGTTTCCATGGTGAAGCAGGAAGTTGCTCTCAGAGGTTTTAGTGTCGTTTCCCTCAGTGGTTGTTGGTGCAGCGCCGCCACAGGCCAGGAGGGGAACAGGCTGGTCTGACTCAGGAGCTGGAGGTGGAGCAGGTGATGCAGTTCTTCTGGTACCTGTGAGCAGAGCGTAGCTTCCTCGTGGAAGTATCCGTGCATGAAGTCGCAGTATTCTCTGGACGTGATTTCACACCTGAAACAAACAATTCCTGTTTCACCTGAAGCCATCATCTGTCTGTCTGTTTCTCAGGACCCGTGTTCTGGACCCAGAAGGGCCTGTGCCGGCCGGGTTCTCACCGTCCCTTGGTGCCGATGCAGCAGGGCCGGCCCGTGATGCTGCAGTCGATGTGAGGCAGGTTGGTGTGGTTCCCAGAGTCCAGCTTGGTGCAGATCTACAGGTCCGACCAGAACCAGGAGGCAGAAGCAGACGTCATGCAGACATGATAACAATAACCATCAGAACTGATGCGCTGGTCGTACCGGCCACTGGGTGATGTCGTCGCTCCACTCATGTGGCGAAACTGAAGCGGGTTCTTGGCAGATTCTGCACGTTCAGCAGAAACAGTGAAGGTTACAGTGAATCTGTCGACATGTTGAACTTCTGAGGTGTAAAAATTAAACATCCTGCAGATGAAACAGAACCAGCAGCTGCAGCTTTCTGACTGTGAAGCAGTGAGTCTGAACCTTTTTGAGGTACCAAACCCCCAGTTGCATATGTGCATCACCAAACCCGTCTTATTCCAACCCCCCGACACACAAAAGCCTTTGCAGTTTCTGATTTAGTAATGTAATTATATTAGCGGTGTTACCACCCATCGCCACTAGAGGCAGCACCAACCCGGAAAGATGCAACTAAGGAGCAGATTTAGAAGAACACAGGAAGATACAGAGTTTATTAAAAACTGAGTTTTGCTGAAGAAAATAAAGACACAAGTTCAAATCCCTGCTGAGAGTGAAGCTCCTCCAATCAGGCTCCTCCTCAGCTCTGATTGGCTAAGCAGTGTAACTGATCCTGTGATTGGCTAAGCAGTGTAACTGTTTCTCCTCCAGAGCAACCAAACCTTTGGGTCCAGATGCTGAGACCGGCTCGTTGCGGCTCACCTGGGGTCCTGCTGGCAGACTGAGCCGTGTTGCCGTGGTTTCCCCTCTAAATGCGGAGCGCTGGCGTGTTGAGGCCACTTCACCCAGACGGCCATGGTGCTCTGCAGACAGACACACTTCGGGTCGCCCAGCGGCTCCAGCCCGAGGGAACCTGGGAGCGTCGCCGAGTTCTTCCACCACCGAACATTCCTCCTGCAGCGTCTGCAGGCAGCCGGATCGGTCGTTCCGGACGCAGCAGCCGGACTGCCGCTCTCTCGCCTTCGTCTCCTCAATCAGCTGCTGGATCTCTGCGTCTTGCCGCATGCAGGGAGAGAACTTGGCACCCAGGTGGATGAGCGCCTCCTGCAGGACAGCGGAAAGAAACACGAGAGTTTGGAAAAGCAGACGGGCAATAAAAACTTTAAATCATCTTCATCGATGTTGTCTGCATGCGAAATGTCTGAACCGTTTGTTTGCCTTCAGATCTCAAACTGAATTCTGCAGTCGGTCCGTTGAGGTTTTCCAGAATTTTCCAAACTTTCTAAATATTCTTTGCTCCTGCACATTTTTTCAGTTCTAATATTTGTTCAGCAACTTTAACATTGTTTATCTTCCCTCCTGTTAATAAAATGATTTCTCAAAACACCTGAATTGTTCTCACCGAGTTCGGACCGACCCAGAAGTTCTGCTGCTGCACAAACTTCACGTTTTCATAAACTCCCTTATTTCTCAGCACCTGGAGGGAATCGAAGGTGAAACATTCAGAGGAGACGATGCTGGACAGATTATTCCAGATTATAATCCGGCTCACGGAGTCGACGGTCTGGTGCTGCGTGAATCCGACGGGCGCGATGCCGTAGATGGACACGGACAAGACGGTGACCAGCAGGTGGACGAAGGTGATCCAGTAGCTGAAAAAAGGCCTGAAGAAGAAAACACGACGGGTCACAGAGCCGGCTGACCTTTGAACCCGGAGCAGAGGTCGAGCAGAGGTCGTGCCTGTGGTCGTCCATGTCTTGGATCTGTTTCTGGACGAAGCTGTCCAGGCGCTGGCGGTAGGTCCGGTTGGTGAGTCGGCCCACCATGCCCAGTCCGTACGGCCTCTTGTCCCGGGCGAACAGCTTCTGGACCGGCGCCGCGATCCTGCGCCCGCGCCGCGGCGGCGGCGGCGGTTCGCCCGCGGCCTCCTGCTGCGGCGCGCCGTCCTTCGTCTTCCTCCAGCCTCGCTGCAGCGGCCTGCGGAGACGGAGGAGGGAGTCGTCATGGAAACGCTCCGGCTCACCTGTCAGGTCACACCCTGGTTCAAAACTCCGCCCACAGCATCAGGTGAGTCCGCTCCAGCTTGGTCCGGTCCAAAGCGCTTCCTGTCGGAGCGCTTCCTGTCGGAGCGCTTCCTGTCGGAGCGCTTCCTGTTGAAGCGGCGCTTCCTGTCAGAGCGCTTCCTGTCGGAGCGCTTCCTGTCGGGGCGCTTCCTGTCGGAGCGTTTCCTGTCGGAGCGCTTCCTGTCGGAGCGCTTCCTGTCGGAGCGCTTCCTGTTGAAGCGGCGCTTCCTGTCGGAGCGCTTCCTGTCGGAGCGCTTCCTGTCGGGGCGCTTCCTGTCGGAGCGTTTCCTGTCGGAGCGCTTCCTGTCGGAGCGCTTCCTGTCGGAGCGCTTCCTGTCGGGGCGCTTCCTGTCGGAGCGCTTCCTGTCGGAGCGTTTCCTGTCGAAGCGGCGCTTCCTGTCGGAGCGTTTCCTGTTGAAGCGGCGCTTCCTGTCGGAGCGGCGCTTCCTGTCGGAGCGGCGCTTCCTGTCGGAGCGTTTCCTGTTGAAGCGGCGCTTCCTGTCGGATGCGGCGCTTCCTGTCGGAGCGGCGCTTCCTGTCGGAGCGTTTCTGTTGAAGCGGCGCTTCCTGTCGGAGCGGCGCTTCCTGTCGGAGCGGCGCTTCCTGTCGGAGCGTTTCCTGTTGAAGCGGCGTTCCTGTCGGAGCGCTTCCTGTTGAAGCGGCGCTTCCTGTCGGAGCGTTTCCTGTTGAGCGGCGCTTCCTGTCGGAGCGGCGCTTCCTGTCGGAGCGGCGCTTCCTGTCGGAGCGTTTCCTGTTGAAGCGGCGCTTCCTGTCGGAGCGCTTCCTGTTGAAGCGGCGCTTCCTGTCGGAGCGTCTCCTCTCCCGGCGCCGGGCTGCCGCCGCCGCCGCAGGTCGGTCTCTGACGGCGTCTCAAACACGTCGTCGGCGTAGCTGGACGTCTCTTCCTGGAAATCGTCCTGCGGAGGAAAACATTTAAAACATTTCACACCAAATCAGATTTAATTGATTTTTTCTTCTCTTTCTTTCCTAAAAAAATTATTATAATTTTAAAAAGTGGATTATCAGGAAAAGCTATGAGAATTTTAGTGTAATTACAAAAATAAAGTTATAGCAGAATAAAGACCCAATTTTAGCAGAAAAACAAGGTTTTATTAGCTTTCAGGGTCGGATCCGATCAGTTCAGTCCATCTGGATTTTCCAGTTATTTGGAAACTGTTCAAATCCTGGTGATATTTTCCTGCTGACATGTTCAAACGTGAAATATTTCTTTACCTGTAAAACTGATGGCAACGTAGAATCACAAAATCTCCACATTCATCATTAATTTATTCATTTTTGTGCAGCAGATTCATCCTCCTAATATTCCGTCTTTATTCCAGTAAAATGAATCAGTCTTATCCTGACGACACTCAAAGTCCAGATTAACACAACGCTTCACAAACAAGATGGCCGCCCTGAGCGATGAGTGGAATGACTGGTGGGATAAAATCCAGATCTTTCAAAAGTAAATCTTCAAAAACCAATAAATTCATTAATTAATAATTGATTTATCGCTGATTCTCCATATGGAAGCAAAGTTTTTACATCGGCTTTGAACATCAAATAATAATGATAATAATTAATACTTTTAAAATAAATGCGTGTTTCTCACTCTGCAGAAGAACGAAGCGTCCAACTCGTCCGGGAAATCCGTCGTGTCGTCGTCATAGAAACTGGGAGGCATGAAGCTCCGCCTCCGCCTCCCGGCGCCGCCATCAGCCGCCGTCCGACCCTGAAATCAACAACAGAAGCCAGTCAGGACGCCGGGCCAGAACCGGACCAGAACCGGACCAGACCGGGCCAGAACCGGACCGGAACCGGACCAGACCGGAGCCAGAACCGGACCGGAACCGGACCAGAACCGGAACGGACCAGAACCGGACCAGAACCGGACCAGAACCGGACCGGAACCGGGCCAGAACCGGAACCGGACCGAACCGGACCGGACCAGAACCGGACCGGAACCGGGCCAGAACCGGACCGGAACCGGACCGGAACCGGGCCAGAACCGAACCGGACCAGAACCGGACCGAACCGGACCAGGAACCGGACCGGAACCGGCCAGAACCGGAACCGGACCGGAACCGGACCAGAACGGACCGGACCGGACCAGAACCGGACCAGACCGGACCAGAACCGGACCGGAACCGGAACCGGACCAGAACCGGACCGGAACCGGACCGGAACCGGGCCAGAACCGGAACCGGACCAGAACCGGACCGGACCAGAACCGGACCGGACCAGAACCGGACCAGACCGGACCGGAACCGGACCAGAACCGGACCGGAACCGGACCGGAACCGGGCCAGAACCGGAACAGGACCAGAACCGGACCGGAACCGGACCAGAAACGGACCGGAACCGGCCAGAACCGGAACCGGTCCAGAACCGGACCGGAACCGGACCAGAACCGGACCAGAACCGGACCAGACCGGACCAGAACCGGACCGGAACCGGACCGGAACCGGGCCAGAACCGAACCGGACCAGAACCGGACCGGAACCGGACCGGAACCGGACCAGAACCGGACCGGAACCGGACCAGAACCGGACCGGACCGGACCAGAACCGGACCAGAACCGGACCAGACCGGACCAGAACCGGACCGGAACCGGACCGGAACCGGACCAGAACCGGACCGGAACCGGACCGGAACCGGACCAGAACCGGACGGAACCGGACCAGAACCGGACCAGACGGGACCAGAACCGGACCGGAACCGGACCGGAACCGGGCCAGAAACCCGGAACGGACCAGAACCGGACCGGAACCGGACCAGAACCGGACCGGACCGGACCAGAACCGGACCGGACCAGAACCGGACCAGAACCGGACCAGAACCGGACCGGACCGGACCAGAACCGGACCAGACCAGAACCGGACCAGAACCGGACCGGACCAGAACCGAACCAGAACCGGACCAGAACCGGACCGGAACCGGACCGGAACCGGACCAGAACCGGACCGGAACCGGACCAGAACCGGACCGAAACCGGACCGGAACGGCCAGAACCGGACCGGAACCGACCGGACAGAACCGGACCAGAACCGGAACGACCGGACCAGAACCGACCGGACAGAACCGGACCGGAACCGGACCGACAGAACCGGACCAGAACCGGACCGGAACCGGGCCAGAACCGGACCATACAGGACCGGAACCGGACCAGAACCGACCGGGCCGGAACCGGACCAGAACCGGACCAGAACCGGAACCGGCAGAACCGGACAGAACGGACCAGAACCGGACCAGAACCGGACCAGAACCAGACGAAACCGGACCGGAACGGCAGAACCGGACCGGACCGACAGAACCGACCATACCGACCGGACCGAACGGACCGGAACGAACAGACTGACCGGACAAGAACCGGAACGGAACGGACGGACCAGAACCGGACCAGAACCGGACCGGCCAGAACCGGAACCGGACCATACCGGACAGATCGGACCGGACCGGACCGACAGAACCGACCAGACCAGAACCGGACCGACCAGAACGGACTTGAGACGGACGTTAGCAGAGTTAAAACAAACATTCAGAGTTTGCATTTGAAAAAACTCCTGGATTAGCAGCTAATTTGATGGAAAAATTAGACTGAAATATTTTTCTTATTAACATCAGAAAGTTGTTGGAACAAATGTTGAAAAATCAGATTTAAATAAACGTCCCAGAAACAGAAACAACCACCAGGAAACACGGTGGTGGCAGGTTTATGGCTCAGGTTGTTTCTAGTGTCTGGTGAGACTCAAAGCTTCAAACTCTGATCATCAAGTTATTTTCATTTCCTAAATGACCAAAAACCAAAACCAAGCTGGGTCTAGTAAAAACTGTATTTATTAATGTTTTTACTTTTTTCGCCATTTTGTCACCGCTGGGTTGATGACGTCATCCCAGCGTATGAACTCAACTTTACATTCACTGCATCATCTAATAATTTATTATTCCTGCTAATTTAGTTTTAACTATATATCTATCCAGTGCATTAACAAGCCTTCATATCAAATACATGTTAAAATGCGTTTAAGTTGAACATGTTTACATCCTGTTTGTATTTTATGGCTCTTGAATTATCCGTTGATAATTTTTCATTTGCATAAAAGCCAGGCAGCTAAGCCAATATTGGTCATTTAAGTTAGAGTTTTATGTCAAACCTATAATACCTTCAATATAAACTGATTTAAAATGAACTGACACATTATGGAACCTAATAAAATAGCTTAAAATAAATGTTTCTAAAGCTTTTTCTCTCAGTCAGAATTTATTCAGAATATCTGACCCATGTCAATAAAACAATTATTTCTGAATTAAAAATTGTTTCTGAACCAAATTGTGGCCCTGAAATTAGAATAAATTCATCAAACACTGAAATATTCTGTAACATTGACCAATAAACTGATTGGCAGCAGTTTGCTGGAATCAAACCCACAACCTTCAGATCGTTTGTGGTTTTGCACCAGCCGAACATGAAGCTGTGAATAATTATACAGACAAACGGCACAAATCTGAAAAGTGTGGCGTGAAAAGGCGGCTTCAGACTTTAGCTGGTGGTGAAAATAATCAACCTGAGTTACATTTAATCAGATTTGATTTAATTTAACCGTAAACACATTAAAATCACTGAATATTTTCACAAACCTTCATCAGCGCCGCCGCGGCCTTGATGCTCATGGCGGCCACAGACTCCCGCTTGCGTCGCCGTGGCAACCTGTTGAGGGCGGAGCGTGAGCTGCAGAGGGAGCCGAGGGAGGCGGAGCCTGGGGTGAGCGGCGTCTGAGGGGCGCCAGGTCCGTCCAGGTCATCCCCCATCCGGAAGGGCCGACCGCGAGCCAGGGGGTCCAACACCTGCACACACACACACACACACACACACACACACACATTAAACACACACACACACACACACATTAAACAGACACACACACACACACACACATTAAACACACACACACACACACACACACACACACACACACATTAAACACACACACACACACACACACACACACACACATTAAACACACACACACACACACACACATTAAACACACACACACACACACACATTAAACAGACACACACACACACACACACACACACACACACATTAAACAACACACACACACACACACACACACACACACACACACATTAAACACACACACACACACACACACACACACATTAAACACACACACAGACACACACACATTAAACACACACACACACACACACATTAAACACACACACACACACACACACACACACACATTAAACACACACACACACACACACACACACACACATTAACACCACACACACACACACACATTAAACACACACACACACATTAAACACACACACACACACACACACACACACACACATTAAACACACACACACACACACACATTAAACAGACACACACACACACACACACACACACACACACACACATTAAACACACACACACACACACACACACACACACATTAAACACACACACACACACACACATTAAACACACACACACACACACACATTAAACAACACACACACACACACACACACACACACACAAACACATTAAACACACACACACACACACACATTAAACACACACACACACACACACATTAAACACACACACACATTAAACACACCACACATTAAACACACACACACATTAAACACACACACATTAAACACACACACATTAAACACACACACATTAAACACACAACACATTAAACACACACACATTAAACACACACACACACATTAAACACACACACACACATTAAACACACACACACATTAAAACACACACACACACACACATAAAACACACACACACATTAAACACACACACATTAAAACACACACACACACATTAAACACACACACACACATTAAACACACACACACACATTAAACACACACACAAACACATAAAACACACACACACATTAAACACACACACATTAAACACACACACACATTAAACACACACACACACATTAAACACACACATTAAACACACACACACACACACATTAAACACACACATTAAACACATCAAATGGCGTTGCGGCGGCTTAATTTGGGCATCTAAAGTTGTAAAGTTTGAATATTTAAATGGAAAAGCAAATTCACCATCAACTCATCAGGCCCGGTCTAGTCCAAGTATCACGTTTGTAAAACCTTCAGCCCATTAGTGGAAACATTTCTGCGAATCAGCTTCCTTTTTTAAAATCAAACTGTTTTTTCTTCAGGCCTGAATCAGACGAACCCAGCAGGTCCGCTGGGGACTGAGGCGTCCAACATGTGGCGCGGGGGCCGTTTGTCGCCCTCCATTATAATTTAAGAATGGACTAATTTAGTTTGCAGATCAGACACAAAAAACTAATTAAAACACGAAGAGGAACGAAGAGTTTGTCTTTATCAGTCATGTTTTTGTTTTTATTTCATAGTAACTAAATTGTCGCTAAAAGAATTAATGTAAATTATCACATTAATTTTGACAGCCCTAGAAAAAATGAAATTCTTTTTGCACTTTATTGAAAATGAAGAAAGGAAATTGTCGCGTCATTTGAACTTGAAGTTTCTTTAGTAAAAACGCTTCAACACCGAAAACATGATGAGAAATAAAGAAACGAAGGGAGAGAAAAGGGAAATGCTTCTCCAGGCTCTTCCTGCGTCCTGAGCAGCTAGCAGCTAGCAGCTAGCCTACCCGCTGCATCCCGTAGCGGTGGCGGCGGAGGGTCGGGTCGGGGTCAGGGTGGGGGTCGGACAGGGACAGGCTGTCCAGGCTGAGCAGCGTCACCTGGGCCTTCAGGCCCCCGAACAGCTGGCTGCAGTGCTGCAGGCTCCGCCTCCTCCAGCGCTGGCCGCCGTCGCCGTCCTTACTCACGCCGAACCAATCAGCCGTCCCCTGCAACAGGACCGGCGCCGTCAGAACCACAACAAACATGTCTGAATTCAGATTTAAAATATAAAACATCCATGAACCGTTGCTGTACGCTAAATGAGCTGGACTGTACCGGCGAGTCGGAAGGACCTGAGTGGGGGGAGGAGCTGAGGCTCGAAGGCGGGGCTAAGTCCACTCAGGCGTTTACCAGATGCTTTCGCCAGAAAGAAAACATCCAGAGAAACAGTCTGAGTCCGGTTCAGAGGTTCTTTAGAGAACAACCAATGAACCCAGTCACACCCAGAACTGAAGATGGATGAATCCAGTAGGAAACCAGTTACTCTGACTGGTCAGACTGGTAACTTCTGTTCTCCTTCACATCTTTCTGTTGGTTGATTCCATAAAATCCAAATAAATATTTTAAGTTTTATGTTTTCAACCTGAGGAAAAACTTGTGAATGAAACTATAGAGTTGCATAAACGTAGGAACTTTGGAGGGAGGCGCATTTATTTCACCTCAGTTGCTATTTCAAGGTGAGCTGATCCTCATGAGCTGATTGTTGACTCCTGGTTGCTTAAACAAGACCGACTGATTTTAGTGACACTGTGGGTGTAAAATATTGAATAAATATATTATCTTTACTCTTACATTTCACTCTGTGAGACGCAAAATTACAAGAGGACCGTCCTTATTGTCTCCAAGTGCATTCTGGGTAAAACTTGTCAAGAGCCGACCTCAAACGTCATCAGTCACTTGGCAACAGATGGAAACCAGCTAGAACATTTTAGGGACCAAGTTAACAGGAGTGGAGCTCCAGGGACAGGATGGGGAAAAGCCCAAAGCTGGACGCACATTTTGCTCGTCGTCTTGGAGATGAAGCTGAGTTTTAGTCGCGGTTTGGGCCAAGACAGCAGCCTGGCGGTTATAGTTCAGGTTTTCACTGGAGAGAGCGACACGCTGCACATGCGTGTTCACTTTAACACGCACAATGGACCGAGCTCATGATACATTAAAACAAATTCAATATTTGGCATGATTTACTGTTTCTCTTTTTATTTCTGTCTCTTTCTACCAAAGACTGTATGACAAAAGCTCTCAGGTTGCTGCTTTGCTCTCAACTAACATTTTGGAAGGAACATTTTATTTACAAAGACTTCAAAATTCATTTTATTTGTCATTTTGTTTATTTATTTTGGACATTTGAAATGTCTCCCAGTTGTTAAACATTCATTATAATTTAAAGTTTACTGGAATCAGGAGGTTTGAATTCATTCATTCGGTCTGAATGAATGTTTGTATTTCTAGTAAACAGATAAGTGGGAGGAAAACATTCTGAGGTCTCTTACATCTTGTGTGGGTTTGCAGATGGAAATGGAAAAGTTTGTAAACGCTGCTGTAGATCAGAGTAATAGATAAATACGACGGCAGGAGGAAGAGGAGAGTTTGGAGAGCAGAACGTTCCCACATAAACACTCATCCGTCATCATGGACAGCAGCAGCAGGTCAGGAACCTTATAAGGCTGAACATGACGGGGAGGAGTAAAGCTGCGGCTCCTCCTGCAGACAGGAATGTTTGTGGAAGAACTTTGGGAAGGAAGAGTTCTGGGTTCTGCTTAGGGAACGTTTTGCTCCGTTATTCCAGATCAAGACGGAGATCAGTTTGATCGAGTCAGGAAGAATCCCAAAGTAAAATCAAAAAGCATCACAGTGACGGAAATAAAATCATCCAAACTCAACAGAGAGAAGAATGGTCATATCGCTATGGCAACGCAAGTCTTCCTGTTTTCTCCACCTGAGCAGCGCACCCCCTCCACGTCAGCCTCAGGCCGACCCAAACCGGTTCCCACTGGTACCTGATGATCTGTTTGGGGATAGACGAGCGGCGCCGGGCCAGAATTTTAGGAACACAGGAGCGCCGGCGGCCAGCCGACGACGTCCTGGAGCGGCGCTGGCCCTTCGGAGGGACGGTGTTCAGGCGGTCGAAGTGAACCCGCTTCTCACTTCACTCAGCAGGAAGAGAAGGAGAGGAAGAGGAAGGAGAAGGAGAGGAAGAGGAAGGAGAGCAGAGAGGAAGAGGAGGAAGAGGAAGAGGAAGAGGGAAGAGGAAGGAGAGAGAGAGGAAGAGGAAGGAGAGAGAGAGGAAGGAGAGGAGAGGAAGGAGAGAGGAAGAGGAAGAGGAGAAGGAAGGAAGGAAGGAAGGAGGAAGAGAGGAAGGGAGGAAGGAAGAGGAGAGGAAGAGAGGAAGGAGAGGAAGAGGAAGGAAGGAAGAGGAAGGAGAGGAAGAGGAAGGAGAGGAGGGAGGAGAAGGAAGAGGGGAGAGAGGAAGGAAGGAAGAGAGGAAGAGGAGAGGAAGGAAGAGAAAGGAGAGGAGAGGAGAGCAGAGAGGAAGAGGAAGGAGAAGGATCAGGAAGAGGAAGGAGAGGAAAAGGAAGAGAGAAGGAGAGCAAGAGAGGAGAGAGGAAGGAGAAGGAGAGGAAGGAGAAGGAGAGGAAGAGGAAGGAGAGGAAGAGGAAGGAGAGGAAGAGGAGAAGGAGAGGAATCAGGAAGAGGAAGGAGATGAAACAGGAAGAGGAAGGAGGAGGAAGGAGAAGGAGAAGGAGAGGAAGGAGAAGGAGAGGAAGAGGAAGGAGAGGAAGAGGAAGGAGAGGAAACAGGAAGAGGAAGGAGACAAAACAGGAAGAGGAAGGAGAGGAAACAGGAAGAGGAAGGAGAGGAAAAGGAAGAGGAAGGAGAGCAAAGAGGGGAAGAGGAAGGAGAGCAAGGAGGAAGAGGAAGAGAAGGAGAGCAGAGGAAGAGGAAGGAGAGCAGAAGGAAGAGGAAGGAGAGCAGAGAGGAAGAGGAAGGAGAGCAGAGAGGAAGAGGAAGGAGAGGAAAGAGGAAGAGGAAGGAGAGGAAGAGGAAGGAGTGCAGAAGGAAGTGGAAGGAGAGCAGAGAGGAAGAGGAAGGAGAGGAAGAGGAAGAGGAAGGAGAGGAAAAAGGAAGAGGAAGCAGAGCAGACAGGAAGTGGAAGCAGAGCAGACAGGAAGTGGAAGGAGAGCAGAGAGGAAGAGGAAGGAGAACATTGTTAAATCAGGCAGGAAGCAGGAAGAACAAACTGTTTATTGAGATTCAACAGAGAGAGAACAGAAGGATTCAATCGATTATTTAAATAACCCTCTAATAATTTATGGATTCATTAATTGTTAATTGGAGCAAAAAGGAAAGCTGAATTGAACAAAAACATTTTACATTTAAATAAAAATAATTACCGTCACCTGGAAAAATCTATTCATCACCTTCTCCTATCAATCATTGATCTATAAACGATAATCACCAGATCAGCTCCACTCTGCATTGATTCTCATGTTGATGATTTTTATCTGCAGCTTCACTTGTAGGCAGAAATTAGTCATGTTTTTTATTTGCCTTTTTATTGTATTTCTAATGTCTGCAGTGGTTAAAGAACCAACATATGGAAAACTCTGATATTAGCCAGAACTTTATTGTTCTCATCAAATCTAAATATAATCAGGATTCACTTCATCCTTCATTCGGTTTTATTAATAATTCAAGTTTTTGCTGTGATTGATTCTGTGTTTAAATAGTTTTTCTCCCATCTTGGTGCCAGGAAATTACAGTAATAATAACCATTATTATTATTACACTGATAAAAATAAAAAAATCTGCAGCATGTGATATTTTTACTGATTAATCATCAGAAAATAATCAATTAATGATTAAATAACAATCAGTTCAGCCCTAAAGGTGGACGAGGAGCGTGAAGCAGGTCATCTGAGATGAAGGTGTGTTTGTTTGTAATACAGGTTTAGGCTGTAGAAATGAATGGAAAGTCCCCACAAAGATAGCCACACAAACGTGTGTGTGTGTGTGTGTGTGTGTGTGTGTGTGTGTGTGTGTGTGTGTGTGTGTGTGTGTGTGTGTGTTGTCTGACCTTTTGATGGACCTCACGACAGCCATTTTCTCCACTGGAGGTTTGAGGTAGATGTTGGACGTTTCCATGGCAGCAGGGTGTGTGTGTGGATTTTCCCCGGGCATGCTCACACTGCGCAGTCGCTTCACAGGCTGCAACACACACACACACACACACACACAACACAGTCACACACACACACACACACACACACACACACACACACACACACACACACAGCAGCATAAGAGGCTGGACCGGCTGGATCCCAGGTAAAGTTCCCTGTTTTCCTTTTTACCTGAAATTCGTTTTTGTCTTGCGCTTCGTTGCTGCGTCCGACTGCAGCGACACGCGGCCCAACATGTGGTGCGGGGGCCTGCGGCGGCTCGTCCGGCGTCAGCTGGATGGTCGGGATGTCCAGCTTCAGCCACGGCGGTTTCTTCCTCTGAAAGCTGTTGGTTCTGCTTCCCGTCTCATCCGCGTTTTCCGCCTTCATCTTGGAGGGCCAGCTGGAAAACTGCAGCAGAAAATAGAAAATTTAACAATTTCAGTTTAAACGTTTTACAGGAAAGATTTTAGTTTGTGCCGCTGTCGCTTTAAGGATTTTAA
>CM065371.1:26417431-26422431 GCA_033032245.1 Poecilia picta
TTGTCTGGAACTTTGTAGAAATGTTTGAAATAAGATTTTCAACATTTCTTCATCAATCAGCATCTGTAAAAGGTTTGAATAGAAAAAGATTCTGAATTAAAATCAGAATCTAATCGCTGGAAAGATTCACATCTGTAGTCAGACGGATCCGGAATATTAATCTGATCCCAGGATGAGGAGAGAAGCTTCTAGACCAGATCAAACTTTACCGCTACGACCCGAATGTCCTTCACAACCTGCCTGCTCTAGTTCTATGTTCAGCTGTCCTACGTCCTCTGTCCCCGACTGCAGCATGAGACCAGAGAGACAATCAGAGACAAACAGAGACAATCAGAGACAATCAGAGACAAACAGAGACAATCAGAGACAAACAGAGACAAACAGAGACAATCAGAGACAATCAGAGACAAACAGAGACAATCAGAGACAATCAGAGACAAACAGAGACAATCAGAGACAAACAGAGCAATCAGAGACAATCAGAGACAAACAGAGACAATCAGAGACAATCAGAGACAACAGAGACAAACAGAGACAATCAGAGACAAATAGAGACAATCAGAGACAATCAGAGACAAACAGAGACAATCAGAGACAAACAGAGACAAACAAGACAATCAGAGACAAATAGAGACAAACAGAGACAAACAGAGACAAATAGAGACAAACAGAGACAATCAGAGACAAATAGAGACAAACAGAGACAAATAGAGACAAACAGAGACAAACAGAGACAATCAGAGACAAATAGAGACAAACAGAGACAAACAGAGACAATCAGAGACAAATAGAGACAAACAGAGACAAACAGAGACAAACAAAGACAATCAGAGACAAATAGAGACAAACAGAGACAAACAGAGACAATCAGAGACAAATAGAGACAACAGAGACAAACAGAGACAATCAGAGACAAACAGAGACAAACAGAGACAAACAGAGACAAATAGAGACAATCAGAGACAAATAGAGACAAACAGAGACAAACAGAGACAATCAGAGACAAATAGAGACAATCAGAGACAAACAGAGACAATCAGAGACAAACAGAGACAATCAGAGACAAAATAGAGACAACAGAGACAACAGAGACAATAGAGACAATCAGAGACAATCAGAGACAAATAGAGACAAACAGAGACAAACAGAGACAACAGAGACAAAGAGAGACAAACAGAGACAAACAGAGACAATCAGAGACAAACATAGACACAAAAACAGAGACAAACAGAGACAAATAGAGACAATCAGAGACAAATAGAGACAAACAGAGACAATCAGAGACAAACAGAGACAATCAGAGACAAACAGAGACAAACAGAGACAAACAGAGACAATCAGAGACAATAGAGACAAACAGAGACAATCAGAGACAAACAGAGACAAACAGAGACAATCAGAGACAAATAGAGACAATCAGAGACAAACAGAGACAATCAGAGACAAACAGAGACAAACAGAGACAAACAAGACAATCAGAGACAAACAGAGACAATCAGGGACAAACAGAGACAATCAGAGACAAACAGAGACAATCAGAGACAAATAGAGACAAACAGAGACAACAGAGACAAACAGAGACAATCAGAGACAAACAGAGACAAACAGAGACAACAGAGACAATCAGAGACAAACAGAGACATCAGAGACAAATAGAGACAAACAGAGACAAATAGAGACAATCAGAGACAATCAGAGACAAAAGAGACAAACAGAGACAACAGAGACAATCAGAGACAATAGAGACAAACAGAGACAAACAGAGACAACAAGACAATCAGAGACAAACAGAGACAATCAGAGACAATCAGAGACAAACAGAGACAACAGAGACAATCAGAGACAAACAGAGACAATCAGAGACAAACAGAGACAAACAGAGACAATCAGAGACAACAGAGACAATCAGAGACAACAGAGACAAACAGAGACAATCAGAGACAAACAGAGACAATCAGAGACAAACAGAGAAACAAAGACAATCAGAGACAACAGAGACAATCAGAGACAAACAGAGACAAACAGAGACAAACAGAGACAATCAAGACAAACAGAGACAAACAGAGACAATCAGAGACAAACAGAGACAACAGAGACAACAGAGACAATCAGAGACAAACAGAGACAAACAGAGACAATCAGAGACAAACAGAGACAAACAGAGACAAACAGAGACAATCAGAGACAAACAGAGACAAACAGAGACAACAGGACAAACAGAGACAATCAGAGACAAACAGAGAAAACAAGCAATCAGAGACAAACAGAGACAATCAGAGACAAAAGAGACAAAACAGAGACAATCAGGAATAGGACAATCAGAGACAAACAGAGACAAACAGAGACAATCAGAGACAAATAGAGTACAAATCACAAAAGAGACAATCAGAACAAACAGAGACAATCAGAGCAAACAGAGAATCAAGCAAAGACAATCAGAGACATTAGAGAAACAGAGACAAACAGAGACAAATGAGACAAACAGAGACAATCAGGACATGGACAACAGAGACAACAGAGCATCACAAAAGAGACATAGAGAAAACAGAGACAAACAAGACAATCAGAGCAACAACAACAGACAAACAGAGACAAATAGAGACAATAGAGACAAACAGAGAAAACAGAGACACACAAACAAAGACAATCAGAGACAAACAGAGACAACAGAGACAACAGACAAACAGAGACAATCAGAGACAAACAGAGACAAACAAAACAACAGAGACAAACAGAGACAATCAGAGACAATCAGAGACAAACAGAGACAAACAGAGACAAACAGAGACAATCAGAGACAAAAGAGACAAACAGAGACACAAAACAGAGACAATCCAGAGACAAATCAGAGACAATCAGAGACAACAGAGACAATCAGAGACAAACAGAGACAATCGAGACAAACAGAGACAACAGAGACAACAGAGACAAACAGAGACAATCAGAGACAAATCAGAGACAAAAGACAACAGAGACAAACAGAGACAATCAGAGACAAACAGAGACAATCAGAAGACAAACAGAGACAATCAGAGACAAATCAGAGACAAAACACAGAGACAAAACAGAGACAAAAGAGACAATCAGAGACAAACAGAGACAAACAGAGACAATCAGAGACAAATCAGAGACAATCAGAGACAACAGAGACAATCAGAGACAAACAGAGACAACAGAGACAAACAGAGACACAGACAAACAGAGACAATCAGAGACAAATCAGAGACAAACAGAGACAATCAGAGACAAACAGAGACAACAGAGACAAACAGAGACAACAGAGACAATCAGAGACAACAGAGACAAACAGAGACAATCAGAGACAACAGAGACAATCAGAGACAAACAGAGACAATCAGAGACAAACAGAGACAATCAGAGACAAACAGAGACAAACAGAGACAATCAGAGACAAACAGAGACAATCAGAGACAAACAGAGACAAACAGAGACAATCAGAGACAATCAGAGACAATCAGAGACAATCAGAGACAATCAGAGACAAACAGAGACAATCAGAGACAAACAGAGACAATCAGAGACAAACAGAGACAAACAGAGACAATCAGAGACAAACAGAGACAAACAGAGACAAACAGAGACAAACAAAGACAATCAGAGACAAACAGAGACAATCAGGGACAAACAGAGACAATCAGAGACAAACAGAGACAATCAGAGACAAACAGAGACAATCAGAGACAAATAGAGACAAACAGAGACAAACAGAGACAAACAGAGACAATCAGAGACAAATAGAGACAAACAGAGACAAACAGAGACAAACAGAGACAATCAGAGACAAACAGAGACAAACAGAGACAATCAGAGACAAACAGAGACAATCAGAGACAAACAGAGACAAACAGAGACAATCAGAGACAATCAGAGACAATCAGAGACAATCAGAGAGAAGTTCAGTTCCAGAAATCATCAGGATGAGAAACATCTGCTGGTTTTTCATTAATCACACCTATAAAATAAATACTATGGTTAATCTTGCTTCATGTACCAGTTATTTTCTTTCACAACCTGCATATATTTCATTTTTATGTGTTTTTTATTTAAGTCTGAAGAAATTCAATTTAGGATTTGATGACGACGACAGAAGAAAATAGACGATAGACGGGATTAAAGAAATGCTCATGTGGATCTATGGGGATCAGATCAAATCTTGATCATTTGCTCTCTGAGTGGATGAAGCTGCATCAAAACAAGCTGCAGCTTCTGCTGCATCACTTCCAACAGTTACCAACGTAAATAAAGCATTTTTATATTTTTTAATTTAGAACGTTTATCAGAGTTTGGAAGGAGTTTCATTCACATACCAAAACTTCTTATTCTATCATCATGCAGAAAACTAAATGCATGTTTGGTTAATTAGAAAGCCAACAAAAAAACCTTAAAAGGCACCACAAATATGTGTTTCATAGTAAAAACCTGGGATGCAGCATTTTAAGGACTTTCTTTGTTCTTGTTGTGGTTCTCGGCAGCCCGGCGCCTCGGGTTTGGTAACATTAGCAACACCAAATATTACATAAGAGAGATACAGGAAAATTATTTAAGAACAAAACGCGGCAATTAAAGTGGGAGAAGCTGAGAAATAATCATCATCATTGATTATGATGAGCTGCAGTCAGATCAAAACCTTCCTGATCCAGAAACCAGGAAAACTGAGCCGCTGGCAGACGATTCATCAGAAAACTGCTGCCGACCCAAACCGGTTCTCCACGCCGCAGCGCCGCGTTTCCTGTCGCAGCCTGTTGGAACGCGACCCAATGCTCCAGGCCAGGCGCCGGGGAGGACATGCAGCAGAACGTTTCAAGTTTTATACACATATAAAACTTAAAATAAATGTTACTTCCTGATTTAACTCCTTGAAATTGGGCCTCTGTCTCTTTAAGAACTGCTGCTCTCTCTGAAGCTCCGCCCCCAGGACGTCGTCCCAACATGGCTCCTCTGTTGATGTTTCCATCAGCGTCGCTCAGCTGATGTTTGCT
>CM065371.1:26424931-26684931 GCA_033032245.1 Poecilia picta
CAATAAACAAAGTGAGAAAATGTTGACGTTTCTGCAAATATGTAAAAAGAAATAAAAATTCACAGCGTTAACCAGAGGCTTGTTTTATTGTGGAAAACATCAAATATTATCTATGAAGTGGATAGAGAAATACTTGAGTTGTTTGTAATGTGAGTGGTGTTTATTAAGGCCATTGTAGATTTAAAAATAGTACATTTTGACATTATTCTCATCAATTTCCCAGAAATAATTTGGAAATTTTCTGAGTTTGTAAAGTCAAATAATTTTTACTTTTGGAAAAATTCTGACTTACAAAAGTTGGAAGTTTTTGCCTCCTTGAGCTCAGAAATGTCCCAGGATTTTTCTAGAAATTTTCTGAGCTTTCTTTTTTAACTCTACAACAATAATCAGCTGCTGTACGTTTATCTTGACCACTTAGTTGTAAAAGTGTTTCTAAGCAACAACGCAGAAGCCCCTGGTGTGACTCTGCTGCCCTCTAGTGGCTGAACAAAAAATAATCTCATTTAATCCGTCATACAGGTTCAGATGTTAATCAGCTTCTATCAAACCGGCCGCACTGTCATGCTAACGTTCAGTTAAAGTATAACGGTGGGGGACAGTTTGGAAAGAGGCTCGTGTGTTTGACCTTTGAACTTTAAATAGCAAATATTATCCATCTGGGTCCTTGGAAGGATGAGAAATAACTTTTTTTGTGCTTTTTTCCAAACTAAATGGAATTTGATGCCATGGAAAAATATTCTCCATATTTATTTACTTTTGACACACAATATCCCACAGTTATCAGTTTGCATTGTCCTGTATCTGTGCCAGACTATCTGCTGCTGCAGCTCATCAGCTAACAGTCAAAACTGAACAGCAACAATTTGGGTTATTTAGCCTGAGAAAACACAGGGTTCATTTTTCAAAGTCATATTTTCATCATGTTATTTGTTCAGAATTCAACCGGAAGGGGACTATCAAAATAAAAGCTGTATTGGGAGCACATATCTCTGCTGCTGGTAAACATTTGCACTGCCTTTAAAACGTTAATCTTCTTTAAACATGAAATGTCCAAAAAACGAGTAAAGAAGATAATGGCACATGAATTAGCACTTTAGCTAAATGGTTAGCTTCCAACTAAATATTTAGTCTGAAACTGTGACATGATCAATGAATAACATGCTGAAAATATGACTTTGAAAAATTAATTCCCATTTAATCTGAATTATTATTAAACTGGTTACAATCTGCGCTGAGAGAAATGGCTCCAGTTCCAGTTGGGATTCTGAGTTCAGGTGATTCTTGTTTAGTGAATCCTTTAACAACTGAACAGAAAAATGTTTCTATTCTGTCGTATCTGCTGGATGATGCAGGGCGGTTCAGGCCAGGAGATTATCTCTCTCTCCCACCCGCAGCTTCTCCTGGCAGAAACTGAAAACTTTGATCAGTAACACATCAAACTGGTTTTCATGTCGGAAAACAGGGAAACTGATTAACTCAACATTAGTACATGAAAGTTATTGTTAGAAAACAGCAGAAAACAAGAAAATATCATATTTTTCTACTTTGATTTACTGAAAAGTTACTGATGTTCTGCTCATTTTGAGGTTCTCATTAGTTTACACTGTAAAACCTGCTGGGTCATGTTTAATCCAAATACTTAAAGTTTGAACCGAAGTCGGGGTCAGCAGGTCGGACAGAGCAAAGATCCTCAGTGTTATGAGATGCTTCACTCGCTCCACCCTGCAGACTTTATCTGCTCAACTGTGTTTACGTTTGTTTCTCTCCTGAAGTTAAAATGTCCTTATTTTGACATTTAAAGCTATTAAAAGATGTTTTAAGACATAAATATGTTGACATCTCAGTGTCTTTTGTTGTTGTCAAGTGTTGACAAGATAAATGTTGTTTATTTATTTCAAAAGCAAAAATATTACAGCTAGTTTTCATCTGTAGTCTCTTATGTTATTATCAATATAAAAACAATATGGTAGAGTGACAGCAAGCAGAAAAGAAAATAATCATAAATAGAAGCATTTTTATCTAAAGAACCCTTGAAAACATATTTGGTTGCATATTTGAAAAGAATAAAAGCCATAAGCTCCAGCATTCATCACATAAAAATATACTTTAACCCATAATTTTAAGTTAGTAGAAAATAATCAGAACAATGTTGTTATACTTTCTGGTATTTTATTCCAGCCACCAGGAGCTTCTTCAGGTGAGATAATGTAACTAAAGGTGAACAATATTTAATACCACTAATTAATAACCTGGATGAGGCTTCAGTTCAGTTAGAGGAAATCCCCAGGAGACGCGACACAGTCTGCTACTGGAGCAGCATGATGCACAGATAGCAGGGCTGCGGCGCCCCGCCCTGCGCGGCGCCCCCCGCCCTGGGCTGGCAGCCTCTGATAAGGCAGAGGAACAACAAGGCTGAAGCTTCACGGCTCGTTTTCCCTCCAACAGGAATTATTGACCTTTTTCTGGCTCCTTTCAGCCGTTTGGCTTAGTTAAAGTTATTTAAAGTTAGTTACCGGGTCAGTTAGCCGTTTAGCTAAAGCAGTGATACAATGGAAGAGTCCGTGTCTCGGTGACTTGGGCAGGATGCTGACCAAGAAGGAGAAGAAGCTGATCAAGGAGATCTGGGAGCGTCTGACTCCGGTGGCTGAAGACATCGGATCTGATGCGCTGCTCAGGTGGGGCGGATTGGTACCGATTCATGTGTGATGAAGGGATGAGCCTCGCATTATGACTGTGGATGGAATAGTTCAAGTCCGGGATGGTTGTTGTTACACTGTACAATGGAACAGTCGTAATTTGGGTTATTTAGAATGTCATAAGTCATATTTTCACCATTCATTCATTCACAAATGTCACGATTCCAAACTAAACCTTTAATTCACAAACTAAATAACATGTAATTAATGATTCGCTAACAGACTTCAAATCTGCTCCATATGGATCCAAACTAATTATTTAGCCTCTTAGCTCAATATGTAGCTACAGTTAAATATTTAGTTTGCAAATTAAATGATGAGTTTGTGATTTAAATATTTAAAACGGTTCCATTCATAAAGTTCTGGGTGAAAACCTGAACGTTATACTAAATAAACTAGATGGTTTCTGCTCCTCTCTGTTCTTCTGTCCTGCAGGATGTTTGCTTCGTATCCAGGCACCAAGACGTATTTCTCCCACCTGGACATCAGCCCTGGCTCCGCCCACCTCAGCTCCCACGGGAAGAAGATCGTCCTGGCTATCGCCCAGGGCGCCACCGACATCAGCCAGCTGACCGTCACGCTGGCGCCGCTGCAGACGCTGCACGCCTACCAGCTGCGGATAGATCCCACCAACTTCAAGGTCAGGCTGGGGTCAGGGTCAGGGGTCAGAGGTCAGTACTTATAACAAACTTTAACCTCTCCAGACAGACATATTCCTGGAACACACCTGAGACTTTCTCACAGTTTCATCTCCAGGCTGTCGGAGGTTTAAAGTCTGCCTTTAAAATGTCTGTGCGGTGGTTCAGACCGTGGTTCCCGGGCTCAGTGGAGCCCACTGTGGAGCCCACTGTGGGTCCTGGAGGTCCGGCATCCTGCATGAGTCAGTTCCTCCCTGGTTTCTTCTTTGTCTTTAAACTTTTTGCCTCTCCTCTTGCCCTTATTTTCCTCTTTTCTTTATTTGTTGCTCTTTGTGTTTGTTACATTTGAAATAAACCCAGTAAAGTTTTTTTAATCTATTGATCAAGGAAATATTACATCTGTAACGATTCACTTGTGAAAATGGGCTGTGATTAACCCCTGCGCCACCACAGAGTATTTTTAATGATAAGCATTTATTAATATTTAGAAATCTCTAGTTTGGACATGTCAAAGGTCAAAGGTCAAAGGTCAAAGGCGGAGGTTGGATTTGCTCCATCTTGTGGCCAGATGGAGAAAAACATCCAGAAAAAGTTTCTATAGACAAATTTCTGTTTTGAATTTTGAGGTTTGTATAAGTATTGTGTTTAAAAATCTTTTACATTTAGTTGGTAATAAATAAAATAACAGATCTGAGTGGATCGTAGCTATTCAAGCCAGTTTTTCTAAACGACACAGTAAGTAAAGTCCATTTATAAATCACTTTTCACAGATATAAAATCACAAAGCGCTGCGCTATAGAAATCAACCTTAAAACCTACAAAACATAAAACCACCAGAAGAAACACAACAAAATCAAGAGGTAAAAGTAAAAATGTTTTTAGCTGCTTTTTAAAAACCTCCACAGTCAGAAAAATGGAGCTGCAAGTCAAACGGCTCCAATATGATAAGAGATAAATGAAAAGGACTGAATGATGCCAGCAAAGAAAACCAAAGTGGACCCAAAACTGAGCCTGGTGGCACCTCACAGGCTAAAGGGGCCGATATTAGTAAATCAAATAGTTTCTTTTCTGAAATGTGAGTTCATCGTTTCTCCTGGTGCCGTCCAGGTTCTGCTCCAGTTTTCATCCGTTGCTCCTCTCTCTCTCGCCCTCCTGCAGCTGCTCTCTCACTGTATGCTGGTCACGCTGGCCTGCTACCTGGGGTCAGAGTTCACGCCGGTGGCTCACGCTGCCATGGATAAGTTCCTGTCAGCCTTCGCAGCCGTTCTGTCTGAAAAGTACAGATGAGACTCAGCCGCCATTCTGGATCATATTTACATGTAAATGATGTTTAATGTTATTGTTTTCTTATAATAAACAACTGCAGCATAAATCTTTTGTTTTATAAACATTTTGTCTTCCTTTGTGTCTCCTATTATGTTTTTTAAATTTTATGTTGACACATTTCATTACAGTTTTATGAACATAAACTGGAGATGATACAAAGATTTTAAAAATAATTTTCATGTTGATTACAATAAATCTAACCTTGAGAATAAGTGTCAATATATTCAGATTCCAATGTTGACTGGTGGACCACAGGGCGGCGTCCTCGGCCCAAACCTTTGTTTTATGGAATATGCAGAAACATAAACATTAAAGAACTATTAATAAAACTGAACGCGTTAAAACAAAGTAATTTATCAAACTTCATTAATCCCCTGAAAGTATAAATTATTTCCATCCAAACTTTATTCACACGTTGGAGATGAAATAACCAAAATGTGAACTAATGTATGTTTGAAAATGTGAAGGTCCAAAGATATAAAAATGTTTATATCTGTTATAAAGAAAACCAGCAGAAGAATCATGGCGAGAAATTCAGACAATCAGAAAGTTTTGATCATAATGAAGATTTTAAAAAACAACAAATCTTTGTCCACATTTGGAGAACCAGAAAAACTTGTAGGTCTGAACAGTGGAGCAGCAGGTAGAGCTGCTGCCTTACAGCAAGAAGGTTCTGGTTCGATTCCAGGTCTTTCTGCAGGTTCTCCCTGTGCTTGGTGGGTCACTCTGGGTTCTCCGGAACACGACTGTCAGGTTAATGGGTCTCTAAATTCTCCCTGGGTGTGACTGTGGTGTGTGTGTGTGTGTGTGTGTGTGTGTGTGTGTGTGTGTTGTCTGTCCTGTCTGTTTCTGTGTTGCCCTGCGACAGACTGGTGACCTCCAGGTGACCCCAGCAGCCCCTCCTGACCCCTGAGGGACAAGGAGTTAAAAATGGATGGAAAATATAGTAACTTAAGCAACAGCAGCACCATGTGGACAAACAGCAAAACGATTCCTGCATAAGAAAAGCTCAATGAAGAGGCTGGTTTTTGTGGCCTAGTCAAAGTTTAGCGTTAAATCCAATTGAGAATCTATTGCCAGATTTCTAAAGTTTCTTTTTCATGTTGCAGGTTGAGGTGGAAGAACTAAACGCAGCAGAGGAAGAAATCTGAATTAAAAGTGAAGAACAAAAACTTAGAAACGTGACGGAAAAGGAGCAGCTGATTGGCCGGCGGGTTGCAGGTGACGTCACCTGACAGCCAATAAATCAACATGAACGTGTTGAAAAATGAACATCACTGGCTTCTGTAATAAATCTACAGCAAAGTATCAAATAATAAATAATAATCTTTCATCTGAATATTATAGAAAACTGATAGAAAATGTGAATGAGATGAAATTTATTAGATTTCTTAATCTAATAAATTTAGATTAAAAATATTCATAATAAATTATGAATATTTTTAAGAAGAAAGAGAAAAAGAAAGAAACGCTGTCCATGGTGCTGAAGCTGTCATTCCTCATATTGTTTATGGCGTTATTTATAATATAATTTATTATGTTATTCATAATATTATTTATGGTGTTATTTATAATATTATTTATTATGTTATGATATGATTGATGATATTATTTATGGTGTTATTTATGATATTGTCATTATGAAATCAGGCGCCGCTGTCCTTGACTGTCTGGAGCTAAAAGGAGAATTTATGTTTAGTAAAAATCTGTTTTTTCCAGATCTATCAAACTTGTTTTTTTTCTGATATGATTTCCTGATGAATGAATTTTTAAAAATGTTAGATTTTAAAAACAAAACTCTGGTCGCTTCTGCTGCTCTTCTTCCACATGGCGCCTCCTGCTGGATCAAACTGAAAGTTCAGCTTAGAGGCGGAGGAGAAACAAAATGTTTATGAAATTAATTTTAGTTTTCCTATTTACAATAACAACAAATATCAAGCTGTTAATAACTGATAGATCTCTGATTGATGGATGTTTTTCTTTAAAACTATTATTGTTACTTTTGCACCACAGATAAATCTAACAGTAATACATGGATTTATTATACTCAAACTTTATAAATATACATGTTTAACGTATTACTTTGTTTATATTTTGAATTATTTAATATTTTGGCCCCAAACGGAAAACAGCTCAGAATCTTAGAACCTAAGCTAATAATAATAATAATAATAATAATATAATAATTAAAAAAATAATAATAATAATAATAATAATAATAATAATAATAATAACAATAATAATAATAATAATAATAATAATAATAATAATAATAATAATATATAATAATAATAATAATGAAGTCAATCTGCAGATGTAGCTGATGACACCATTGTTTATACATCAGACTAAAGCGGTTTAGTTGTCAGTGAAAAACTTCAGAACAATCTGCAGAGATTATCAACATGGCTAAAAGATTCTTGCTCAACTCTAAACAAAACAAACCTCATTTGCTTTTCAATCAGAAAAACATCATTACAGGCCGTGAATATTCAGATCAATGGACCCTATTGAACAAGTATCACAAGAAAAAGACTTGGGAATAATTCTGGATGCTCAGTTAACTTTTAGGATCCAATTGATAAAATCTGCAAAACTCTTGGATCAAATATAAACTGTTTTAAAATGATTAGACATTGTTTGTCACTTGACTGTGCAGAAATGTTTCTGAACTCACTGATCCTCACATGTTACCTACGGAGATCCTGTCTGGTCTAGTCAAAGTACTCAAACCACTAGCAAGTCTCTCTAATCGGGCCTTAAAGGCTTTATGTCAAAAACCAATTAGATTCCATCATTGTCACATTTTGGCTAAATTTGGCATTTTGGATTTTACAAATTTTCTAAATTATAACGTTTTAAATTTGATTTTTAAGTGTTTAAATGGACCAGCACCATTAAGCGACTGCAGGGCAGCAGCAGATCTACCAGAGCAGCTCTAGATAGAAATTATAAGGTTCCCATCAGAAGAACCACTTTTCTCAGTCTGAGAGGATCTGCAGTTTATAGTCACTTCCTGTTCATTTAAAGTCTGTAACCAGATTTACTACGTTCAAAAATCTCTGGTTATGTCAAAAACAGACCTGCACCCATTTTTAATTCTTTACATTTTTCTGTTTGCATATATTATGTTGTGTTATTTTAAATTATTTCACTTCTATTTTAGTTATTTTTTAAAAGCCCATCTAGGGACAAATGCTGTGAATCAGCTGTTGCTATTGGACCGTGATGCAAACATGGGATGATGTTTAATTCAGTTTGTCTGTGTGGATGTTTGTCTGTCCCAAATAAACTTTATAATAATTCAAAACTGAAATTCTCGTCGCTGAAATGAATAAAACTTGATTTATTTATTTTTTGCAACATGAACGTGTTCAAACAGGAGTCAGGAGAACGTTCTGCTTTTTCTCAGCTTTTATTTCTTGCTGGAGGAGAGTCAGTGGTACTGCTTCCCCAGGGCGGACACCACCACGGCCAGGAACTTCTGGAAGGTCGCCTGGATCTCCGGGGTGAAGCCGGAGCCCATCTTGGCGGCGATGACGATGGTCAGGCAGTCAGCCAGCAGCTGCGGGAGGAACACGCAACAGATCAGCAGCTGGGTGTGCAGGGAGCCGCCGGAGCGCCGGTGAGACCCGCTGGGTGTGCAGGGAGCCGCCGGAGCGCCGGGTCCCGCTGGTGTGCAGGGAGCCGCCGGAGCGCCGGGCCCGCTGGGTGTGCAGGGAGCCGCCGAGCGCCGGGACCCGCTGGGTGTGCAGGACCGCCGAGCGCCGGACCCGCTGGTGTGCAGGGAGCCGCCGGAGCGCCGGGACCCGCTGGGTGTGCAGGGAGCCAGCCTCCTGCGTCAGGAGCGCCGGAGCTCCCGCTGGGTGTGCAGGGAGCCGCCGAGCGCCGGTCCCGCTAGGGTGTGCAGGGAGCCGCCGGAGCGCCGGACCGCTGGGGTGCAGGAGCCGCCGAGCGCCGGTCCCGCTGGGTGTGCAGGGAGCCGCCGGAGCGCCGGGACCCGCTGGGTGTGCAGGGAGCCGCCGGAGCGCCGGGTCCTACCTTGAAGTTGTCCGGGTCGACGTGCAGCTTCTCGGAGTGCAACACGCTCAGCTCGGCGTAGGTGGCCTTGATGTCATCCATGTTCTTCACGGCGCGGTCCAGGCCGTGCAGAACCTTGGTTCCGTGGGCCTGGATGTTCGGGTTGGTTCGGATGGCGTCAGCGTTGTAGAGGTTACCGAAGCTGGCGAAGTACCTCTGAGTCCAGGGATAGACGATCAGACACCTGCGGACAGAGAGGCGGTGAGAGGGAGCATGGAGAACCGAACCGGACCGGACCGGAGCGGAGCGGAGCGGAGCGGAGCGGTACCGGATGAGAGCCTTGGGTCCCACATCGTTGTAGTCCAGGTTGGAGAAGATGGAGGTGATGATGCTGCGCTCCTGATCGGACCAGGCTACCATGGCTGCTGTTCTGCTTCAGGCTTGAAGAGAGACGCTGAATGGATCCGCGGGCCGAACCGGGTCCATTTAACGGCCCGCGCGGCTCCCCACGCCCTGAGGAGGAGGCCGCTGATTGGCTGGAGATAAACCGGACATCGCTCCAGAACCTACCAGAACGACCTGGACTGATCCGAACCGAGCCACATTTAACTCCATTTTAGTTTTAATCTGACAGTAAATTTAATGTAAGTTCAGAGGATCCAGAATATTTAGTTTTATTTGTTTCAATCCGTTTTATAAATAAACTCAATCAAGTTTATTTATAAAACATTTCAGAGACAAAAAGCTTTACTTCATAAAATATAAAATCTAAAAACATCAAAATATCGAAATATAAAATCATCAAAATATAAAATATAAAAACATCAAAATATCGAAATATAAAATCATCAAAATATAAAAAATAAAAACATCAAAATATTGAAATATAAAAACATGAAATCCAGAAACAGAAAATGACATTTTGTCAAATTCCAGCATTAAAATCATCAATTCATAAAAACATGATAATAATTTAATTTATTTGGTTTTAATGACATGATTTGAAAATTTTTATGTGTGAAGACAAAAAGCAGAAATATGATTTAATATGATTTAATTTGATTTAACTCCTTGTGCAGATTAATGGAGCACATTATTTAATAACGTTAATAATAATAATAATAATAATAATAATAATAATAATAATAATAGATATCCAGTTCATTTGGTCACTTATGTTATTTATATAAGAAAAATGTAATAATTATTAAGCTGCTGCTATTTTTTAAAAGTTCATTTTATTTCTAAAGTATCTTAAAACAGAGTTTTACATTAAAACTGACATCAAAACAAAAGATTAAAGTGATATTATAATCATCATCATCTGGTTTTTATCTGCACTCTAAAAAGGGTTTTTGGGCTGAAGTTCATCTTATGCACTTATTCACATTCATTTCACTTAATTCTTTTGCTTTTTCTCTATAACATTTAACTCAAAACTATAAAATCTTTAACCTAAAGGAACTTTTCACTTTGACTTTACCTAAAACAATTGAGTTCAATGCCAGTTTCATATCCAACGTCTGACCAACTCAATTCACTAAGTTTGATTCATAAGGGCTTTAAATGACAAATCATACTCAAATCATTTATTTTCTTCTAATAAACATTTAAAATATCTTTGACTTAATTCTACAGAAAGTCGACTCAAACTTTTAAGTATCCAAACTAAATTTTAATACTCTTTTTACAGTGTCCTCTAAATACACAAATATTTTTCTTAAATTACCTTCTTTTACTTTGACTTGAAATAATTAAGTTTGATATATTTGTCCCTCGTCTGACCATGACTCAAGCTTACAGGGACAGATTGAGCGCCTGGCTCTGTGGCTAGAGTGGTCCTGGTGGTCTGAAGGTTGTCGGTTTGGTTCCTGCTTCCTGCTGCCACATGTCCATGTGCCTCTGGGTATTTAACCCCAACCAATCTGCACGTTAAGTGAATGTGACTCTAAAACCCTTTCAGTGGTCAAAATGACTGAAAAAGTTTATTTACCATTTTTGAAGTAAACTAAATGATTTGAGTAAGACTTACTCCAATCATTTATATATATATCATACTACTGACTTAAATCTGTTATCTTAAAACTTTCTTAATAAATTTGTTAATAAATTAACAAACTGAGTTGGATGATTATAAAATATTGAACTGGATAAACTTAATAAAGTAAGTTGGTTAAATGTAATAAATTCAGTTGGATAAATTTAATTGAATTGCTTGTTACCTACAAAAGCATTTGAACTAAGTTGGTTCAACTATTTTCTTTTTAGAGTGTTAAAGAAGTTTTTGTTTTTAGTTTCTTCAGAATAAAAACGAGTCGTTTAATTTTCTCCTGGCTGCTGAAGGTTTTCGTTTCTCAGCTGCAGCTGTTATCTACCAGCCCAGCCGCCTCTTATCTGCACCGCCTCCCCTCTGCAGGCGGTTCTGGTTCTGTTTGGACCAGAACCAGAACCGCCTGATAAAAGCTGCAGGCCAAGTTTGGGGCAAAGATAGCAAATGAATTTATAAGACGAGCCAAAAATGAGCAATTAAAAAAATACAATCAGAGAAAATCTGAGAAGAAATCTGAGGATTTTTAACTGGAAGGAAAAACTGCAGCTGTTATTAACCCTTTCATGCATAGCGGTTACTAGAGTGGACAGCCGTCTAAAAGCCATCTTCTTGTGCTTCTTGTGGATTTTTATGTTATAAATGCACACAGACCACTGAATTGGACACTAATGCATCATAAAATACACCATCAGCTGCAAATGTAAGAAATGATTTTTGTTAAATCCATTATGGCCGACAGACAAAAAAGCCAACCGACCCGGTGCTCCTTCTACTGCGACGACTCCTGCAGGGGAAACAAATATTGTGACATCCAATAAGCCCTAAAGAACAATAGTACTGATGTATTTTTCAAATAACAACTTTGTACACTCTAAAAAGAAAATGTTGAACCAACTTAATTGAATTGCTTCTATAGGTAACAAGTAATTCAATTAAGTTTATGGATGATAAGTTGGATGATTAGAATATATTGAATTGGATAAACTTAATAAATTAAGTTGGTTCAACTATTTAGTGTAAGTTTTGAGTTAAATGAACACAAAAAAGTAAGTTGGCATAGCAAAAGGAAAATAATTAAGTTAAGTTAATCTAAACAAGTCCATAAGATTAACTTAATCCCAAAAAACACTTTTTAGAGTGAATATTACAATTGATTACTGAAAAAATAAAATAATTTTATTTCTTTTTACAAAATGTTTTTTCTACCCTTTGTATGCCTTAATAAAATAAAAAAAGGTAGAAAATCCTGATACAAAGGATCAAAATTCATCCGTGAAGGGGTTAACTTCATAAAATATTAATATGATTAAATGTTATAGAAAATAAACTAACATGTTTATGGTTCACTGGGACTTTAATAAAAATGTTTTATTAGAACAAAAATCCTCAGTGGATTTTTACACTTTATTTATTTAATTAGTCAATTAATTAGTTAGTTCACAACTTTTCCACTTTGTTCAGTTTATTTGAGGAGAAAAAAACAAAGAAACATTAAAATCAGTTAATTTTGATTCATTTTCAGGATCATTTTCCACGTCTCTGGTTTTATGTAAAGTTTCTTTGTGGTTTTTTTACAAACAAAATGACAAAATCTTGAACATTAAAGGTCAGATTTAAACACAATAAAATAAATAAAAACGTTTCCATCCATCCATTTTCTTGACACCCTTGTCCCTTAATGGGGTCGGGAGGGTTGCTGGTGCCTCTCCAGCTGACGTTCTGGGCAGGGCGGGGTCAGGGGTCACCCTGGACGGGTCGCCAGTCTGTCGCAGGGCAACACAGAGACACACAGGACAAACAACCATCCACACACACACACACCACACACCTAGGGGCAATTTGGAGAGACCAATTAACCTAACAGTCATGTTTTTGGACTGTGGGAGGAAACTGGAGTACCCGGAGAAAACCCACGCATACACAGGGAGAACATGGAGACTCCATGCAGAAAGGCCGGGGCCGGGAATCGAACCCAGAACCTTCTTGCTGCAAGGCAACAGCTCTACCAACTGCGCCACTGTGCAGCTTTTAAAAATGTTTCCAATTTATTAAAATCCTCCAGAATCAGGATCAAACTGCAGAATATGAACCAGGAAACTGATTATTGTTATGATTTCATCCACCTTGATCAAAGCCTCCCCACAGCATGATGCTGCCTCCACCGTGTCTCAGACAGTGAATAAAAGTTCAAACTGATCATTATTATTTATTTTCTTAATTGAATTATGATTTTATGAATTTGAGTCCAGAAAGACTCATGAGTTTTGAATGCATCGTCTCTCAGCTGTTCTCTGATTGGCTGCGACCTTCGACCTCTGACAGTTTTTCTATCTTTGCTTCCAGGGTTGGTTCCTGATGGTTTTCTGCCTCCGCCCGCGATGCCGGCCGCTGATAGGGGCCCTGCTGCTGCTGGCGCCGCGCCGCCCAGCCTCCTATCAGCCGGGCCGGACCGGGCCATGTGCGTCAGCGGCGGCGCGGTGGGAGGGCCGTCCGGGCCGAGGGGATTTAAACGGAACCGGGAACAAACGTCAGGCAGAGACCCAGACGAGCCGAGATGAGTCTGACGGACAAGGACAAGGCTGCGGTGAAGGCGCTGTGGGCCAAAATCTCCAAGGGGGCCGACGCCATCGGGGCGGAAGCTCTGGCCAGGTAGGTGACCCGACAGCCGGCCGCACCAGAACCAGAACCAGAACCAAGTAGTGCAAACGTAGATCCTCTGAACTAGAGAAGACAGTCGTTTTGTTCACGGTTCCCCTGTTTCAGTTCTGATCGCAGCCCAAAGCTGAAATATTGACTCTGACGGCGTTTCCATGACAACCACAGCAAAGATTTGATTTCAGAGTTAAAGACATTCAGCTCAGCAGCAGCTTCCCAGATAGAAATTAGAATATTTAATGATTCTTCAGTCAGAGGCTCCTTCAGAGCCGCTGTAATACAGACTGCTACAGGAGATCTTCCTGCAGAGTCTTCAATAACTCTCTGAAAATTACATTTGTTTTTCATTTTCCACTGGGATCAATAAAGTATTTTTGAATTTTATTTGGGGGACAAACATTTTCATTTTTCCTGTCTTCAGATTCCTCATAATTCAGACTTTGTCTTTGTGACCTTTGACCCCTGTCCTCCTGCAGGATGCTGGTGGTTTACCCCCAAACCAAGACCTACTTCTCCCACTGGCCGGACCTGAGCGCCGGTTCCGGTCCGGTCATCAAGCACGGGAAGACGATCATGGGCGGCGTGGCGCTGGCGGTGGCCAAGATGGACGACCTGTCCGGCGGCCTGCTGGAGCTCAGCGAGCTGCACGCCTTCCAGCTCCGGGTGGACCCGGCCAACTTCAAGGTTCTGACCCGTTCCGGCGCAGCCAGACCCGGCCCGCTGCTTCACGGTGTGACGTGACGCTGTGTTTGTCCGCAGATCCTGGCGCAGTGCCTGCAGGTGGTGATCGCCATCATGTTCCCCAACGACTTCACCCCGGAGGCTCATGTCGCCCTGGACAAGTTCCTGTCCAACGTGGCCCTGGCCCTGTCCGAGAAATACCGCTGAGCCGCTGCAGCACCTGCTGCTGCCGCTGCAGCACGATGAACTACCCGACACAGCAATAAACAACTTGCCATCCAACATGTCTGCTGCTCTTATTTACACTTTTCCTCTCAAAACCAACAAACGACAAACATGAAGCTGTTAAAATAATTTATTTACCTTCAAAGAGTTTTAAAGTCATGTTTATATATCATTTATTTATAATTTAACTACAAATGTATATACAATTAGATATAATTTATTTATATATACAGTATATATATATATATATGTGTATATATATATATATATATATATATATATATATATATATATATATATATATATATATATATTACTAACCATGCATGGAGGGTTCCACCCCAAATCCAGCACCCTGAGACTGTACACAAACCGTAAGGAAGGAGGCAGAGGACTAGTGAGTGTGAGAGCCACTGTCCAGGATGAAACATCCAAGATCCATAAATACATCAAGGACAAAGCCTCAACGGATGATATGCTCACCGAATGTCTCAGGCAATGGGGAACAGAGGATGAGGTGCTAGAGGTTCCATCATGGGAGAACAAGCCCCTACATGGGATGTACCACCGACAAATAACTGAAGTGGCTGATATCAGGAAATCCTACCAATGGCTGGACAAAGCTGGACTCAAGGACAGCAGAGGCTCATCCTGGCTGCACAGGAACAGGCCCTAAACACCAGAGCAATAGAGGCTCAGATCTACCACACCAGACAAGACCCAAGGTGTAGGTTGTGCAAGGAGGCCCCTGAGACAGTCCAGCACATAACAGCAGGTGAAGATGCTGGCAGGGAAAGCGAACATGGAACGACATAACCAGGTGGCGGCATAGTGTACAGGAACATCTGTGCAGAATATGGACTGGAAGCCCCGAGATCGAAGTGGGAAACACCCCCAAAGGTGGTGGAGAATGACGGAGCTAAGATCCTGTGGGATCCAGATCCAGACAGACAAGATGGTGATGGAGAACCAACCGGACATTGTGGTGGTGGATAAAGAACAGAGGAAAGCCGTTGTGGTGGATGTAGCTATACCAAGTGATACAACATCAGGAAAAAGGAGCACGAGAAACTGGAGAAATACCAGGGCCTCAGGGAGGAACTGGAAAAGAACTGGAAGGTGAAGACCACAGTGGAGCCTGTGGTCATCGGGGCCCTCGGGGCAGAAACCCCCAAACTGGAGCAGCGGCTAAAACAGATCCCAGGAACAACATCAGACATCAGTCCAGAAATGTGCAGTACTAGGCACAGCCAAGATACTGCGCAGAACCCTCAAGCTCCCAGGCCTCTGGTAGAGGACCCGAGTTCAGAGGATGAAAAGAGACCACCCGCAGAGGGTGAGAAGGGAATTTTTATATATATTAACAAAGTCCATATAAAGATCCAAAAACAGCTTTTATTTTGATATTAAACTTATTAACATATTAACAAACTTATTAACTAATTATATTATATTATATTATTATTTAGCATATTAGCTAAACATTCAGCTTGGATAAAAAATATTTAGGTCTGAACTAAATTGTTTGCTAAGAAAATAAATAATTTGGAGCTAAATATTAAATTAAGAAAATGAATATTTAATTGTAGCTAAATATTTAGTTTGAAAACCAAATGCTCACCTCAGCATTTAGTTGGAAACTACATATTTATTTTGTGACTCTGACATTCATGAATATGGTGAAAATGTGACTTTGAAAGTTGAACAGCTAAACAAACAGAATTATTTTCTGTCTGACTTTAGAAATGGATCCCCATAAACATTTACTCTGTTTTTATTACTCATAACAAATCAACAGCTGTCAGAAACATCCATGAAACATTTTATGAGTCCATAAAGTTTACAGCTCCACACAGAGAAAATTATGACTTCAAGACGATTCGTAGCTTCTGATCTCCCAGAACGAGCCTGAAACAGAACGAGGGACGTGAAGCTGAGGTTGTCCTCAGGTTTGATTCATCATGCTGGTTTGGGGCAAAGCGTTACCTGACCAGGGCAGCGGCCAGCGCCGCCCCTGTGATGGGCCCCACCCAGTAAACCCAGTGGTAGGTCCAGTGGTTGGCCATCAGGGCCGGACCAAACGCCCGGGCAGGATTCATACAAGCTCCTGAAATATCGGCTCTGGTTCCACAAAACGCAATTTAGTTATTCAATAAAATAATTATTATACCCAGAAAATAAAGAATGATAAGAGATAACAGTAGCTCTCCATGTTCAGGAGGAAACGTTCATTTTACTTGGAACTATTGAGCAAAACTATAAAAGCCCTTTGATCATAAATGTTTGTTGAGATATGAACTTTACGTCCAACAAGCAGAAGGAAGATAAACGCAGCATAAACTTAATGTCAGTGTTTCTGTATTATATGTAGCTAAATACAGTTATAACAACGCTGACGGTTTAAAGCTGCTCCTCTTTAAAACTCCCCACAACTTAGCGACCCCTACTGGACACATTTTAATAAACCAGGTAGCATCTGATTGGCCAGAAAGGTTTGTTTGTTTCTAGGGGAAATCATGACGTCAGCAAAAACATTTATGATGTTATGGTTAAAATAGAAACAGTTTTATGTTGATTCTGTTTGATTAGTCATCAAACTGAGGGAGAAAACAAGTTCATAACTGACAGGGTCATTAAGGTCATTAATAGGGTCATTAAGATCATTAATAGGGTCATTAAGGTCACTAATAGGGTCATTAAGGTCACTAATAGGGTCATTAAGGTCACTAATAGGGTCATTAAGGTCATTAATAGGGTCATTAAGATCATTAATAGGGTCATTAAGGTCACTAATAGGGTCATTAAGGTCACTAATAGGGTCATTAAGGTCATTAATAGGGTCATTAAGATCATTAATAGGGTCATTAAGGTCACTAATAGGGTCATTAAGGTCACTAATAGGGTCATTAATAGGGTCATTAAGGTCACTAATAGGGTCATTAAGGTCATTAAAAGGGTCATTAAGGTCACTAATAGGGTCATTAAGGTCATTAATAGGGTCATTAAGATCATTAATAGGGTCATTAAGGTCACTAATAGGGTCATTAAGGTCATTAATAGGGTCATTAAGGTCATTAATAGGGTCATTAAGGTCACTAATAGGGTCATTAAGGTCATTAATAGGGTCATTAAGGTCATTAATAGAGCCATTAAGGTCACTAATAGGGTCATTAAGGTCATTAATAGGGTCATTAAGGTCACTAATAGGGTCATTAAGGTCATTAATAGGGTCATTAAGATCATTAATAGGGTCATTAAGGTCACTAATAGGGTCATTAAGGTCATTAATAGGGTCATTAAGGTCACTAATAGGGTCATTAAGGTCATTAATAGGGTCATTAAGGTCACTAATAGGGTCATTAAGGTCATTAATAGGGTCATTAAGGTCACTAATAGGGTCATTAAGGTCATTAATAGGGTCATTAAGGTCACTAATAGGGTCATTAAGGTCATTAATAGGGTCATTAAGGTCACTAATAGGGTCATTAAGGTCATTAATAGGGTCAATAAGATCATTAATAGGGTCATTAAGGTCATTAATGGGTCATCATGGACCTTAATGACCCTATTAGTGACCTTAATGACCTTAATAAGCCTATTAATGACCTTAATGAACCCATTAATGACATTAATGACCTTAATAAGCCTATTAATGACCTTAGTGACCTTAATGACCTTAATAACCCTATTAATGACCTTAATGACCTTAATGACCCTATTAATGACTTTAATGACCCTATTAGTGACCTTAATGACCTTAATAAGCCTATGAATGACCTTAGTGACCTTATTGACCTTAATAACCCTTTTAATGACCTTAATAACCCTATTAATGACCTTAATGACCCTATTAATGACTTTAATGGCCCTATTAGTGACCTTAATGACCTTAATAAGCCTATTAATGACCTTAGTGACCTTAATGACCTTAATAACCCTATTAATGACCTTAATAACCCTATTAATGACCTTAATGACCCTATTAATGACTTTAATGGCCCTATTAGTGACCTTAATGACCCTATTAGTGACCATCTTAATGACCTATCCTAATGACCTTAATGCCTAAGACTATACCAAAAACCTGTATTACCTTATGACCCTATTAATGACCTTAATAACCTATTAATGACCT
The DNA here is from genome assembly GCA_033032245.1 of Poecilia picta. Taxonomy (NCBI): domain Eukaryota; kingdom Metazoa; phylum Chordata; class Actinopteri; order Cyprinodontiformes; family Poeciliidae; genus Poecilia; species Poecilia picta. The sequence goes on from CM065371.1 coordinate 26,443,358, forward strand.
TAATGACCCTATACCTATATAATGACCTTAATACCTATTAATGACATTAATGACCTTAATTACCTTAATAACCCTATTAATGACCTTAATAACCCTATTATAATGACCTTAATGACCCTATATAATGACCTTAATGACCCATATTAGTGACCTTAATGACCTATTAGTGACCTTAATGACCCTATATATTAATTACTCTATAACTAATACCAACTATTTAGTGACCTTAATGACCCTATTATGACCTTAATGACCCTATTAATGACCTTAATGACCCTATTATGCTAAGACCTATTAATGACCTAATGACTTTAATGACCTTAATGACCCTATTAAGTGACCTAATGACCTATTAATACATGACCATAACCTATTAATGACCTTAATCACCCTATTAGTGACCTTAATGGCCCATATGACCTAATACCCTATTATGACCTTAATGACCCATATTAATGACCTTAATGACCCTAACATTAATTGACCTTAATGACCCTAATTAATGACCTTAATGACCCTATTAGTGACCTTAATGACCCTATTAATGACCTTAATGACCCTATTTAGTGACCTTAATGACCCTATTAATGACCTTAATGACCCTATTAGTGACCTTTATGACCCTATTAATGACCTTAATGACCCTATATTATATGACCTTTAATGACGACCCTATTAGTGACCTTAATGACCCTATTAGTGACCTTAATGACCTATTAATGACCTTAATGACCCTATTAGTGACCTTAATGACCCTATAGTGACCTTAATGACCCTATTAGTGACCTTAATGACCCTATTAATGACCTTAATGACCCTATTAATGACCTTAATGACCCTATTAGTGACCTTAATGACCCTATTAATGACCTTAATGACCCTATTAGTGACCTAATGACCCTATTAATGACCTTAATGACCCTATTAGTGACCTTAATGACCTGATTAATGACCTTAATGACCCTATTAGTGACCTTAATGACCCATTAATGACCTTAATGACCCTATTAGTGACCTTAATGACCCTATTAGTGACTTTATGACCTATATGACCTTAATGACCCATTATGACCTTAATGACCTTATGACCTAATGACCCTATTAATGACCTTAATGACCTTTATGACCTTATGACTATTAATGACCTTAATGACCCTGTTAGTGACCTTAATGACCCTATTAGTGACCTTAATGACCTGATTAATGACCTTAATGACCCTGTTAGTGACTTAGACCCGATAATGACCTAATGACCTATAGTGACCTTAATGACCCTATTAGTGACCTTAATGACCCTATTAATGACCTTAATGACCCTATTAATGACCTTAATGACCCTATTAGTGACCTTAATGACCCTATTAATGACCTTAATGACCCTATTAGTGACCTTAATGACATTATGACCTTAATGACCGTTGACCTTAATGACCATATGACCTTATGACCTATTAGTGACCTTAATGACCCTATAGTGACCTTAATGACCCATTAATGACCTTAATGACCCTATTAGTGACCTTAATGACCCTATTAGTGACCTTAATGACCCTAATAATGACCTTAATGACCCTATTAGTGACCTTAATGACCCTATTAGTGACCTTAATGACCCTATTAATGACCTTAATGACCCTATTAGTGACCTTAATGACCCTATTAGTGACCTTAATGACCCTATAATGCTAATGACCCTATTAGCTATGACCCTATTAGTGACCTTAATGACCCATTAATTACCTATGACCTTAGTGACCTTAATGACCCTATTAGACCTAATGACCCTATTAATACCTTACCCATTAGTGACCTTAATGACCCATTATGACCTTAATGACCCTATTAATGACCTTAATGACCCTATTACTGACCTAATGACCCTATTAATGACCTTAATGACCCTATTAGTGACCTTAATGACCCTATTAGTGACCTTAATGACCCTATATGACCTTAATGACCCTATTAGTGACCTTAATGACCCTATTAGTGACCTTAATGACCCTATTAATTACCTTAATGACCCCATTAGTGACCTTAATGACCCTATTAGTGACCTTAATGACCCTATTAATGACCTTAATGACCCTATTAGTGACCTTAATGACCCTATTAATGACCTTAATGACCCTATTACTGACCTTAATGACCCGATTAATGACCTTAATGACCCTATTAGTGACCTTAATGACCCATTAGGTTCTGTGGTCAGCTGCTAACTCACCCTGCCAGGATGTTGAACATGATGGTGCTGCCCGCCAGAAAGGGGCCGAAGGGCGTTTTGGTCCGGCTGTTGACCACCACCATCAGCACCACCAGGGTCACCAGGCAGGTCATGGCCGCCTCTCCGAAGAGCGCCCGGTACAGCTGGCTCTCTGACCTCAGGAGGTCAAAGGCCGCCCCGCTGGCGTTGCTGAAGCGTCCTGGGCTGGTCATCAGCTGGCGACAGAAGAAGTGCTTCACATGCTGACCGAACGGCGCCGGGACGTTTGGCTGCTGCCAGACCAACCTTAGCCATGCCGGCTCCCAGGACGCCTCCGACCAGCTGGCTGACCAGGTACGGCGCCACCATGACCAGCTCCAAGCCGCCACACAGCCACACGGCCACCGTGAAGGCAGGGTTGAAATGGGAGCCGCTACAACCAGGGAAGGAAATACGTCACTGAACCTGGGATTCCCCATCAGCCTGGCGGGCCGCCAGACTCCTCTAGCGCCTCCGCCAGGCTGAGCGTCGCTTGTTTGCTTTATTAAAGGGTGTTTTACACCTGTAGCAGTGAAGATGGTCTGTTTAGTGAGAAACTCAACATGTCAGCATGGTAACTGCTGCAGCAAATCAAAAACTGGGTTAGTTTAATTAATCTGTTTCTTTAATGTTTGCCTTTTCTAACACTGTTTACATACCGTCACTAAGCTCCTCCAAATATTTTCTGCTCATATTTTCACATTTGAGTCAAAACCGCAGGATGACCGACCGAAACCCTGCGGAACGATTCTGAATTGATTTTTAAAGAAAGGAACCACCTGCTCCAGGAAGGTCACCTGATTCTGTCCATGACGGCCACCAGCACCGCCACCGCCAGGCCGTGCGTCAGAGCCGGCTGCAGCCGCCCCGCTGCAGGGACGTTCTCGATGACCGACACGCAGCCAATGAAGACGAAGAACATGGTGGCCAGGAGCTCCGCCAGGCAGGGCTGGAAAACCCGCTCGTACTTGTTGAGCCGCTTGGACATCGGCTTCTCGGCTCCGTCCATGAGGGAAGAGTCTGGAGCCTCCATCTCCAGCTTCTCCATGGCGTCCCTTCACTCCTGCTGCAGTCTGCTGACTGCCAGGATGTTTGTTTCCACCTCTCAGCTCAACGACGGCCCATAAAATCCAAAGGTGAAGGATAAGCTACGGACTATCTGAGGTCAGAGAGTCTTAAAGGTTCTGCAGCTTCTGGCTCGGGTCCAAAGCGAAGCCTCAAAGTTCCTCTTTCAGAAAAGATTAGAAAAGTCAAAGTCTGCAGGAATCGACTCAGATATTCACAAAGTTCATCAGGCAGTGAGGCTTCAGCTTCCTGACTGACTGCTGGAGGCGCATTTCTATCATTACATTAGATGAAAGAATGAATGAATTCAGCCTGGACTCAGTCTCCGCTGCTTCCAGGTCAGACGTTTTAACAACAAAGAAAATAATCAGGGGGAACAAAAAACTCAGACGTTTTCTCAAAAGTTGAAAAATTCTGACTTTTCAAACTCAAAAAAATGTTTTCAGCAGAACCAGAGGATCAGATCTACAGCCAGACACGGCGGTGGCAGTTTGATGCTGTGGGCTCTGCTCTCTGGCAGCAGAACGACGACCCAAAGGTCACCAGCAGGTCATCGACTGACTGGCCTAGTCAAAGGAACATGAACACTGGAGGGTTGTTTCTATTTACTTCGATGATTAAAATCGTCTGAAACAGATTTTTGATTTTATTCTGTTGTCTTTGATATTGACACTTTACAACAAAACCTGGAGAAATCTGCTGGGCGAAAACGTTTTCACAGCATCTTTAGTTTGAATTTTGACCTTTCTTTGACCTTGTGACACCAGTAAGACAGTCAGAATTAATTTTTATGGAAGATTTTCAACAACAAAGATAATAGATTATAAAGTTATCAGATCATCACGTTTATTTTCTGAAATGTTTTTTCTGCTTCCTGCTGCAACAGATTCCAAAATAAAAGCTTCAATTTCCAACAATTTCTGATCTCTGGAATAATCAGAAGAAAAACATTTCAAATTGAAATTATTATTTAAATTAGTCAAAACTCGAGTTCTCTGGTCACCAAACAGCCGAGAATCGATCAGCTGGTTATTGATTATTGTTACATTTATTAAGAATATTTATACATTTTTAATTTTTTCCTCCAGATAACGACAGACTTTAAATGATGAATAAAATGCCGTCATGTCCAGTGATGTTATTAATGCTGCATATATAAAACTTTATTTATAAATGGAATCTGACGCTTTGAAATTGGGTCTCTGTCTCTTTAAGAACTCAAAACATTAAACTACACAAACCTCTGATTTTAATCATTTAAAAGCAACGTCTGATTTTCATTGGTTCATTTCCAGTCAAGTTGATTTACTGACTTTTCATCAGTTTTTCTCTCATTAACAAAGTGACAATAACACCAAATGTTCCTCAGCCTGTCAGGACGTTTATTCTTCACCTAATTATGAATTTATGGTCATTCAAGGTCATTTTTATTAATGGAGCATTTCTAAAACAGTTCAAATGCTAATAAAATCAAACAATCATTTTAGAATCAAATAATAAAAATGGTTTAAAACTTTTCTGAAAATCCTCACGGCTTCAGGTCTCCATGGCAACGCCGAGGCGTTTACGACGCAGATAAGTTACCAAGAAATGAAAATGATTTCAACTCCGTTATTAACGGGAGATAACAGAAACTGGACTTGACCTTTGACCCCCGAATATCAGAAAGGCTAATAAATATTTGTAACACACTGTAAAAAATGAACAGCAACACTTTGGTTATGTAACTTTCACCATTTAGAAATGTCACAAATATTTAGTTTGAAAATTATATTTAATTATGAGAAGATTTCTTGCTGTAATAAGTGAAATAACTGGGTGCAAAAATCAGATCTGCAGTTTGGACCGTGCATCAATTTTCTGCTGCTGCCTCTCCACAAAAAGTTTCAGGTGAGAGGCGGGGTCACCTGGTCACCTGACGGGTCAACTGGTCACCTGACGGGTCACCTGGTCACCAGACGGGTCAACTGGTCACCCGACGGGTCAACTGATGGGTCACCTGGTCACCAGACGGGTCAACTGGTCACACAGGTCACACACAGGTCACCCAACAGGTCACCTGGTCACCTAACGGGTCACCTGATGGATCACCTGGTCACCCAACAGGTCACCTGGTCACACACAGGTCACACACACAGGTCACCCAACAGGTCACCTGGTCACCTAACGGGTCACCTGGTCACCTGATGGGTCACTTAAGGGTCACCTGATCACCTGAGGTCACCTGATCACCTGATGGGTCACCTGACGGTCACCTGATGGGTCACCTGGTCACTGACGGGTCACCTGATGGGTCACCTGATCACCTGATGGGTCACCTGATGGGTCACCTGGTCACCTGACGGGTCACCTGATGGGTCACCTGGTCACCTGGCGGGTCCCTATGTCACCTGATCACTGATGGTCACCTGGTCACCTGACGGGTCACCTGATGGGTCACCTGGTCACCTGATGGGTCACCTGGTCACCTGATGGGTCACCTGATCACCTGATGGGTCACCTGATGGGTCACCTGGTCACCTGACGGGTCACCTGATGGGTCACCTGGTCACCTGGCGGGTCACCTGATGGGTCACCTGATCACCTGATGGGTCACCTGGTCACCTGACGGGTCACCTGATGGGTCACCTGGTCACCTGATGGGTCACCTGGTCACCTGACGGGTCACCTGATCACCTGATGGGTCACCTGGTCACCTGATGGGTCACAGTCTCACCAGGAGAATTTAGAGACCCATTAACCCGCCAGTCATGTTCTGGAGAACCCAGAGTGACCCACCAAGCACAGGGAGAACCTGCAGAGACCCGGAATCGAACCAGAACCTTCTGCTGCAGGCAGCAGCTCTACCTGCTGCTCCACTGTTCAGCCCTCAGCTGCCATTTTATTTTAAATATAAAAATAAGTCATTTTTTAAATAATTTCTCCTCTACGTTGGTTAAAACCGAGTTTAGCTGGTTTCAGAGCTTCGTCGTCATGGTGATAATAATGATGACATGAATCTCGTCTCTCAGTCTTTATTTCCAGCAGATTCTGTTAAACATTTTTAAATATTCCTGCTTCATTTTTTCCAGCATGTGGCTCCAGTGTGACCTCTGACCCCACGGCTCCCAGGTGATCAGAGCGTCCTCTTCCCCTGCCGACTCCGGCAGCCCGACCGTGACCTTTGACCCTCAGAAGGCCAGCTGCGACAGCCCTGAGGAAGCAGAACCGACCCGGCAGGTTAAAGATGGCGGACAGCTGGAGGAGGTCCGGCAGCGGCGCGCGGCGCTGAGCCGGGTCTCACCCAGGTTGAGCCGGTCCTTGGTGGCCCAGCAGATGCAGTAGTGCTGCAGCAGCTGCTGCAGAAGCTCCTTCTCATCCAGGAACTCCAGACGCTCCATTCTGCAGCACACAAAGACACCCAGTCGGAGTCGAACCCACAACCTTCCTGCTGACTCACACCAGAGCCACCGATTGGTTGCTCAACATTACGCTCACTTGGAAACCAGTGGTTGCTATGGAAACTCCATTTCTACCAATGAGCTTCCATCATTTTCTTTGAGAAGCTCAACCTGAGTTGATGCTTCAGCCGCTTTAAAATTCATAATTACTGTTCGGACTTTAAACTTAAGGAAAGTTTTATTCTGTTTCCCTCCTTCGGTCCGGTCGACCCGGTTCTACTGGACCCAGAACTTCTGCTCCTCCTCCAGCTGCTCTGAGTCCAACCAGCTGTTCCCCTCCTGGCCTGTGGCGGCGCTGCACCAACAACCACTGAGGGAAACGACACCAAAACCTCTGAGAGCAACTTCCTGTTTCACCATGGAAACAAGATGGAGGATTTTCTCTTTAGACCAGGAGCCATTTCTGCTGCTAGCGCTAGGCTAGCATGTTAGCTTTGGTTGGATTTACCCAGAATGCCCTGCTCTGTAGTCCACTTCCTGCTTTGGGAGCGTCTCTGGTCCGCTTGGCGTTCACATTCAGACTGAACCAGTTCACTTCAACCGAACCCAGACCAGGTTTGGAGGACCAGAGGTCAGAGGTCAGTTAGCGTTCACACCTCACCAACCGGACCGGAGTTTATAGACAAACGGACCGGAGTCGGGCTAAAGTGGACTGTACCGCTTTAATGGCCTCTGCCAGCAGGGGGCAGTGCAGCTGTCCTACCTGGCCACGTCCTCCTGAGGGAGGAAACTGTAGACGGACATCATGTCCAGAGCGTTGGCCTGATCCCAGCCGGCACTCAGGAAGCGCTGCTTCTGCAGAGACAGACGGGCCGGTTCTTACTGACTGGTTCTTACTGACTGTTCTACCAACTGGTTCTTACTGACTGGTTCTACCAACTGGTTCTTACTGGCTGGTTCTACCAACTGGTTCTTACTGACTGGTTCTACCAACAGGTTCTTACTGACTGGTTCTACCAACTGGTTCTTACTGGCTGGTTCTACCAACTGGTTCTACCAACTGGTTCTTACTGGCCGGTTCTTACTGACTGGTTCTACCAACTGGTTCTTCCAGCTGGTTCTTACTGGCTGGTTCTTACTGGCCGGTTCTTACTGACTGGTTCTACCAACTGGTTCTTACTGACTGGTTCTACCAACTGGTTCTTACTGACTGGTTCTACCAACAGGTTCTTACTGACTGGTTCTACCAACTGGTTCTTACTGGCTGGTTCTACCAACTGGTTCTACCAACTGTTCTTACTGGCCGGTTCTTACTGACTGGTTCTACCAACTGGTTCTTCCAGCTGGTTCTTACTGGCTGGTTCTATCAACTGGTTCTTACTGGCCGGTTCTATCAACTGGTTCTTACTGGCTGGTTCTTACTGGCTGGTTCTACCAGCTGGTTCTACCAACGGTTCTTACTGGCTGGTTCTTACTGACTGGTTCTACCAACTGGCTCTTCCAGCTGGTTCTTACTGACTGGTTCTACCAACTGGTTTTACTGGCCGGTTCTATCAACTGGTTCTTACTGGCCGGTTCTATCAACTGGTTTTTACTGGCCGGTTCTTACTGACTGGTTCTTACTGGCCGGTTCTTACTGACTGGTTCTTACTGACTGGTTCTTACTGACTGGTTCTACCAACTGGTTCTTACTGGCTGGTTCTACCAGCTGGTTCTTACTGGCTGGTTCTTACTGACTGGTTCTACCAACTGGTTCTTACTGACTGGTTCTTACTGGCTGGTTCTTACTGGCTGTTCTTACTGACTGGTTCTACCAGCTGGTTCTTACTGACTGGTTCTACCAACTGGTTCTACCAACTGGTTCTTACTGGCTGGTTCTTACTGGCTGGTTCTACCAACTGGTTCTTACTGGCTGGTTCTTACTGGCTGGTTCTACCAACTGGTTCTTACTGGCTGGTTCTACCAACTGGTTCTTACTGGCTGGTTCTACCAACAGGTTCTACCAACTGGTTCTTACTGACTGGTTCTTACTGGCTGGTTCTACCAACTGGTTCTTACTGACTGGTTCTACCAACTGGTTCTTACTGGCTGGTTCTACCAACTGGTTCTTACTGACTGGTTCTACCAACTGGTTCTTACTGACTGGTTCTACCAACTGGTTCTTACTGGCTGGTTCTACCAACTGGTTCTTACTGGCTGGTTCTACCAACTGGTTCTTACTGGCCGGTTCTTACTGACTGGTTCTTACTGGCTGGTTCTTACTGACTGGTTCTACCAACAGGTTCTTACTGACTGGTTCTACCAACTGGTTCTTACTGGCTGGTTCTACCAACTGGTTCTACCAACTGGTTCTTACTGGCCGGTTCTTACTGACTGGTTCTACCAACTGGTTCTTCCAGCTGGTTCTTACTGGCTGGTTCTATCAACTGGTTCTTACTGGCCGGTTCTATCAACTGGTTCTTACTGGCTGGTTCTTACTGGCTGGTTCTACCAGCTGGTTCTTACTGACTGGTTCTACCAACTGGTTCTTACTGGCTGGTTCTTACTGACTGGTTCTACCAACTGGCTCTTCCAGCTGGTTCTTACTGACTGGTTCTACCAACTGGTTCTTACTGGCCGGTTCTATCAACTGGTTCTTACTGGCCGGTTTCTATAACTGGTTTTTACTGGCCGGTTCTATCAACTGGTTTTTACTGGCCGGTTCTTACTGACTGGTTCTTACTGGCCGGTTCTTACTGACTGGTTCTTACTGACTGGTTCTACCAACTGGTTCTTACTGGCTGGTTCTACCAACTGGTTCTTACTGGCTGGTTCTACCAACTGGTTCTTACTGGCTGGTTCTACCAACAGGTTCTACCAACTGGTTCTTACTGACTGGTTCTTACTGGCTGGTTCTACCAACTGGTTCTTACTGACTGGTTCTACCAACTGGTTCTTACTGACTGGTTCTACCAACTGGTTCTTACTGACTGGTTCTACCAACTGGTTCTTACTGACTGGTTCTACCAACTGGTTCTTACTGACTGGTTCTACCAACTGGTTCTTACTGGCTGGTTCTACCAACTGGTTCTTACTGGCTGTTCTTACTGGTTTCCACTGGTTCTTACTGGCTGGTTCTACCAACTGGTTTACTTCACTGGCTGGTTCTACCAACTGGTTCTTACTGGCTGGTTCTTACTGGCTGGTTCTACCAACTGGTTCTTACTGGCTGGTTCTAACTGGCTGGTTCTACCAGCTCTGGTTCTTAACTGGCTATGGTTCTTACTGGCTGGTTCTACAACTGGTTCTTACTGGCTGGTTCTTACTGACTGGTTCTTACTGGCTGGTTCTTACTGGCTGGTTCTTACTGGCTGGTTCTTACTGGCTGGTTCTACCAACTGGTTCTTACTGGCTGGTTCTTACTGGCTGGTTCTACAAACTGGTTCTTACTGGCTGGTTCTTACTGCTGGTTCTTAACTGTGTTTACTGCTGGTTCTTACTGGCTGGTTCTTACTGGCAACTGGTTCTTACTGGCTGGTTCTACTGGCTGGTTCTAAACTGGCTGGTTCTTACTGAGCTGGTTCTTACTGGCTGGTTCTTACTGGCTGGTTCTACCAACTGGTTCTTACTGGCTGGTTCTTACTGGCTGGTTCTACATGGCTGGTTCTACTGGCTGGTTCTACCGGCTGGTTCTTACTGGCTGGTTCTTACTGGCTGGTTCTACACTGGTTCTACTGGCTGGTTCTACCGGTTTGTTTTACTGGCTGGTTCTTACTGGCTGGTTCTTACTGGCTGGTTCTACCAACTGGTTCTTACTGGCTGGTTCTACTGGCTGGTTCTTACTGCTGGTTCTACACAACTGGTGTTCTTACTGGCTGGTTCTTACTGGCTGGTTCTACCTGGGGTCCAGGGTCTGGCACAGCTCCACCCCGGCCAGCACGCAGTTCCGCCTCTGCAGGTTCTCAATCATCACCTGGCCAAAGCGGTCACTCATGTTCACCTGCAGGAACAGACCGACAGGTCAAAGGTCACGTCCTGCTGCTTCCTGAGGACGTGGCAGTAAAGCATGTGAAGCCTGACGAGGCAAACGGTGCTGCAGCGTGACTTTGAATAGGCCAACGTGTGAGAATGTAGTCGGCCCAGCAAAGCAGAGAGGGTCAAAGGTCATCCTCGGTCATGTGAGGTACCGGGTTTGGTTCGTTTCCATGGCAACATGCAGCGGTTTTTACCTGTTCGTAGTTGATAAACATGGCGGTGTGGAACGTCCGGGCGGCCCAGTGGACCAGGCCGGCGGACTGAGCCGGGCTCATGTAGACCAGGACGCATTCCGACAGCAGCAGCGTTGGCAACCTGCGGCAACACCGGACAGCAACGTCAAGGCAACGCAACGCAGCAGCAACTCCTGAGCCTGAATCAGCAGATTCCATCTGAAACAGTGACTCAGCAAACTGGAGGCTCGGTTCTGAAAACACGCGGCGCCGCCTGCAATCAGCCTCCAGCTGCCTCTGACCTGCAGCTGCAGCAGATAAACTGCAGCTGATAAACGTCCTGGACCTGCTGAGACCATGGTTTCCATGGAAACGCGGGTCTGAGGTGGCTGCACGTACTCCGGGTCCAGCTGGAACCGCCTCAGCTTCTCGTCCAGGCCCGGAACGTCTCTGAGGTCGGCGCCGATAATGCAGAACCGGTCCGAGTCCAGAACATGAGACTCTGAGGAGGAGCAGAGACGCCATCAGCATTAAAGATGAACTATGAGAATAATGATGGTGGTGGTGAGTTTACCCAGCAGGAAGGAGTCGGTGGAGTGAACATCCATGATGGGTTTGGACAGAGGCGGTTTTGTCCTAGTCAAAGACCAAAACAGAAACATCTGTCACAATAACATTTTGCTGAAGGTTAAATTATTGCCATAAATGATAAAATTGTCATTTTGAGACAATGTCAGCCATTTAAAATGCTGCTGTACCTGATTCTCCCTCTGCTGAGACAAAACGTGACCATAAAGAATCCAGAGAAGTTTATTCATTACAGTTTGGGTCAGAGCCGGTCGGTTCTGACCCAAACTTTCCTCAGATCCTCTTCCTGTTTTACAAACTAAACGGTGAACCGGTTTGAGGATCTGGATGTTGAAAGCTGGTAGAAACTTCAACCTCAGCAGGGCAGGAAACACAACCAGGTTTTTATGATTCAGTCAAACCAACAGTGACGTTTGAATCTGGAACCTGAACCAACAGGAAGCGGCTCTGGAGGAAAACTCAGAGTTTTCACTCATTCATCTCAACATGGTGCTTATTTCTCATTATATGCTGATTTGGGACCAGACTGTGGCGCCACCTGGTGGCTGATGCTCTGCAGGACCAGCCAGGAGGAGAAGAGGTCAAAGGTCACTTTATCTGCTCTGGTTCTAGTTGAAGCTGTTATTACTAGTAACATGATGCTTCTCTGCATTTACCTAATGTTTACATATTAATGTCTCATATCTGAGATATTAAATATTAATGTTTCATATCTGAGAACAGAAACCAGATCAGATCAGCTTCACTGTGGATCTTCATCTTTCCTCATTTGATGTTTGAAGGATTTTCATCAGCAGATTCATCCTTTGAAGAGGACGATGAAGAGTTAACTACAGAATAATCCTGTTATTGGCTTATAGGCAAGAAAATATTGATTTTATTATTTAAAAAGAATGAAATATTTATTTGCATTTTTTATGCAGTTCTAATATTGTATAAAAGACTTAAAACTGCAGAATACAGCAGTTTTTAATCTGATCAATCATCTGAATAACTGATAGATGAATCAATAACTGTAACATGATCTAGAAACGGGTCATTAACAGGAGTAAAGAACAGCTGCAGACTCACTTTATGTGGTGGATTTTCCGAGCCACAACAGTCGGAAAGTCAACTTCAAACAACTTTTGTGGCAACAGGTTTTCCTCCTAAACACACACACACACACACACACACAGAGAGACATGCTGGGGTTCAGTTGGTCTGCAGCAGGACAGAGAGCATGCTGGGATGCTTCCTCACCTGCAGCCTCCAGAAGGTGGTGTCCAGGCCGGCGCCCAGGTTGACCACCTGGCAGTGACCCTGGGTTTTCTTTAGGAAGGCGTCCAGCAGCAGGTTGACCCCCTGAACCCGGGCGTAGTACCCTGAGGTCAGAGAGCAGCGAGAGCAGCAGCTGGGTCAGTTAACAGAGACGGGATCACTGTGCTGGTCCCAGACCGGATCCCAGACCGGATCTCTGACCTCTGTTGATCTCGGGCGCCTTCCTCTCTCCAACGCTCCTCACAAAGTGCTGCAGGCTGGAGTCCTTCCAGTAACCTTTACTGGTGGCAAACCTGGTAGATAAATTCAGTCACCAGGGAGAATAACAGCAGAGTTTCCATGGTGATGAACCAGGACGGCCCTGACTGGGAGGAGAAGCCCTGAACATGGAGGGATATTATGGGATGGTTTAGACCAAAGGTCTGATCCTGGAGAGCTAAAATCCTGTTTTCCTGCTGAAGGCCGAACCAGATGAAGGTCCAGATATCAGACCTGAAGGTTGTGAGGAGATTCATTTATCTGCTTCAGGCTGGAGGAGAGACAGCCTGAAAGTTACAGGATAACAGATGAATCAGGCTGGGATGGCCTAGTCAAAGTCTAGACCTAAAGCCTTCTCCTTCGTTCCGCTGGACTCTGAGTTTAGTTGGTCTGTTGGTAAATAAATCTATTAAAGTTTGTGGTTCTGATTAGTAGAATGAATGAATGAATGAGTGAATGAGTGAATGAGTGAGTTACAGGGCGGCCAGTCGCCACATCCTCCTGCTGCTCCTCACCTTTTACAGGTGGTCGCATCGTCGCATGTGGCTCTGACCGCTTCATCCGCGGTGTCCGCGTCCGCGAAGGGCTGCATGGCGGCCATGGCTGACCAGAGCCTCGGCTATGGGAGCAGCATGAGACCCGCCTGTTGGCGGACAGGGCGGGATGTCCGCTAGCAGCGGCCGGTTCTCCGCTAGCAGCGGCTGAATGTCCCTAGCAGCGGCTGAATGTCCCGCTAGCAGCGGCTGAATGTCCCGCTAGCAGCGGCTGAATGTCCCGCTAGCAGCGCTGAATGTCCCGCTAGCAGCGGCTGAATGTCCCGCTAGCAGCGGCTGAATGTCCCGCTGGCAGCGGCTGATGTCCGCTGGCAGCGGCCGGTTCTCCCGCTAGCAGCGGCTGAATGTCCCGCTAGCAGCGGCTGAATGTCCCGCTAGCAGCGGCTGAATGTCCCGCTGGCAGCGGCCGGTTCTCCCGCTAGCAGCGGCTGAATGTCCCGCTAGCAGCGGCTGAATGTCCCGCTAGCAGCGGCCGTTCTCCCGCTAGCAGCGGCTGAATGTCCCGCTAGCAGCGGCTGAATGTCCCGCTAGCAGCGGCCGTTCTCCCGCTAATGTCCGTCCTGCTGCTCCGAGTCTCTCGGAGCTTAGACAACCTGTGTGAGGCTGTAACTTCAGCATAAATGACTAAATAACGTTGCAAATGCTAAATAATGTGTGGAAAACTGCAGCCGGAAGCACATTATACACTTCCGGTTAGGGTTTTCATAATAAGATTTTATGTTTTTATAAACTAAATGAATACGTTTTGATTATGTTACAACATCTTTGGGAGATCTAAAATATCTGAAGTTGTATTTATTAATCATGATTAATTTGACTAAGAAAGCGATCCGTGCTTTTATACAGTTACTGTTATTTTAATCTGAAAATACCCACAGAGCAGGGCGGCATGGCGGCCCAGCAGCCACCAGGGGGCAGCAAAGCTAAATGTTCATCCTCTCAGATTCCAACTCTTCAGCTTCTGACCGACAACATAATAACGGAGCGGATCAGAATAATAACAGAAACATCAACAGCCAATTTATTGGTTCATTTGTTTCTGATTGCTGCATTTGTATGGCAGGCCATCTTAACATAAAATCAGTTTCTTCTGACAAAATGCAATCACATTCCTGATATCTAAAAGTTAGTTTTGACTAGACAACTACATTTTGTCTCAGCTGAATGATGAAGTCTCTCTGCAGAGTATTTCTGAGTCGATTAGTTTAGCATTTCTGCTGGATTTTTACAAAATATCAGCCACGACATGGACAGGGGAACCAACAAGTTCATGTCGTCTTTTTTATACAACATGAAGGTGTTTGAGCCACGATGCCTCCAAGATTGTGGCGTCACAGCTAAATGCTGGACTTATACACGGTACTTGGTGGCTAGCGTGGCTAACACGATTAGCATGGCTAACACTATTAGCGTGGCTAACACAGTTAGCGTGGCTAACATGATTACAGGTTAGTAAAAAGCCTTTTCAGGTGAAATAAAATCTTTAATGTATGTCAGATACGGGACACATTGCATATTGATCTGTTCAGCTAACGTAAGGCTGTAACAGAGGCTTCAAAGTGTAGAAGTTGTATCGGTGCTGCCATTATGCTGTACTTGGCTAAAAGGTTTTCATGATGGATGCGTTTATTATTGACTTTATTTTTTTCATTCACTAAACACAAAGAAAGCAGAGCAATAATACTGACACCAGCAGACAATCCTTTGTTCTTATTGATCCTACGACGGTTGGGCTACAAATGTGTCGTGAACAAACTTTGATCCAAGCAAGACTTTCCGTTTCAGATTTTGGAAATATGTGAATTGTAGTTCCACAAATACGATCAGGATTCCTGACATCACCTGTACAGATTCACCACTGACAGTGGAGAACCATTGTTTTAGAGTCCTGACGCAAAAACTTTCTGTAGGTCTGCTAGTCCACAATGTACATTAGTATAAGTTTACTGCTGTAGCTTGTGTTTGTGAGACGGTCACGCATGTGGTAGCTGCGCTGTGACATGAAATGGACATTAGCCAATGAAACGGAGCCCCTAAGTCCCGTCATGGGAGCCCTGCAGTTCTGGACAGCGTTCTGAGATCTCGGAGTCATCCGCTTTAGTCAGCGCTAACCAATCGGAACACGTCTTACATCGCTCGTCCTTAAGCCCGGATGTTTATGTGAGATTCGCAAGCAAATGAAGTTTAGTTCAACCAAAAAACAGGAGCTTCAAAAAAATTTAGACTCAACCCAAAAATTCTGATATGCAAAAATAATAGTTTCAAACAAAAATTAGTGATTTCGATTTTAAAAAAACTCTTTAAAAAATTTTTGTTTCGTAAAAAATTATTTTTATGATTAAAAAGTTTTTAAGACTTTTTTTTGTTCAATGTTTTTTTGATTGAATGCTACTTTTTTCGTTTGACAAATAAACTGGACAGTATGCTGTAAGTTTAGTGATATTTCCACAGTTGCGGTCTTGACTGGTCTTGAACCAAAATCCCGATCCTCGGCGTCTGAGACCATCAAAAATAGATCTCCAGACCAAGACCGATCTCTAGTACTACAACACTCTGGTTGCCATGTCCGACCATCAGCTGGAGGAAGGAAATGCTTCAGGCTGAGTGTAGATCAGTGTTTCCCAGCCTGGTCCTCATTCTCTCTGCCCTGCATGTTTTAGGTGTTTCTTTACTTCAGTCCAGCTGATTTAATTCAATGACTGATTAACAGACGTTCGATGAACTGCAATCAGTTGAATCAGGAACATTAAAGCAGGGAAACGTCTAAACCATGTAGGACAGTGAGAATGAGGACCAGGCTGGGAAACACTGGTGTAGATCAACAGGACAAAGCCGTCCTGTCTGCTTTTTAAAGCGGCTTCAGACTCAACAGACGGGCTTGCTGACCCGTCAGCCGGTTCTGACCCGGCTGTGGTTCTTTAAAAGCTTCCAGAGGAGAACATCGGCTGAACTGGATCACCCGATCACGGTTATTATGACTCACATCCATTAGGTAACATTTGGGTTTCCCTCCTGACTTTCTGTGGAGAAAATGAAAGAGGCGTCTGAAAAGAAGCCGCGCCGCCATCAGGGGACATCTTTTCTCCTCGATGAATCGCAGGTCAAAGGTCAGCCTCCTGGTTGGCTGCAGGCAGAACATGACGGCGCTGCACAAACACTCCATTAACCCGACGGCCCTGAGATGTTTCACTTCTGGGGTTCGTTCTGCAGAAAGTGAGCGGCACGTCGTTATGGCGTGTTCCATTTCCTCCCTGCTTACAGGTGAATCGAACCACAGGAAGCTCAAATTAAACCAAACAGCACATTTCCTCCAAGCTGGTTCAAGTCTGAAACCAACACGGATTAGACTTTCTAAATATTATCTTAGAAAAACTTCATTCTGCAATTATCTCAAAGCAAACAATTATTTTGGAAAATAAATCATTTCAGCTCCTGAGCTCCAGATCAGATTAAAGATGATTGTTTAAAATTATTCCGTCTTTCTTTGAGTCTCCAGAGCCGAAACACCGGTGGGTGACATCACAGCTGTTAGAGCTTTACACATGATTTCTGAGCCAAAACACACAGAAAGGAGAAAAGTGAAGCCTGAACCGTCTGCTAGCGAGGAAACTCAGAGACGGAGTGAGTTCAGGTGATGCTCCTGCAGCGTCGACACAGGTCCAGGACGTCTGAGCAAACTGTTGGCTTCTGCAGATCCAAAGGAAAGTTTCTCCTCAAACCAAGACGTCCAGCTGATGTAAAGCCCGGTTCTACTGCAGCCGCAGCCTTTGGGCTCTGTGAAGCCCTGGGAGCTGAGTTTGATTCACGACGGAATGAACTAAATGTTCAAACATCATCAGGATCAGTTCTGTGCCCGTATCCGATTATTATTTATTATTATTGAGTGAAAAGATGAAGAAATATTCTGTGTTAAACAGGTACAAACACATAAAGGAGGAAAACTTCAAAACACATAAAAAAAAATGGAACTGAAAAAAATTCTGCAAACCAAAAATGCTCCAAAGTGTCCGAATGAAACCGAAGTCCTCCAGACCAGCAGGGGGAGCCGACCACTAATCCGGTCATCTTTAACTCATGACCGGAGACCATGAGTTAAAGATTATCTCGCTGCTGTTTTTAATATTACAGCAGCATATTTATGCCTGACCAGAACCAAACAGAACCTGGCCGGTCGGGTTGGTTCTGGATCCCTCATCTCAGGTCTTTATGGACCAGGACATTAAGGAGAACCAGAACCAGAAGTTCTGTTCAGGAACAAAGAGTTCATGTCATGTGGTTCTGATCGCGACCCAAACTCATTCTGATTCATTTTTCTTCAAATCTTTGAATCTTTTCATTTTTTAAGTTTCACGGATTTTATTAAATTGGTCAAAATTGTTTTATTTATCCTTCAAATTTATTCTGTTTATTCAAAAACAAAAAAAACATTTGTGTTTTTGAAATTTACCGTTTACCATAGCAACCGGCAGATTACAGCTCCGCCTCTTTTTCTGTCTGTAACTAAGATCAGCTCCAGTATCATATTCTTATTTAAGACACATTTAATTAGACATGGACTCTCGTGTAATTTTGTCATTATTTTAAGTGATGTGCATTTTAGAAGTTTAATTTTACTACCGTTAACTTCTGAAATAATACTGATACTACGACTATTCTGATACTAACTGTGATACTTCGATTCTCTGATACTAACTGATACTGATACACTGATACTACTGATTCTATTGATACTACATACTGATACTAACTGATACTGATACTAACGACTACTTATACTGATACTACTGACTGAACTACTGATACTCGATACTACCTGATACTGATACTATCTGTACTACTGATACTGATACTAACATATACTGATACTAACTGATACTGATACTACTAATACTGATACTAACTGATACTAATGATCTATCTTGATACTAACTGATACTGATACTTACTAACTGATACTGATACTGATACTAACTACTGATACTGATACTATCTGATACTACCTGATCTACTAATGCTACCTGATACTGATGACTACCTGATACTGATACTATCTGATCTACCTATGCTACCTGATACTGATACTGTACTGATACTTGATACTACTGATACTACAATACTGAACTAACTGATACTGATACTAACTAATACTGATACTACTGATACTAACTGATTCTACTTGATACTAACTGATACTGATACTGATACTAACTGATACTGATACTATACTGATACTGATACTACTGATACTGATAACTATCTGATACTACCTGAACTAGCTGATACCTAATGCTACCTGATACTGATGCTACCTGATACTGATACTATCTGATGCTACCTAATGCTACCTGATACTGATACTGTCTGATACTATCTGATACTACCTGGTACTGATACTAACAATACTGATACAACTGATACTGATACTAATCTGATACTACGATACTAACTGATACTACTGATACTGATACTAACTGATACTGATACTGAACTAACTGAACTGAACACTGATACTGATACTACTGAACTGATACTATTGATACTATCTGATGCTACCTGATGCTACCTGATACTGATACTATCTGATGCTACCTAATGCTACCTGATACTGACTATCTGATACTACCTGATGCTACCTGATACTGATACTATCTGATGCTACCTAATGCTACCTGATACTGATACAAACTGACTACTTATATTCTGATACTACCTATACTGATACTATCTGATGCTACCTGATACTGATACTATCTGATATATCTGATGCTACCTAATGCTACCTGATACTGATACTACTGATACTGATACTTCTGATACTATGATACTACTGATGCTACCTGATACTGATACTATCTGATACTATCTGATGCTACCTAATGCTACCTGATACTGATACTAACTGATACTATCTTATATTATCTGATACTACCTGATACTGATACTATCTGATGCTACCTGATACTGCTGCTACCTGATGCTACCTGATACTGCTGCTACCTGATGCTACTGATACTGCTGCTACCTGATGCTACCTGATACACTGAACTGAACTACCTGATGCTACCTGCTGTCCAGCGGTTCCTTGTCTTTGTTACTTCTTGTGTTTTATTTCATGTCTAGAGGTCGAAGCCTCTGGCCTGAACTTGACTCCCTCCATCAGGCTGCAGTCCTATGTCTTCCTGCCACTTAGCGCTGCTCCCTTGCTGCGCTCCAAGCCACACCCGTGTGTTACTGCAGCCTGCATGGGCTGCATGGCTGCATGCCTATACTTAGGCAGCAGCTCACCGCAGCAGAGCTCTTGGTTTCTCACTGACATCTCTGGTAAATTCCTTCAGTTTTCTGTGGTGGATAAAGTGAATTTGACTTGCTGCAGCATTTTTACTAATCGCATGTTTTGCTGCAGCCAGAAGCACAGAAATGTTTCACAGCCAGACAGAAACTGGAGATCAACAGAAACCAGAAAGTATTTTTCATCAATTCTGCAGATTCCATCAGAACAGAAAAACCTGAAATCCATCCACATCTGAGTTATTACTAGAGAGGTTATATTTATAGGAGTGGACAGGTAGACGGTTCTGCTGGTGAATCTGAGCTGCAGAAGACAAAGTTCAGCTTCGGTCAGAAAGTCTCTCAGCAGGAAGTCTGAGCTCAACTCTGCTGACAAACTATAAATATAGAAGTGGGAAAACTTCTGCTTTCCTGATGGAAACAAATCTGACAAAATGAACACAGAGCTTATATTTAAAGTCAATAATTCTTCAATATTAATTAAAAGGAGAAAAACATCCTGTTTTATATTTTCATCAGGTTTTTCTAAGGTCACTTTTTCAGCATAAGAATCAATTTATCCAGTTTGTGAAAAAAGGTTTGAGGCTCCATGGTCATTGAAGGCATCATGGCTAGCTAAAGTACTCTAAGTGTGTGTGGTGTGTGTGTGTGTGTGTGTGTGTGTGTGTGTGTGTGTGTGTGTGTGTGTGTGTGTTTAGGGGATATATCAGTGTCATCTTCGGCTCCAGCAGGGTGTGTGGCCTCCTCTCCTCTGGACGTGGAGCCATAAAACCTCTGACTATGGATCTGGATCTGACTCTGGATCTGGATCTGGATCTGGATCTGCAGGTTGGAGCGGAAATGAGGAGAAATGAACTCTGGTCGACAGTCACAGACTAATATTCCTCCTCCATCATTCTCCAGGCCTCCTTCCCCTCCAGCGCATTAAAAGCGCATTAAATATCATTAAAGTAACGACCATATTCCTCTGAAATTGCTCTAATAACATGAGACTTTTTCCTCTCTTTGACCGGATCATCGCTATTTTCGGGTTATTTCCGCGCGCCGTGGCGCAGCGGGCCGGAGGGGGCGGGTGTTGGACGGGCGGGGCGTGGATGTGGGCTTCCCGTGGAGCAGCGGGACCAGAACCCGCGGAGGACCAGCCGAACATCCCGGCATGCAGCTCTCCAGTCTGGGGACGTGAGGTCCCTCAGTGATGGATGCGTGGCGCTGCGCCGTGACGCGCACTGGGCAGGTTTGGCGCACATCGCGCCTGTGGATGAGATGATCCGGTTCGCGGCTGAACCATGACGTCCCTCGACGTGCCAGGCGTCCTGCGCTCCGGCCTCCATGGGATGCAGTAGATGGAGAGCTGCGCTCAACTTCGGACACCTGAAGGCGCAGTCCAGGCTGCCCGTCTTCCTCACCATGATCCTCCTCTTCACTTTCCTCTGCTACAGCCTCAGCGGCCGCTGCGACGCGCTGACCCGGCCGGTGGTCAGCAGCGGCGCTCCGGCGGCCGAGCGGCTCCTGGGCTCCGCGGTGCCGCCGCTCCGGTACCGGCTGGCGGACTCCGCCGGCGGCAGGCGGCCTCTCGACAACATCTCCATCTCCAATAACTTCGGCAGCAAGAAGTTCCCGCAGGCCATCATCATCGGGGTGAAGAAGGGCGGAACCCGGGCGCTGCTGGAGTTCCTGCGGGTCCATCCGGACGTCCGCGCCCTGGGCGCAGAGCCGCACTTCTTCGACCGCGGCTACGACAAGGGGCTGGACTGGTACAGGTGAGACCTGCAGCCGGGAAGGTGATCAAACAGCGGAGAGACGCGACATGATGGAGGAGGAAAACTAAGACAGCAGCGAATTAATATGCAGAATGTAAATCTAAGTTTAGTAAGGCTGGGCGATATGGGCTCAGAATGTCATCGTGATATTTCAGCATTGCGATAACGATAAATAATTAAATACACAAATAATTATTTCTACTTAACTGACTGGAAAAGCACTAATTGCGCCGCAAACACAAATCCTGCTCTTGTTCTTCAGGATGTCACAGGTTAGAAATACATAATTTATATCACTAAACTGAACAGTCACTGTAATTAATCAATTTTACTGAATTTATTGATCATTTATTGATGCTCTCCTGGAATAAACAGCTTAAAATAGCATTTATGTCCGTTTTTTAAACAAGACAATAAATGAAAATCCTTAACAAATTTGTAATGAAAGATGCTAAACGATTCAATAACTGTAGATTCATTAACAGATGACTGAATGAACTTATCCCAGAAATTATTACATAAATGATAATATTGTTTTGAGACCATTCTCACATAATATATTGATTATAGCATAATAATGCAAGTTCTCCCTTTCAAAAATTAATACAGTTTTTAACAAACATTTATCATTGGACATGGAAGACATTTTAAATATCCAAATAAATAAATCAAGTAAATACACAGTCCAGTCACATTAATGTGACCATCTGTCAAAAGCCAGAATAACCACCTTTCGCAGAGCGAACTGCTACGAGACGTGCAGGAAGAGAGTCACTTAGGTCCCTGAAGGTCTTCTCTGGGATGTTGAGCCATGCCGACTCTAATGCCGTGGCCAGCTGCGCTAGATTACGCGGTTGAGGATCCATGGCGCGAGCAACTCGATCGAGATGGTCCCACAGATGCTCGATTGGGTTTAAGTCAGGTGAGTTTGCTGGCCAGGGGAGGACGGTAAACTCATCCTGGTGCTCTTCGAACCACGCACGTACACTGGCAGCTGTATGGCACCTCGCATTGTCCTGCTGGAAGATGCCATCATCCTGAGGAAAAACAATGCGCATGTAGGGGTGGACATGGTCCGCAAGGACAGATGCGTACTTGTATTGATCCATCGTGCCTTCCACAATAATCAGTGAACCCAGAGAATGCCAGGAAAACATTCCCCAGACCATAATGCTCCCGCCTCCAGCTTGGACCGTTCCTGCAATGGTTGCAGGGTGGTTCCTTTCAGAGGTTTCACGCCTTATACGCCAACGTCCATCTGTCCGATGGAGCATAAAACGCGATTCATCTGAAAACGCTACCTGTCGCCACTCAGTGGACGTCCAGCTGCTGTACTGGCGTGCAAATTCTAGCCTTCGTCGTCGATGAACACCAGTCAGCATAGGTGCACGAACCAGGCGTCTGCTTCGGAGGCCCAGACGCAGCAATGTTCGCTGAATAGTGGTTTGGGAGACACTTGTGGTAGCCCCTTGGTTCATTTTAGTGGTCAGTTGCTCAACGGTAGCCCGTCTATCTGCCCGAACGCATCTCCGCAACCGTCGTTCGCCTCTGTCATCTATGGCCCGTGGTGCACCACATTTGCCACGTCGTTGATTTTGGACAGTCCCATTTTGCCATGCACGGTACACTTTTACCACGGCGGCACGCGAACAGTTCACAAACTCAGCCGTTTCGGAAATGCTTCCACCCTTGGCCCGAAAGCCAATGATCATGCCCTTTTGGACGTCGGATAAATCGCTTCGTTTCTGCATTACGCCAACGATTGAAATGTTTTCCGAAGCCCACACACACCCTTTATATACGCTCAACTGCACTGTGCTGCCACCTGCCTTCTGTGATTGGTTATTTAACTCTGAAGTGGAAAGTACGTGGTGGTCACATTAATGTGACTGGACTGTGTAAATGGAAATAAAAACCGAAACAATAAAGTAGTAAACAAATATTAACCACCAGAACTTAAATTAAGATCATTTTCATTTGTCATTAATTGATTGATTAATTGCTTCTTGTTGCTTTCATTTCTTTCCTCTTTATAATTTTAAGCTTCTTGATCTGTTAAATAAAATCAAACCTGATAAAAAAATGTGAAAAATGTATGAAAAATACATCAAAATCTGATTAGATTAGTTTATGTTTGTATCTATAACAATAAGATAAGTTGTGTTGTGTTTTATGATGCAGTTTTAGTTAAGAGGTGTAAATATCAATGAGTTCTGGTTCTGTTTAAATGAAGATAAATATTAATAACAGATGCACCGTTACATATTTATTTTGTTCCTAAAGGTTTAGAATTGAAGTAAATTTTATTTTCTTAAATGTTCAGGTTGTTTATGTCCTTTTGTTGCGTTAAAGAAAACAATTTATTTATTATTGACATGAAGAAAAACCAGAATCAAAAATGTCCTCATATTAGAGAAAACAGAGTTTGTTTTCATCAATCAGAACCAATTAGAACCAATCAGAACCAATTAGAACCAATCAGATTCTGTTTCCTATGAATCTCTGCTTATAGAAACTGGGAGATATTTAAAATAGACATTGCAGGAAGTTTCTTTTTATTAAATTCATATTTGTTAAATTTTTCTACTCGTTCTTTGTATATTTAATAAGGAATCCCTCAAGTATAATGAATCTATTTAGAGGAATATCAGCTGTTTCTAACTTTATATTTAATTGTCCTTCATCTTTAATTGTTGTAATTAATGGTTTAGATCTGGGATCTGAGTTTTATTAGAACTGGGCTTCAGGTTCTGACGGTCCGGTTCCTCTGCTGGGAACCAACTAGAACATGCTGAGCGCTGGCAGGTCGGTGGAGAACAACAGCTTCCTGTGGCGCGTCGCACCTGCAGGGGGCGCTGCGGTTTCCCACTGGATGATGGGAAATCAGAGGGAGAAGCTGCGCTGCATTCAGGGCCCGTCGGTTTTAAACCAAACTTGTTTCCTTTGCCTTCATCCTGCTGCCATCAGAAGTTAAATCAGGTTTATTCATAAGCTGCTTCCTCCATGCCGATGGTGACATGTTTTTATTTTCCCCCTGTCTCCATAGAGACGGTGTTTTTATTGATTGTCTACAGTTGATCTGAGGGATTATTGTGAAGAACAGATGAACTGATTCACAACCTCACAACGACCTGGTCAGGTTTTCTGTTAGAGCTTCAAATCTGAAATGTGTGGAATTTCTGACACACAGACTAACATTGTAACCACAAACAGGAAGTGGAGCTGACACTTTAACCACAAACAGGAAGTGGAGCTGACACTGTAACCATAAACAGGAAGTAGAACTGACACAGTAACCATAAACAGGAAGTGGAGCTGACACTTTAACCACAAACAGGAAGTGGAGCTGACACTGTAACCACAAACAGGAAGTGGAGCTGACACTGTAACCACAAACAGGAAGTGAGCTGACACATTTAACCACAAACAGGAAGTGGAGCTGACACTGTAACCATAAACAGGAAGTGGAGCTGACACTGTAACCATAAACAGGAAGTAGAACTGACACAGTAACCATAAACAGGAAGTGGAGCTGACACTGTAACCAAAACAGGAAGTGGAACTGACACAGTAACCAAAACAGGAAGTGGAGCTGACACTGTAACCATAAACAGGAAGTGGAACTGACACAGTAACCATAAACAGGAAGTGGAACTGACACAGTAACCATAAACAGGAAGTGGAGCTGACACTGTAACCATAAACAGGAAGTGGAACTGACACAGTAACCATAAACAGGAAGTGGAACTGACACAGTAACCATAAACAGGAAGTGGAGCTGACACTGTAACCATAAACAGGAAGTAGAACTGACACAGTAACCATAAACAGGAAGTGGAACTGACACAGTAACCATAAACAGGAAGTGGAGCTGACACTGTAACCATAAACAGGAAGTGGAGCTGACACTGTAACCATAAACAGGAAGTAGAACTGACACAGTAACCATAAACAGGAAGTGGAACTGACACAGTAACCATAAACAGGAAGTGGAGCTGACACTGTAACCATAAACAGGAAGTGGAGCTGACACTGTAACCATAAACAGGAAGTGGAGCAGACACTGTAACTATAAACAGGAAGTGGAGCTGACACAGTAACCATAAACAGGAAGTGGAGCTGACATTGTAACCATAAACAGAAGTGGAGCGACACTGTAACCATAAACAGGAAGTGAAGCTGACATAACCAAAAACAGGAAGTGGAGCTGACATTGTAACCATAAACAGGAAGTGAGCTGACATTGTAACCATAAACAGGAAGTGGAACTGATAAACATGTAAATAAGTGTGAGATCAGAGCTGATGATGGATGGATATGGAATGAAGATGGACCTTTGACCTGTGCCACATTTTAGAGGAAACTGATGAGGAAGAGGAAACTCTTCTTCTTCTTTAGACAGGTGGAGATCCTGAGTCTGCTATAGTTTTACTGGTTTTCTGGACTGGTTTCGAGAGGAAACTGGTTAGCACGGCTCCAGGTGCGGCGCAGACATCAGGCGCTCCATTCGGAGTGTTTCCAGGTCCAGAGCTTCACCTGCAGCTCAGGTAGAAAAGTATTCACACCCTTCCTGATTCCTCCTGCCTTTTTGTCCATCTGCATGTTTCACATCAAACACATTTATATATCAGACTAAATGACCTGATTTAACACAAAAAGAAAGTTTTTTTTCATTTTTCATAAACTAATCGTTCCAAACCAGCAAAGTGTTTCTAACTGTGATGAGTCTCTGAACTTGGCTCCTCCTCTGTCCTCTCTCGACTTCCACTGTCAAACCAAATAAGAAAGTCAGAGAAATGAATTTGTTTGATAAATATGAAGTGATTAATGTGAGCGTTAACAGAAACCAGCTAATCTGTAAACCTTAGATATACGTATAACAAGAGAAGAGCCAAACTTGCAGCGGGAGCCCACATTAAAGTCTGCCCAGGGCCTCAGATAATCTTGGGCCGGCTCTGGTTCCAACACGGAAATAAAACCCAAAGAAACATGAAAATGAAGAAGAAAAGAGAAGCATGAAGCCATTTACACACTCTGACAGCCTGAATGGCACGGCCTCAGGCAGCCTGGGTGTGTGTGTGTGTGTGTGTGTGTGTGTAGGTGTGTGTGTGTGTGTGTGTGTGTCACTGCCACTAATTGCTCCCTCCCTCTTCAGTTATCAGATGGGAAAATCAGAAGTTGTGTTCCTGCTGGTCCACACTGGTCTCCTTGTGTGGTTTTATCTAGGAGACAGCCAGGGGCCACAGGGGGAGCGGGGGCCACAGGGGGCTACGGAGGGCCACGGGGGGCCACAGAGGGCCACAGGGGGGCCACGGGGGGCTACGGGGGCCACGGGGGGCCACAGAGGGCCACAGGGGGGCCACGGGGGGCCACGGGGGGCCATGGGGGACCACGGAGGGCCACGGGGGGGCCACGGGGGCCACGGAGGGCCACGGGGGCTACGGGGGGCCATGGGGGACCACGGGGGCCACGCCCGGCCTGATCGCAGGGAGGGAGGAACCAACAGGCTGGTGCAGAGATGGACAGATTACAGAGTGACACTTCCTGCCTCTATTACAGAAAAACCTCCAATGTGTCTGAACTCAACAGGCTAGCTGCTACAAGCTAGCACAGAAAATGAGCCATTTATTTATTGAGATTTACTGTTTGGTTGTCAGGGACAGTAAATAAATGGTAACTCCAAAGGATCAAGCTAGAGGTATTAAATTATGATCAATATTTCTCCAAGTCTGATAACACAAAAGTTTTAGCATCCTGCAGCATTATAAGGCTACGGCTAGCAGCTTGCTAGCTCAACATAAACAAAGGAAGTAACAGAAGCAATGATAACACATTATATGGAAATTTAACATAGATCCAAACACTTTGATTACACTTTACATTTTCTTTTAAAAAGAGGACAAAGCTAGCATGTGGTTAGCTTAGCCCACACAAAGGAACTAAGCTAGGTCCTCACATTAACCCCAACATTAGTTATTTAACAACTAAAAATCCCTAAAAAGACAAGAAAAGTTGATCTAATGGAAGTTTTTACATCTAAGCCAACGACTCACAGTTAGCATGTGATGCTAACATGTAATAACGTCCAGCTGAGTTCCAGCTTCTCTTCACAGCAACTCTGACCAATCAGTCCATTTCCTCTCAGAAGATGGGCTTTGATGAAACCCTGAGACGTTAACTGTCAGGTTCTCCTGTTGTTTGGTTCTGGTTCTGGTTCCTGAGAGGAAACTCTGACTGACCTCCTGTCTCTCAGGCCTTGAGACGCAGGAATTAACCGTTACGCCTCTGTTTTTCCTCTCAGCTAGACACATTCTTCCCTCTTTCCTACTGACCTACCCCAGTGATGCAAACCTCCTCAGTAAAAACACTTTTCACCGCCGAGCGCCTGCCAGGCGGAAAGCCTCCGTGACCCGCCACAGACGGCCAGATGAGCTGCAAACCGCCAAGAACCGGAGGATTTACACTGCAGTGACGTAACCTCTGACCTCCAGACATTCTGCCAGAGTTACTAGATCAGTAGTAATAACATCCTGTGAAATGCTGGAGTGATCAGTTTTAAATGGATCATTGCTCTGTGCAGCAACACACTGCCAGCCAGCAGGATGAAAGAAAGCTCCTTCACTTCCCAGAGGAAAAGTAACATTTCCTGTCCCTAAAAAAGAGCTAACGCTAACTTATCATCCTCCATAAACACCAGAACAGAAAAGAGGCATTATTAATAGCTTTTATATTTTATTGGAAGCCTCATCCAAATGTAGTTTATTGGTTCAGTTTATTAATTCAGGCTTCAGTTATGAGTTCTGATGTAAATATCATGAAGCTGGGATATTTTACTGGTGTTTATCAAACAGACTTCGTCCTGATCTGATGCTAACTTTAGTCAAACTGATAGCAGAGAAACTGAAACCTTTGATCAAATGAGTTCATCTAGTTCTACAAACATGGAGACAAGAAATGACTCCTGGATGTTTAGATGTCAGAGAGGCTCATGGTTCTGTGGCCCCATCATGCAGCCACAGAATCACTGGCTCCTCCTGGCAGCCGGCAGGTCTTTGAACGCAGCACAGGGAAAAACCCTGAGCGGATCTGTGCTGTTAGAGGACGTCGTTCAGTTCCAAACTGGCCTCAATGGGCCATCAATGGGCCCCAAACTGGCCATGCCTCCAATGGGCCCCAAACTGGGCCCTAATCTGGCCCTCAAACTGACCCTCAAATGGGCCCCAAACTGGCCCTCAATGGATCCCAAACTGACCCTCAATGGACCCCAAATTAGCCCCCAATGGGCTCCAAAATGGCCTCCAATGGGCCCCAAATTGGCCCTCAATGGGCCCCGATCGGGCCTCCAATGGGCCCCAAACTGGCCCTCAATGGGCCCCAAACTGGCCCTCAATGGGTCCCAAACTGACCCTCAATGGTTCCCAAACTGACCCTCAATGGATCCCAAATTAGCCCCCAATGGGCTCCAAAATGGCCTCCAATGGGCCAGTTTGGGGCCCAAACTGACCTCAATGGACCCCAAACTGACCCTCAATGGACCCCAAACTGACCTCAATGGGCCCCAAACTGGCCCCCAAACTGACCTCAATGGGCCAGAAACTGACCTCAATGGGCCACAAACTGGCCCCCAAACTAACCTCAATGGGCCCCAAACTGGCCCCCAAACTAACCTCAATGGGCCCCAAACTGGCCCTCAATGGGCCCCAAACTGACCCTCAATGGGCCCCAAACTGGCCCTCAATGGGCCCCAAACTGGCCCTAATCCCAGTTTCCCATTTGAGAGATTAAGAAACATCAGGATCCATCAGAGAAGTACGGAAGACAATTGGTGCCACTGACAAAGACGAATTCTGACTTTTTTTGGTCAGAATCAAGATTGTTGAAATTATTTATGCAGCATCAGAAAAATCTAGTCTGTAAACTCAAACCTACCAAATACATGAAAGGCTTTCAGTGTCGGTAAGTTTACAAATGTTATGACAAGGAAAACAAAAGTTATGCCAATATTTCTATATTCTAACGACGGAACTGAAATATTTGGTTACTTACTTGGATTTTGACATAGATTGACACAGAATTAGACTGCTGAGATTCAAGTCCCTTCTCCCCCTCCATAGTGCAGCATTAGCATTAGCATCAGGCCGCTGCCTTTATCCGCCGTGTCTCTGCTGGTTCTGCACAGACCCGCTGTAGTCCAACATGTAACCACAGCGCCGATGGAAGCCATCTTTAACACATTGTTCCAGTTTTATTCCAGCTTTTCCTGAAATGAAACAAAATGTCGGCCTTTCTGCAGCTGAAAGGAGAGACACAAATGTTACAGCCTCTGACTGAATTCTGAATATTTTCATTAAAGAACAAAACTTTCCCTGTTTTCTTTACTGGAAGCACTTTGGCGTGTTCACTGATAGACTTTAGAAGAATGTAGAAAACACAGATAGTTCCAGATCTGAGGCTTTAGGTGGATCACTGCAGAAAAACCTTTCACCATGAAACTCTACAAGTTTTGATCCAAAGCTGGAATTTACTTTTAAAAGCAGCTTTTGGGTCATAAATAAGACAAGAAGCTTGTTTGTTCTGTAGGACTCAGTCAGTCACCAGGAATAATCCGCTGATCCACCAGGTCCCATCCAGGGTCCAGCAGGCAGTTTGAACTTTGGCTCCAAGCTGACATTTTAAAGGATCCCTAAAGAGAACCAACCATAGAAACACCACCCCTCTCCAAAGCCTCTCTGTTCTCCTCCGGTTAGCTTCGCTCCAGCCGCTAATGCAGCTCAGACATTTCTGGTGAGGAGCCGAGGCGATGCGCTCGGCGCCGCACGCCAGAGGACATGCTGGACTTGGAACCAAGTGTGTAAAGTTGGATCGGAGCTTCATAAGACCTTCACTGACAGACCAACCACGAAGCCTCCGACCCGACCGCCACCACATGCCTGCTGAGGACGGAGAGGAAGCGTGGAAATCAGCCCAGGGTTCCTTCAAAGCTGCAGCTCTGGCATTCTTCACTGCTGACACATGAACTAGCTCCATTATTTAAATCTCGTCTTGACTTGGTGAAAGGAGCTGGATTTTTTGCTCTCCGTAGAAAAGGACGGAGGTTATTACATTCTATTTTTGCAGTGGGCTTGCTCTTGGATATGGTAAATGACACAAGACAAATAGGTTTTCCTTCCCCTGTAATTTCCTTCCATTTCTGCTCTGGTGTTTCAGGAGGTTTACAGATCATTCATCTGGTTCTTCATCAGAGAGCATAAAAGAGGAGAGGGATCCATTCCCTAAAGCTTCCAGTAGAACCAGAACCTTCAGACTGACGACGATAATCTGCAGAGCGAGAAAACGGAAACAACCAGCCAAGGCTGGTTCACACCAGCTCTGCTTGATTGGCTCTAATCCGACTGGGTCCACTTTAATCTAGCTGGCTCCAAAGTGACAACACATTACAGTCGTCAGCCATCAGCGCCTTCCTGCTCCTTTTGATCGTTTCTTCATCCTTTCTTTGTCTGCTTCAGTTTTGATAGGACTGGAGTAAAACTGGGTTAGCATCTTCCTGTGCTAACTGTTTCTGTTCTGTAGCTTGTTAGCGAAACAGAGCTAGCATGACGAAGCAAAACCAACCCAGACTCCAGACGGTGGAACAAAGAGGCTATGATGTCTTTTAATATCTCAGGCTTTTAAAATACCAATTATAAGGAATTGATAATAAGTGAAAAGTATTTTCTTTACGTATGAATGTTTAAATATCCTAATTCCTTTCCGGGTTTTTGTTGGTTTTCATGCAGGAGTTTAATGCCTCGGACTCTGGAGGGCCAGGTCACCATGGAAAAGACTCCAAGTTACTTCATCACCAAAGAAGCTCCACGGCGCGTCCACGACATGAGCCGCCGTACCAAACTCATCGTGGTGGTGCGAGACCCGGTGACCCGGGCCATCTCTGATTACACCCAGACGCTGTCCAAATCTCCTGGGCTTCCGTCGTTCCAGAACCTGGCCTTCCGCAACGGCAGCGCGGCGCTCATCGACACTTCCTGGAGCGCCGTACGCATCGGCATCTACGCCAAGCACCTGGAGAGCTGGCTGCGCTTCTTTCCTCTGTCGCGCTTCCTGTTTGTAAGCGGGGAGCGGCTGGTGACGGACCCGGCGGGGGAGATGGGCCGAGTCCAGGACTTTCTGGGCCTCAAACGCGTGGTGACGGACAAACACTTCTACTTCAACCAGACCAAAGGTTTCCCCTGCCTGAAGAAGCCCGAGGGCAGCAGCCGGCCGCGCTGCCTGGGGAAGTCCAAGGGCAGACCGCATCCTCAGATACCGGCGGAGGTTCTGCTCAGGCTCAGAGACTTCTACAGACCCTTCAACCTCAAGTTCTACCAAATGACCGGCCAAGACTTTGGCTGGAGCTGAACGCCGAACATCCGTCTGTCAGTGCCAGCCTGGTTGTGAGGCTTTTCCACAGAGACTTTTAGGTCCTTGCAGAAGTTATTCTGATGTCTTGATTCCACTGAGCGGTACGATACGGGTCAGCTTGGTGCGGCTCACCGCCACTGGGCCGGCGGGGTTCGGCCCAAACACCCAACCTGAGGTCATAACACTAGTGTCTCTCTGAGTATCACAAGCAGTGACGTTTTTCTGTCACCCAATCAAAGGGCTGTGTTGTGTGACATCAGCAGGTCTTCCCTAACCGGACCGGACCGTTGTCCTCTGGACCTACACCTGAAGCAGGTCCAGGAACGGTGCGGTACCGGTCGGTTGTCTGGGTCGCCCTTACAATAGAAACAGAACAGCAGCGATAAAAAAAATCAATTCTCATAAAAGTCATGATTCTCATTTACTGCGATTCAGAATCAGTTTTAAAAAATGAAAATAAATCCGCCGTCTGTCCACCTCCATTTTGTAATGTTCTGACGTTGCTATGGAAACGGTACTGGAACATACGCATAAAGCACCAAAACAAAGGCTGCGTTCACACTGCAGCCGGAAGTGACCCAGTTCTGATGTTTCTGACATAATGTGACCTGGATCTGATCTTTTCATGGCAGTGTGAACAGCTCAGGTCGGATTCTTTTAGAATGTGACCCATATCGATACGGATCCGATTCAAATGGACCAGAACCTCCAGGTCTCATTCATCCCAACTGAACGTCACTGATTCTCAACAAATCTCACTATTCTGGAAGAAAAACAACAACCATGACGACTATATGAGGATTAAGTTGTTAATATGTTGCTCCAGTTGGACAACAACTTTAAATATGTAGCTAAGCTCCACCGTTAGCCTCCATGTTAAACACTGAGCTCTTCTTCTTCTATGGCGGTTGGCAGAACGCTGACGCTATGGCGCCCTCTACTGCGCATGCGGGACACTTTCAGGTCGTTTACACTGCAGAACACATGCAGGTCCATTTACTGGCAGTGTGAACGCAGCCAAAGAGAAAACCATGAAAACAAAAGAGAGAGATTCAACCGGCCCGTCTTGCATGAAAGAAAAGATTTGGACTGGCTAACGGTCGGAGCAAAGCTACGAGGTTCCCT
Organism: Poecilia picta; assembly: GCA_033032245.1. Taxonomy (NCBI): domain Eukaryota; kingdom Metazoa; phylum Chordata; class Actinopteri; order Cyprinodontiformes; family Poeciliidae; genus Poecilia; species Poecilia picta. The sequence continues at coordinate 26,476,463 of CM065371.1, forward strand.
ATGGGAGGCGGGCTGTGATTGGTCAGACGGCTGTGGGTGGGGCTTATGAAGAAACGGTATATTGTTTCCGCTAACTGGTCGCTGTATGAATACTTTTAAGGAATGGTGAGGGAAAGATCAACATTTACTAAATAACTCCAAAAATTAAAAACTCCTGGATGGAAATGGCAACATCAGAAGTTCCAGTTATTTGGAATCAAAAATTGATTTGGAATCAAAGGTGAGGTAGCAAAAGGTTCCCACCAAGATAAAATACACGAGGCATTATAACCCTGTTTAAGCTAGTAGTTTTTGAGCCATGCTAGTAAAACTGAAGTCCTAGTCAAATCCCTCTGAAGCACTGAGAAGCACAAGCCACACAAACTTCCAGCCTTCAAAGAGCTGAAAGTACGATGACCTGTCAAAATAAAAGCATTCGAACAGAACCATACAAACCGAGGGAGGCACGTTGAGTCATGGTACTTTCACAATAAAAGCACATAGGTTGGGATTCAGCTGTTCAAAAATTATTTTAACATTTCAAACGGAAGAACTTTTAAAGTTTATTTCTTTATGGATTCAGGAAGTTCTCCTGATCCAAACAGGAAGTTCTCCTGGTCCGAACAGGAAGTTCTCCTGGTCCAAACAGGAAGTTCTCCTGATCCAAACAGGAAGTTCTCCTGGTCCGAACAGGAAGTTCTCCTGGTCCAAACAGGAAGTTCTCCTGGTCCAAACAGGAAGTTCTCCTGGTCCAAATAGGAAGTTGTCCAGGTCCAAAGAGGAAGTTCTGCTGGTCCAAAGAGGAAGTTCTCCTGATCCAAACAGGAAGTTGTCCTGGTCCAAACAGGAAGTTGTCCTGGTCCAGACAGGAAGTTGTCCTGGTCCAGACAGGAAGTTCTCCTGGTCCAAACCGGCTCCTGACATGCAAACTGAGCTTCAGCGACACTCTGCATATTTACAGACTGAACTAAAAGCTGTTTCCTGACTCACTCTGCCTGGTGCTCATATATGCAACTTTGTATTTTTGTCAAACCTAATTTATTAGAAAGCAAACTGTTGTAAAGGTGTTTTTTCTGAGAATTTTGTACCTGATTTTCTTATTTAAGTGAAATTGTGACTAAATCTTTTTACCCAGATGTGCTTTATGGTCATTTATCCAGAGAAACTGTCACTTCCTCCTGTTTGTATCGATTTCAAACCTGCTGCCAAGAACACGACCTCCATCTGCCGGGCAGATGCTTTGGCCCTGCGGAGCAGCAGGATGACGACGACTTTCTGTAGAAGATGTTTACTGAGACGTTCCTGAAGCGTGGCGTTGATGGAACAGGAACAGGAACTCTGGAGCGGAGGCTGGTCCGTCCATCAGCTCCATAACTAAACGCATCAGCTGGATCTTCAGAGAGAAGAAATGAGGAAGATCTTCTGGGCTTCAGGCCTTTTCACTGATCCACCACAAGAGTCAAACAGCCACTGAATTTAATATGAAGTCAGAGGAAGGAAAAGCACTAAACTAGATGTGCAGCTGATTACATTCACTCACATCTTTAACTGTAGGCCTGGTAATTAAAGGGACAGTTTACCGTTTGAAGTGAAGTTTATTGGCAGTGATCAAACAAAAAGTGTTTCAAAGAGGTCAGAGATCCGACTGGATTCTAGTTTTTACAATTTTGTGGACATTCTACAAATTTTAATTAAGTTCATTTATTACGGTAGCAACATTTCACAGGCACTTTAAAAATATCTTTAAATTAATCCCAGTTATCAATCCATGCATCAAGTTCAGGTTATTATTCAACTTAGTTTGAAATGTTTGTATCTACGGAAACCCAGCAGAAGTGAGTCGATACACAGCGTCATTCCTCCTGACCAGCAGGGGGCGACAGTGGGAAGGAAAAACATCCCTCAAACAGGAAGAAACCTCCAGCAGAACCAGAACCAGGTTCAGAACCAGCATCGTGTCAGCCCAAACACAACGGCAGACCAGATTTGTGCAGAACTGAAGAAATGCATATGAAAATGTCCAAACGTGCAGAGAAGCATAAAGATTGAACCCTAAATGTGATATTTAGCGAGTTTATCTAAGAAAAGGTAGATTTGGGGGTCGGTTAGAGCTCAGAGCCTCACCTGAACAGCCTGCAGGGTGAAACTGAGCTAAAGGATCTGCTGACGTTTAGGAGCCGCCAGGATGAGACCTAACATCTATTAGCATTTATTACCAAACACAGTAACACTGATAACCGCCATGTTTCCTCCTACTAGCTGCAGTTTGTCCACTAATAGGAAATATTTTAGTTGGTCAGGAGGTGAAATGAACGGCGCTGGTCCGATGTGAAGCTGATACAAGACTGGAAGTTCTGACGCGTCAGCGTTTTATTCATCTCTGACCTCTGAGTTGACCTGTGAACAGGCTGCCGTAAACAGCTGAGCACTGTGGCCAGGAATCACACACACACCGGATCACACCCAGGATGCAGCAGCTCCGTCCGGCTCCATGCAGGGATCGATCCGTGTCCGTTTAGTTTATAGCTGGTGCTGGTCGGCAGCGTGTTGCTTTGATTTAACGCTGAGGTCAAGCAGGGGTCGCCGGCGTCTATCTGTGAAATTTTATGTTCACCTGATAGACGATCGATCTGAGCTCTGGACATGGACTTCAATCTGTTTAAGATTACAGTGCCAGACTGGTTCATATTTCTGTTTATAGTTAGTAATTTAAGGTTTAAATTAATTTCAGAAGAAATAAAATCAAGATTAGATAGAACTGAATAGTTTTCACATGATACAAACTTTGTAGCTGGCAGCCATCTTGATAGGTATATGGATACGGTCACTGTGGCCTCCATGTTCCTCAAACACACACATGTTCCACATACGCCTGTGTAATACTAAGATATATACTTCCTGCCGAACTAGCAGCGTTAGCTTAGCTAACGTACCTGTTAGCTACCAGGGACATGCAGCTACGTGTTTGTTACTTCATGTTGTCTCTCTGCCGGTCAGCAGAACCTTGTTTTTGACACCAAGAGTTTGTCCGTCCTCTAGAAATCGGTTTTAAACTGTGACTGTATGGATTCCAGGCTGTGAAGCTCCTCCAGCTGGAGAAACTCTTCCTGTTCACCAGCAGTGACCTTTGTCACAGCAGGAGGTCAGAGGCAGCTGGTTCACAGCGTCTGACTCGTTTCCATCCAGTTTCCTTCCCATCGGTCCACCAACATGGCGCCCATCACTTCCTGTTCCGATTCGCTCCACCAACATGGCGCCCATCACTTCCTGTTCAGATTCGCTCCACCAACATGGCGCCCATCACTTCCTGTTCCGATTCGCTCCACCAACATGGCGCCCATCACTTCCTGTTCGATTCGCTCCACCAACATGGCACCCATCACTTCCTGTTCCGATTCGCTCCACCAACATGGCGCCGATCACTTCCTGTTCCGATTCGCTCCACCAACATGGCGCCGATCACTTCCTGTTCCGATTCGCTCCACCAACATGGCGCCGCCTCCATTCACTTCCTGTTCCGATTTGAGGGAAATTTTATCTGAAAAAACCTAAAAGAGGGAGTAAATTAAAGTCTCCACTATAAATATTATAAATGCATCATAGCACAAATCCACAATTTTAGGATTTTAATTTGTGAGAAATGTTGAAAGTCATGAATCATTATAGATGTTTTACAGTTTATCTGTCACCAAATGTCCTCTATTCATTTTCAAATGACCAAATCTTTGTTTTCTGTTCCAAAGAATGAAGCACCATGAAAAGCATGTTTCTGTTTTCAGTGATAATCCAGCAGCAGAGCCGCTCTGAGCGCGCTCATCAGTCCGCCCCCCCCCTCTGACCCCCCCCAGTCCGCCTCCCCCCCCCCTCTGACCCCCCCAGTCCGCCTCCCCCCCCCTGACCCCCCCAGTCCGCTCCCCCCCCTCTTACCCCCCCCGTCCGTCCCCCCTCACCACCCTCAGTCCCCCCCCCTCTGAGCCTCAGTCCGCCCCCCCCCTCTGACCCTCCCTCAGTCCGCCCCCCCCCTCTGACGCCCCCCCCCCTCTGACTCCCCCTCACTCCGCCCCCCCCTCTGACCCCCCCCCTCTGACCCCACCTCAGTCCGCCCCCCCCCTCTGACCCCCCCCTCAGTCCGCCCCCCCCCCTCTGACGCCCCCCCCCCCTCTGACTCCCCCTCACTCCGCGCCCCCCCTCAGACCCCCCCCAGTCCCCCCCCCTCTGAGCCTCAGTCCGCCTCCCCCCCCCCCCCCCGACCCCCTCATTCCTGGGGGGACTCCAGTAACTGGTCCCGGTTCTGATCCAGTCCTTCCACCCAGCTCTGGGGTTACAGTTCAAAGTTCATTCAGTTCCAGGGTCACTTCTGGTCCGTTTCCCAGAATCCTCTGCTGGGATTATGATTGCAGCCTGGAGACGAGCTGTGAATAAACTGCTGCTGACCTCTGGGTCTCCTGGTGGTCAGTGGATAGAGTGGTCATCTGTTGACCTTTGACCTGAAGGTCAGCAGGAATGGGGAAGTGGATGCTTCATGTCTCAGCCTGAACCCAAACGGCGTAAAGCCGGTTTACTTCAGGGTCCGTAGGAAACCTGGACGCTTTTTAAACGAGCCGTTTCTGAACGTGAGACCCGGTTTGTCCAGAGGACAGAGCCGCTAGCTGGCTAACAAGAACAGGGCATCAGACCTGAAAATATTAAAATGATTCCTTCAGATGTCTCATTTATCTCTGCCTGCGCCGACGCCAGACTTCAGAGCTGCTGGCAGCCAATCAGGACGGATTTGCACCTACGTTTCCTCTCTAATGAGCAGATCAAGGCTGCAGCAGGACAATGTGCCAAACCTGATCACTAATCCGCAGGATGAATGTCCAGGACCTCACAGGGATTCATCCGCATGGCCTGGTGGTGATGACAGGTTAATAAATAGAACCGAGGCTCGATTCAAACATGTCTTCTCCAGATCCAAGTTCCTGCTCTGCTTTTGATCCAAGGATTTTTCTTTGTTTGCTGTGAAAAAATGATTCAGGAAAGAAATAAAAACCTTGGAAAAAACAGATTTTATTATTACTGATAACTTTTTAACTTGATGAAGTTTAATAAATATACCGAGGGGATCATTTACCGTTAACCAGGGTGACCCTAAATTAGGCATCTGCAGATGACCTTTGACCCTTAAGTTTGTGAAATGAGTAGCTGCACAGTTCTGATAATAGGAACAAGAAGTCCAGATTTTTCTCTCTGGTCATAAAACATAAAAGGCTTCAGGTTTTCGCCTCATTACAAGACAAACTGACAGGTCACACAGTTTGGGGTCATCAGTTGTTTTGTTGGCCAAATTTGTACCATTGACTTAAGATTAGGAGCCGAATAAAATCACTTCTAGGGACACAAACGGCCCCAGAACCACAGGTTGGACCCCCTGGGTGTAAACCCAGATTATGTGGTTCTGGAGGCTGAAGCTAACAGCTGAACGGTGAACTCTGGTCCTCCGTCCCTCACAGCAGAGGGTTGGACTCGGCGCCCTCTCTTGGACTCAGAGTCTCTCTGGACTCAGAGTCTCTCTGGACTCAGAGTCTCTCTGGACTCAGAGTCTCTCTGGAGTCTCTCTGGAGTCTCTCTGGACTCGGCGTCGTCTCTGGACTCAGAGTCTCTCTGGACTCAGAGTCTCTCTGGAGTCTCTCTGGACTCGGGCGTCTCACTGCGGTTTTCCCATGTCCACAGACGAGACGGGGACGTCTGCAGGGAGCCTGTCTGTCAGCTCCACTGTGTTCATCTGTTCACGGATTTACATAATAACTTGGATCAGTAATCAGTTAAATAATCTTCCTCATAAATAAATCGGGTCTTTATGAGGAAGAAGCGACACGACCTGGTTTCAGTTTGTGCTGAACTGGTGAGGATGGAGACAGCAGAGAAACGCCTGGCCTGTCGCTCTGATGAGAAAACAGAGGCCCAGCGTTTAATATCACCATTCGCTGTCCAGTCTGTTAGTACAGGAGGGAGGATTTTCATTTCTGCTTTATTGTCCTGTTGATATGAAACTTATTCCCTGAGCCCAGAGAACAAGAGTGATACAAATATCTTTAAAATTTCCTCTTCAGCCATATTTCAGTCCATTTTCTCATCAATAAGCGAGTTTAGAGCGACAGGCCAGGCGTTTTCTGTTCCCTGAGAGCCGGACACACATAATTCCTGCTTTAGAAGCAGAGAGGAGAACAAAATCAGATTGTCCTGCAGGGCCTGAGAGTCTCTCCCTTTAATAACCCAGCGCTTTCCTCAGAGGTCAAAGGTTAATGGCCAATAAGAAGCAAGTCGCACTCAAGAGGAAACAGCTGCGGATGTTCAGGCATTAGATTCAGAAACCAAACCCCCCGAAGCCTGAAGAGACAAAAAGACGAAGGGAGCCGAGTCCAAACTGTTGTCCTGTCCCTGAGCGGGTCCATCTGAGCCGGAGCCGCTCGGCTCGCTGCGCGGCGCTGCTCCACCCTTCGATGCGTCGTCAGTCCCAACACCTGGAACAGCTAATAGAGCCCAAAACATGCAGCGCATGAGCAGCCGCAGCGCCAGATCAATGGGCAGCGACATGATGTTGATGGAGCCGCAATGACTGCGATGTTTAGCAGATGTGTTTGATTTTGTGTCAGGATGTGTGAATGCAGACGCAGCCAGACTTAACTGATCTTTTCATAACATCAATGCATATTTTTCCAGTTTACATCCTCTGGGTTGCAGCAGCGAGTGTCAGGAAATCAATGACAGACTCAGCAGGATCTTAAAATTATGACTGCAGTTCAGATATGAATGGACTCAACATGGTTTAGAAACAAGCAACAAATCCTCCTCACACAGCAGAACCTGCAGTTACTCCTAATGTGTTAAAACGTCATGCTGTCGACCGGACTGAGTACCTCCTGTCCATTACCCACGGCCAACACATCAATGTTTCCTCTGTGTATTTTGAAGTGTCGCATTAAAAAAGGTGGACAAATGCAAAATTACTTTTTCAATTTTACAAAAATAAGTTTTTCACTGATTGTTGCTTTGAGATGTGAAAGTGGAACAGTTGCTAAGGTTGCCATATTCTGATGTAGGAATGTACGGGGGGTGGAACACACTTTGAAAAATGTCAACGTCAACTGGGGGAAAGATAGAACGTTGTCCAAGTTCATGTTCTATTTGTTTATCCATCAGACTCGTCTCCGTCAGCTAGGATCCATTTAATGTCTCTAAACAAACCATAAAAACATCCTGGACAGTTTATGGGTTCACACTCAGGACCTGGAGGTCGTGTCAGACATTTAGCTTAGTCAAATCAGCAGAAATCTGGAAGTCATGCCACAGACTTTTAAAATCATGATTGATCATCGTTAACTGATGGCAGTGGGACCGGGTCGGAACCGGAACGGTGGAACGATCAGAACTGTTGAACCGGATCAGAACCGGGTCGGACCGGAACCGGGTCGGAACCGGATCAGAACCTGTTGAACCGATCAGAACGGGTCGGAACCGACCGGTCGGAACCGATCAGAACCTGTTTGGAACCGGATCAGAACCGGGTCGGAACCGGTCGGAACCGGGTCGAACGGTTGACGGATCGAACCGGTCGAACGTCAGAACCGGTGAACGAACTGGATCGGAACCGGATCAGAACCGGGTCGGAACCGGAACCGGGTCGGAACCGGGTCAGAACCTGTTGGAACCGGATCAGAACCGGGTCGGAACCGGAACCGGGTCGGAACCGGATCAGAACCTGTTTGGAACCGGATCAAGGTGAACCGGACGGTCGGAACCGGGTCGAACCGTTGGAGATCAAAGTGGAACCGGACGGTTCGGAACCGGATCAGAACCTGTTTGGACGTCAGAACCGGGTCGGAACCGGAACCGGGTCGGAACCGGTCAGAACTGATTGGAACCGGATCAGAACCGGGTCGGAACCGGAACCGGGTCGGAACTGGGTCAGAACCTGGTTGGAACCGGATCGGAACCGGGTCGGAACCGGTCCGCCCACCCAGGAAGGTAAAACGTCCCGACTCCATTTGCTCTGAATGTTTTCTTGTTCCTGAAGTATAAAATCACAGTTAATGTGTTAAAAATGAATGTATTAATAATGAATCAGCTGAACTGCAGTAAAACAAGACGAGCCTTTAAAATGGCTGCTGGGATCATTGGACTTTAGGCCGAGTCAAAACATTTTATTTTCATTAGATCACAGATTTATGGAACTTTACCAACAGGGACGTTTATGGTGGTTTGTGTTGGGGTCATAAATGAAACGGAGATCCAGGCTGAGCGACACCGACTGGGGTTATTGATTTAATAAAAAGCACATCCAGGAGATTTGTGAGAGCTTCTCCTGATTTTTAATCAAAAACTGATTTTTTAAAGGAAGTTTGCAGCTAATCTCCTTGGAAAATTCCTAAAGTTTCAAAATAAAGCCAGTTGGATGTAAGTTTGAGATACATGGAGGAACCTCTCCACAGATCTGCTATGGAGCCGCTTCAAAATGTTTGTGATATTACAAAACAGAAGGAAAAAGATGAGAAAAAACAGATTTTACAGGCAAACATTTTAATAACTGAAACAACTTAAACTATTTTTATGTTTACATAACGCAGACGATGACATCAGACTGAAGGAGCAGGAGTTTGATTTTATCTTTTTCTTTTAGGAAAATTTGCATTAAACTAACAATTATGAGTTATAATGAAAAAAAAGAGGAATCTGATGGTTTTGATCTTGGAATGTCAATTAGACTGGAGAAACAGATTAAAGGTGATTCCCTCCTTCGGTCCGGTCGACCCGGTTCTACTGGACCCAGAGCTTCTGCTCCTCCTCCAGCTGCTCTGAGTCCAACCAGCTGTTCCCCTCCTGGCCTGTGGCGGCGCTGCACCAAGAACCACTGAGGGAAACGACACAGAACCTCTGAGAGCAACTTCCTGTTTCACCCTGGAAACAAGATGGAGGATTTTAGCGGTTGGAGGATTTTCTCTTTAGACCAGGAGCCATTTCTGCTGCTAGCGCTAGGCTAACAGGTTAGCTTTGGTTGGATTTACCCAGAATGCCCTGCTCTGTAGTCCACTTCCTGCTTTGGGAGCGTCTCTGGTCCGCTTGGCGTTCACATTCAGACTGAACCAGTTCACTTCAACCGAACCCAGACCAGGTTTGGAGGACCAGAGGTCAGAGGTCAGTTAGCGTTCACACCTCACCAACCGGACCGGAGTTTATAGACAAACGTGCCTGAAGAGACGTGAAGAAGGATGTGAGGAACCAAGCGCCTGATCTGGTCGTCTCTGCAGGTTTGGATCTCTGTCTCGTTTTGCCTCCTCAGGATGTTGATTCCTCTTCAGCGTGTTTCAGTTTCACCCTGCCAGACTGCTGTTCCCGTCCCGTCACCACGCATCAGACGCAGCCGGGTCTGGCTTCCCACAGGCTCCGGATCTCTCTGTGTGTTCCTCTGCAGAACCGCAGCTCTCAGCCCAGCTCCCCTCCCTGTCTGTGCTGGTCTGGCTGGCTGCTGAGGCCAAGCTAATGTGCTGCAGTACATGATGGCCCCGGCTAGGATGGGGCCATAATTCGTTCCATTCCTTTTTATTAAACTCATAGCCACACTGTTATTAGTGCCTGGTGAGAGAAGCTGCTCTGTAACAGCATGATGTCTTCCATATGTGATGCTACTACCATCCCAAGGCCCAGCACTACATCTCAAGACTAAAAGAGACAGATGAAGCAAAACCTTTTCCCTCTAATTGTAGCGTTTGGCTTGAGCAGAACCTAAATGACATCCAACTGGATTTGGGATCAGAGCAGCTCGGTTTGCCTTCACACGCGTCTCATGCATGGCAGCCCAGCCGTCCATGTGGCGCTTTGAAAAACATCCAATCTGAAGAACAATCGGCACAGCGAATCGCGTTTATCGCAGAAAAACTACAAAACTGCAGGATTCTCTAGAATGAATGGAACCAAGTAAGCTAGCTAACACAGCTAATATTAGTTCAAAACTGTTCCTCAGCATAAAACGTTTAGATTTTTTAAAATCTTGGTAAGGCCTACATAGATATGATCATAAAAACGCTACTGTTGAAGCAGAATCACTTCTTCTCTAGTAAATAAATACCTTTACACAGATTGGGTCCAGTTGGACTAATGTAAAGGTTTCATTAGCTTAGCTATTGTTAAGAAAATATATTTAAAATATGCTAGTTGTAAAAGGTAACCTGATTTAATCGAAAATAGTCTAATAATAGTTTTGGAATTAGAAACTTATTTTGGCTTATTGACCTTTACTTTTTGGTCTAGAGTGAATTGTCATATAAGGTTTCAAATTAGGTTTTTTATGTCAGGATATCACCAGTGGAAGTTCCAGCTGTTTCACAGTAATTTGTGAAAGGCCATAACCCAACAGGGGATCGGAGACATCCTGCTTCTAACTTATTTAAAACAAAAGGAGAAGCCGCGTTTTTGTTTCTGAAGGAACTCTAGGGATTTTCTGAGTTTGAAAAGGGTCAGAGACAGCTTTTGGTTGGTCGAGAGGTGTTGCACCTTATTTGAATAGAACACACCTACTAGTATAAAACCTCTTGCACAAAGAAAATGAGCCAGAAATGGCCAATTTTTAGCACCATGGGCTGACTATTTCTCCGAAGACGTTTTCGACGTCTTCGTTTTTCCTCTATCTGTCTCATTCTCTCAGGTGACTAATGTGTGACTGTGTTTTCTTTAATTTTTCTGTCTTGTGTTATACTGTCCACTGATTGGATTAAACTCTGAGCTCCTGTGACGTCAACACGTAGCGTGCATCTCTGTTTTGTGCCACACGGCTGCGGCTCCGGCTTCGGATACGAGAAAGAGCCTGGGACCAGGAGGAAAAGCCCGAGCCTAGTTGTTTTTTTAATAGTTAATTTGGTTTTCCTCAACACTATCTTAAGCTAACCTAGCTAACATTTCATAAAGCTGAAATGTGTCTGCTAATTAGCTGCTGGATATTCACTAATCAGATTTGATGGCTAGGATTATGAAAGTAGCTTAACTGTTGACCTGCTGTGGTTCAGCACAACCCACATATGGAGGCCCTAGTCCTCGTTGCAGGTTCGATTCCTGACCTGGTGACCTTTGCCGCATGTCTTTCGCTTCTCTCATTTCACACTTTCCTGTCAATTAACTATTAAATAAAGGCCACTAGAGCCAATAAAACCTTTTAAAAACTGTTGACCTGTGACCTCTGTCAGTTACCGGGTCTGGTATGCTAGTTTAGCAAGTTAGCCTAGTTATCATATCAATATTTGCTTAAAATATAAAGAAAACAAAAAGAACACAGGTACATTTTTCAAAGCGTAAAAATTTGAGGAATATGTTATTTAATTTTAGTTATTGAAAAAAGAGAACTTTGATGCATCCTCAACTAGCTTAGCCATAATTTAATGTAGCTAACATCTGGATATTTGATGCAAAAGACATAAACTGTGAAAGTGCTTTTGTATTAAGTTGCTTTAGCTCTATCTAGATACATTTAGGTACTTTTACAAAGATAACGTCTAATCAGCCTAAAGTTACAGGTTTTATTTTTAGTAGATGAAGTAGCTAGCTGAGCTAGCGCTCAAAATCTGTTTAAAAAATAAACATCCCAGGATGGGTTGTTCCAAAATGTCTGGGTAAAGTTGTTTAATGCAGATGAAACAAGATGTTGTGCCTCCACACACAGAGATAGAATAATGGTGTTGATCTTTCCTTTACAAAGCAAATAAATCAATAAATTAGCATGACATACCAATACAGGGGAAAGACTTGTGTTGCTGGTTGGACTCTTAAAGTCAGTATGGAAATGATCAGAAATACTGCAACCAATCTTCTTTGTTATTACTACAGTGTGTATGGAGGTGAGTTTCACGCCCCTCCATTGGTGTTTCACGTCCCTCTGCGAGGCCCTGACCCCACCTTTTGGAACCACAGAATTAAAATAAACTGACATAATTTACATTTATGTGTCAAAGACGTCCTCCACTCTCAGGTTTAACTTTATCGGAGTGCTATAGTGTGTGGAGAAGCTCAGACATTCTGGATCATCAGATTGTTTGTCTGCATCCAGAGCTGCATCGGCGCTGACGGTGTTTTCTGCAGGTCATCAGTCCCAGATGCTGTAAAACCAGCAGCTAATCGCAGCAGCGCTGCCGACCCCCACATGGCCGCCACAAATCTCCTTCATATGTACGGATTTACGGCGACGCTCAGAGAGACGGAACGATTTCACTGTTCAGAGGAACAAGTGTGACAAAAATATGAATGTTTCATTCAGCAATAACTGAAGAAACGTGTTTCTGAGCTCACGTTGAATGTTTTTGAAGGATGAGAGGTTCCTGAGGTCAAAGGTGAAGAAGATGTCAGAGGAGAACCAGCAGTTTATGAGACAAAATATTTAGGTATCAAACCTCATATTATATATATTAGAATTAAAATGGCAGAAACTATTGGAATAATGTTTCAAATAAAAGATTTAATAAATGCAGAAGGTTTGCATATTATATTCTCCTCTCTGGTTTTTCACTATTTGTCATATTCCTCACAAATCTGGAGAAAAGCAAATAAAACAACTAATATAATACTTTATATTTAAAGTAATGCTTTAATATTACTTTAATGTTACACTGGAAATAATGTATAAAACACTGAACAAAAGTTTCCTTCTGGGATTCAGAAATTATTACAGCTAAGAGGAAATATAATAATTCAGAGTTTGTTAATAAAAAAGTTTGTTAATGGAAATTTTTTCCTTTTTTTCATTGAAATTTCCAAATGCTAATTAAATGTGGGACATTTTGACTAGATTGAATAATTACTCCACATGTCAGTGACGTCAATCTGTTATTAACTCGATATCTGAAAAGAAAAGGTGTCTGGATTCAAATATCTCTAATCTGGAAATAAGCTGTAACTGTCCTGATTAGGATTATGAGACAGTCTCTGTTCACATTCAGTACAGAGTAAATGTCTGTGTAAACACTGGAAAATGTCAGAATACAGTATTTGCTCTTTATGTCCTAAAGTGTCATATTTCCTGCCTGCCAAGACGCAGCAGAGCTGAAGTCACCAGACCAGGAGGTTAAATCCTCCAGCAGCAGGTCAGAAACCGGACGGCTGTGAGAACCTGTGAGAACCGGACGGCTGGGAGAACCGGACGGCTGTGAGAACCTGTGAGAACCGGACGGCTGGGAGAACCGGACGGCTGTGAGAACTGTGAGAACCGGACGGTGGGAGAACCGGACGGCTGTGAGACTGTAGAACCGACGCTGGGAGAACTTGAGACCGGACGGCTGGGAGAACCTGTGAGAACCGGACGGCTGGGAGAACCTGTGAGAACCGGACGGCTGGGAGAACCTGTGAGAACCGGACGGCTGGGAGAACCTGTGAGAACCGGACGGCTGGGAGAACCGGACGGCTGTCCTCCACGGTGGGAACCGGCAGCACGTCATTAAATGCATGCAGCGTTTCCTCTGCCTCCATGCTGGACTCAGGCTGCAGCCGCAGGGACATTACAGCCGGTTGGACTGACTCCAGGTCAGGGAAGCCAATAAAGCGGCTCTGCTAAAGCGATACGGCTGTGGAGGCGCCATGCCAGGATGTTGCTCACTGTGACGGGACAGTACGTTTTATTAGTTGGATTATATGAAATAATGCCGATTGGATTCATTAAAGAAGTGAAACCTGTGGGGCTTTGAACAAAAGCTGGTTGTTTTTAGAGCGTGAGAACCGAACAGAGGGACGTCCGTCATCAGCTCGGCTCCCTCATCACTCCAGATTTACCACAGATCCAGACCCAAACGTCCCGGATCACCTTCACTCCACCTGAGCTCAGAGCTGGTTTTAATGAGATCACATCTGCTGCCAGATCCACACAGGAAAAGTCTGGGGATGAAAATCTGCATCACCATTTATGATCATAAAGTTTTAGTCCAATCTGGGCATCAAACTGATCAGGAATGAAAGCTGAGCTATTGATAAATGTTATCACTGCTGGGTGGAGACTGACTGTTGCTTCTCTAATGTACTAACACTGAAAAGAAACCAGGTTTATGTATTTAAGATTTATGACTTTAAAATCTTTTCTGTATGCAGCTGTATTTACAGAAGTTTAGTTTTTGACCCATGAAGAACCAGAACCTTTAGCGACCTGAGGGTCAAACTCATCAGGGATTAGTGGTGATAAGAAGTCAAACATCAACAACTGTTCACTCATCGTTCATCCAGCCATCGCATAATACAGGTAAAACCCAGAGAACATGCAGAGAGTCTCCAGGCTGGGATTCAAACCGAGAATCTTCTGTCTGCAGGGCAGCCGACGGTTTCGCCAAGCAGCCCTAACCCCGACCCACTGCTTTAAAATGATATGCAAAAATCATCAAAAAGGCTTTTATTAAACATCTTTATTTACACTATTTTAAGATCTCGCTTTTGGTGTCTCACGCCCCACAATGAGGCCCCCAACCCACCTTTTGGAACCTCTGACTTAAAAGTTAGATCATCTGCATGTTTTCTGACCAAATGTCTCTTTGACATGTCAAAGTCTTTGCATAAACCCTTCTCCACTCTGTAGCAGAACAGATGTCACCGATTGTCTTGATTCTGGTTGTTGAGGTTCTGATCCAAAGGCAGAGATGTGAGGCAGAAACTGAGCTTTGAGGGTTTAATGAGGATCTTCAGAGAGAACAAAGGTCCAGGCAGCACAGGTGAGCAATGAAACTAAAACTCAAACACTGGTAGACATCGACTCAAGGTAAGCTGTGACAGACTGACGGGGAAACACAGATACAGGTGGGACTGAATACACAAGAGGTAACCAGGGAACCCGAGACACACCTGGACCAATCAGGGCAGACGAGACGAGACAGGAACTGAGTGGACACACAGAAAAACCAAATCCTCACACCTGTTAGTCAGAAGTGTGTGAAATTCTTGGATTACAAGAAAATGATTCAGTTTTTACATTCATAATAATATCAGATTAATTAAACCATAGACATCAATACGCAGAGGAGACGCCTCATGGAGATTCGCTTCTAAACACCGTAAAATATTTCCTAAATTGGCCCGAAATAACCGCTGATTGTTAGCATAGCAGCTAACGTTGATTGTTAGCATAGCAGCTATCGCTGGTTGTTAGAATAGCAGCTAACGCTGATTGTTAGCATAGCAGCTATCGCTGGTTGTTAGAATAGCAGCTAACGCTGATTGTTAGCATAGCAGCTATCGCTGGTTGTTAGCATAGCAGCTAACGCTGGTTGTTAGCATAGCAGCTAACGCTGATTGTTAGCATAGCAGCTAACGCTGGTTGTTAGAATAGCAGCTAACGCTGATTGTTAGCATAGCAGCTATCGCTGGTTGTTAGCATAGCAGCTAACGCTGGTTGTTAGCATAGCAGCTAACGCTGATTGTTAGCATAGCAGCTAACGCTGTTGTTAGCATAGCAGCTAATGCTGGTTGTTAGCAATAGCAGCTAATGCTGGTTGTTAGCATAGCAGCTAACGCTGATTGTTAGCATAGCAGCTAACGCTGATTGTTAGCATAGCAACTAACGCTGGTTATGAGCATAGCAGCTAACGCTGATTGTTAGCATAGCAGCTAATGCTGGTTGTTAGCATAGCAGCTAACATTGTCACACTGTTTTCTACTGGGAGAGGAACCAGTTAGAGGAGAAGTGAACTAGAAACCAGAGGATTTAACAGATCAGTGAGGATCAGAGCTGCTGGTCTTCAGTCTGTTTCCATGTTGAGCTATAAAGATGCTACAGTCGGAGCCCAACATGCTGGAAACGGCTTTTAGGAATGTCAAGGAGACATTTATGTATTTCCTATTACACTGTTGGATAATTTCTCTTTAATTCTTGGCTTCAGCCTGTGAACCAGGACGTCTCAGAGTCATTGAGTCTCCAGTGGGACCAGCAGCCTGTGACCAGTGTTCCCAGTATAATAAATACATGTTTTATTCTTTCACTTTTTGTGTATTTAAAATATCTCAATCTGAAGTATTAATGTAGCTTATGTAATGAAATAATTTACTCTGAATTATTTTCACTCTTTGCTGTCAATAGCAGAGTTGACAAACTGTAATAAATATTTATTCTCTGGAAAAGTAAGAAAAATATGTAGTTTAATGTTTGACAGTGACTGATTTATAAATCAAAAGTCATTTCTCAATAACGTATAAAAATAAATACAGGAAAATTATTTGTTTGTCTTGAAAAGTTAAATGTACATTAAATTATGGAGTTATGTAAATATATTATTTAATAAAACACTGTAAAAGTGTCTGTTCATCAATTTCAATATAAAAATGATTAGAATAATTTCTAATAAAACATTGAGCTCTTTATTCAGAAATGCCCCAAAACAATTAAATAATCACATCAAAAGTTATAAACAATGTCTTTAATCATTTCTTTGATTGCCAAATATATTAATGTGTGAGAAAATGTGTCAATGGCAGGAATTAACTTAAAATACTTTGTGAAACGGCACTTTATAAAGTTCGGTCCATTCACTTGTATCACCTTACTGGCACATATTCCCCATTCAATATGGCGGACGCTGTGACGTATCGCAGCAACGGGCCGGCCCGCTCCGTGACCTTTGACCCGCATTAAACGCCCCCTTCAGGACAAACAGCGATGATGCAGGCGGCATCCGCGTTCCGGCGCGTGCGCAGATGTTTGCAGCGGCGGGAAAAGTGAAACAACTTTCGAGATAAAAACGACGTCAGCAGGTGAAATATAGCGATTTATAATACAATATTAGACAACATTGTTTAATATTAATAGTAGTCTCTGACTAAAGTTAGCTGAAAATAATTCATGAATGTTTTTGTGTAGTTAGACTAGCTTTAGCTACGTAAAGCGTTTCTTTTAGCTAAAGCCGATTAGATCGAGTTGTATTTTCTAACATTTTGTGTGCTCTGTCCTATAAGGCGCATCAAATGGCTTGTCAGAGCCACATTTCCATCTCCGAGCTTCACCCCAACCTCTCCCATGCTGTGAGTTCACAGCATTACTAACGATAAACGTCTGGTTATTTGTTAGCTGGTGTCTCTGAACGCTGTGTACTTTCACTTACTGAGTAATTATTTAAATTCCCACAGATTTAGCCGCTTCCTGTTTCTTTATGCTTTTCCAGAAGGTGTTTGGGGTCATCATTGGGAAAACGGATGTGAGAAGCTTCCCGGATAGAAAAAGTCAGTTCAGTCTCTGTTGAACACCGGCGGCCTCTGCTGGTCTCCCAGTGTTATTACACCAAACCTGTTTCTGATTACAGATATCGATATCGAACGATTCACCTTTGGCTTCACCATCAGAGACTCTGCTGAGTTCTTCATCAACGCGTCGGCCTGGGGAGGCGAGGCCTTCATCAGCGGGCTGAGCGACAGCTTCAGCATCGGAGACTGTGGTGAGGACGACCCCTGACCCCTGACCCCCTGCTGCCAGGATCCTCCGTTAAATAACATAGAAAGGATGGCTCAAATATTTTCTGTTGAAATTTTAATGGTGGGCTGTTTTTATGACCAAGGTTCTGTTATATTAAATTTACAAAATATGGAAAACCTATTCAATTTTATTTTTTATGTCTAAAAGTATTATGGTGAAAGAAAAATGTATATATATAAACATTACATATATATATATATATATATATATATATAATATATATATTATATATATATATATATATATGTGATGTTTTCTTGTTTTTCTTTTTTACATTTCTTCTTTTGTTTTCCTTTTTTAGTTTTCCTTCCATCCTTCATTTCTTCCTTCATTCCTGTTATTTTCATTGTAAACCTTTAAACTTTGAACTATCTTTGGTGAACTCCTGCTAATCATTTATATGTTGAATTAAACAATAAATTAATAACTTTACAGAGATTTATGTCTGGAAAAGTATGAAACTTGACCTTAAAATCTGTAGGAACTCTTGATTTAACCCTAAAAATAAATATTAATACAATGATAAATCATGTTAATGTCTTTTCTAACAGTCGTGTTATTTGCTTGTCTCTTAGTGATCGTTGAAAATCCTCTAGTTTCCACCAAAGACCCGGAGAAAGGAGACAAGTTCTGCCCGGCGACACCGAGGTAATGGGTCAGGTTCTGGTAACTACGACTCAGAGACATTCAGCGACATTAAACTGCTGTGAAGTGCCGTAAAGCGTGATGGCAGCAGGGTTTGTGCTGCTGCAGCCTCTACAGGCTGCTGCTGACGGAGACCCACTCCCAGGTGAGCGTGAGCGGCGCCGCCGGCGCAGAGCGGCTGCTGCCGCTGCTCCACCTGCCGGTGAAGGACAGCAGAGACTTCTACTCCCTGGCCGACATCGTGGCCAACGGCCAGCAGCTGGACGGCGCCGTCATCAACGTCCTGGCAGCCGTCAAGCTGGTACGGGGCGCCGCTGCCGTACGCCAGACCAGGGTGTCCAAGCTGCGGCGCGGGGACCGTCTGTGGCCCTCGGCTGCTTTTCAGGAGGGATACAATGGATGGTGGACAGGTGGTGGAGGCAGAGGGGAACGATCCTCTGCAATCAGGACGAAATCATCACTAAACGTTAAATACAACACAAAGTATTTTTATAATCAAGATTTTATGAGCTGAAACTATTAATCAGATTAATCAGTTACTGAATATTAATCAATTACTATATGTCACTGAAATAATCCATCTAGGCCTGTCGCAATAACAGATTTTCCGGGTCGATTAATTGCCTAAAGATTTATCTGGGATGAGACATTTTGTTGGGGGGGGGTGGGGGGCTCCAAAGGCATTCGTAGTAGCCGCTCTGATCTAAATCAGGGGTTTCCCCCGACTGGGAGCTTAACGCTAAATGTGACAGGCAGCCAATCAGAAAGCTGGATTCTCCTCCTGCTTTCTGATGGGAAATTACCTGGGGGAATCACAAACAGCTGAAACGGCGCATTGCAGCACTTATCACGATAATTAAAATTATCACGATACGTTTTTTTATCGCACGATTAATCGATTTATCGTTTATCGCGACAGGCCTAAATCCATTGATTGTCTTCCATCCCTGGTGGGTCAGGAGGGGGGCTGTGCTGTGCAGAGGTCAACAGCCGAGAGGCGGGGTCACCTGGACGGGTCACATGGTCACCTGGACACCTGGACGGGTCACCTGTCCATCACAGGGCATATTGAAATCACAATGAAATAATCCAAAACTAATTCGGTAATCAGTTAATCATTAGCTATAGACGCCCTAAAACAGAACAACAACCTCAGAACTGTAATTTAACCAAAACTGGACAATAAATCTATAAATTTTGCATTTAAGATAATAAAAAACTTTGTGAGTAAATCTGAACTTCAGTTTTAGCTTCACACCCAGTGGGACACGTTTTCTATCCAGTCATCAATCGGTTTATCAATAATCTCCAGATTGATGTTCAGATCTTCTAATGCTGATTTGGCGCTCAGACGGGTTGCAGGATGTTTTTGGTTCAACACTGACAGTGAGACCTGTAAGGACTGAAGGTCTGTAAGGATGAGAGTCTAAGGAATGAAGGTCTGTAAGGACTGAAGGTCTGTAAGGATGAGAGTCTGTAAGGACTGAAGGTCTGTAAGGACTGAGGGTCTGTAAGGACTGAGGGTCTGTAAGGACTGAGGGTCTGTAAGGACTGAGGGTCTGTAAGGACTGAAGGTCTAAGGACTGAGGTCTGTAAGACTGAGGTCTGTAAGGACTGAAGGTCTAAGGACTGAGGATCGTAAGACTGAAGGTCTGTAAGGACTGAACGGTCTGTAAGGATGAGAGTCTAAGGACTGAAGGTCTGTAAGGACTGAAGGTCTGTAAGGACTGAAGGTCTGTAAGGATGAGGTCTAAGGAATGAAGGTCTGTAAGGACTGAAGGTCTGTAAGGATGAGAGTCTAAGGATGAAGGTCTGTAAGGACTGAAGGTCTAAGGACTGAGAGTCTGTAAGGACTGAAGGTCTGTAAGGACTGAAGGTCTGTAAGGATGAGATCTGTAAGGACTGAAGGTCTGTAAGGACTGAGGGTCTGTAAGGACTGAAGATCTAAGGACTGAAGGTCTGTAAGGACTGAAGGTCTGTAAGGACTGAGAGTCTGTAAGGACTGAAGGTCTGTAAGGACTGAAGGATCTGTAAGGACTGAAGGTCTGTAAGGATGACGGTCTGTAAGGATGAAGTCTGTAAGGACTGAAGGTCTGTAAGGACTGAAGTCTGTAAGGACTGAGGTCTGTAAGGACTGAAGGTCTGTAAGGATGAGAGTCTGTAGGACTGAAGGTCTAAGGACTGAGGTCTGTAAGAAGACTGAAGGTCTGTAAGGACTGAGGTCTGTAAGGATGAGAGTCTAGGACTGAAGGTCTGTAAGGACTGAAGGTCTGTAAGGACTGAGGTCTGTAAGGATGAGAGTCTAAGGACTGAAGGTCTGTAAGGACTGAAGGTCTAAGGACTGAAGTCTGTAAGGACTGAAGGTCTGTAAGGACTGAAGGTCTGTAAGGATGAAGTCTAAGGACTGAAGGTCTGTAAGGACTGAGGGTCTGTAAGGACTGAAGATCTGTAAGGACTGAGGTCTGTAAGGACTGAAGGTCTGTAAGGACTGAGAGTCTGTAAGGACTGAAGGTCGTAAGGACTGAGGTCTGTAAGGACTGAAGGTCTGTAAGGACTGAGGTCTGTAAGGATGAGGTCTAAGGACTGAAGGTCTGTAAGGACTGAAGGTCTGTAAGGATGAGACTATGAGGAGTCTGTAAGGAACTGAAGGTCTGTAAGGACTGAAGGTCTGTAAGGATGAGAGTCTGTAAGGACTGAAGGTCTGTAGATGGACTGAGAGGTCTGTAAGGACTGAAGGTCGTAAGGACTGAGGTCTGTAAGGACTGAAGGTCTGTAAGGACTGAGGATCTGTAAGGATGAAGGTCTGTAAGGACTGAGGTCTGTAAGGACTGAAGGTCTGTAAGGACTGAAGGTCTGTAAGGATGAGGTCTGTAAGGACTGAAGGTCTGTAAGGACTGAGAAGGTCTGTAAGGACTGAAGGTCTGTAAGGACTGAGGTCTGTAAGGACTGAAGGTCTGTAAGGACTGAAGGTCTGTAAGGACTGAGGTCTATAGGACTGAGGTCTGTAAGGACTGAAGGTCTGTAAGGACTGAAGGCTGTAAGGTGTAAGGATGAAGGTCTGTAAGGACTGAAGGTCTGTAAGGACTGAGGTCTGTAAGGACTGAAGGTCTGTAAGGACTGAGGTCTGTAAGGACTGAAGGTCTGTAAGGACTGAGGTCTGTAAGGACTGAAGGTCTGTAAGGTGACTGAAGGTCTGTAAGGACTGAAGGTCTGTAAGGACTGAAGGTCTGTAAGGATTGAAGGTCTGTAAGGACTGAAGGTCTGTAAGGACTGAAGGTCTGTAAGGCTGAAGGACTGTAAGGACTGAAGGTCTGTAAGGACTGAGAGTCTGTAAGGACTGAAGGTCTGTAAGGACTGAAGGTCTGTAAGGACTGAAGGTCTGTAAGGACTGAAGGTCTGTAAGGACTGAAGGTCTGTAAGGACTGAAGGTCTGTAAGGACTGAAGGTCTGTAAGGACTGAAGGACTGTAAGGATTGAAGGTCTGTAAGGACTGAAGGGTGGTCTGTAAGGACTGAAGGATTGAAGGTCTGTAAGGACTGTAAGGATTGAAGGTCTGTAAGGATTGAAGGTCTGTAAGGACTGAAGGTCTGTAAGGACTGAGAGTCTGTAAGGACTGAAGGTCTGTAAGGACTGAGGGTCTGTAAGGACTGAAGGTCTGTAAGGACTGAAGGTCTGTAAGGACTGAAGGTCTGTAAGGACTGAAGGACTGTAAGGACTGAAGGTCTGTCTCCTCTGGTCAGATCGGAGACACGAAGCTGTTTGTCACCGCAGACGGTCGGCGAGGCCAGAGGCTGGAGCTGAAGCTGTTTGATGACTCCGTCTCCTCGTTTCCTCTCATCAGGTGGGTTTGGAGCCACGTCTCCTCCTGATCAGGGATTTATCACCGTTTGTCTCTGTCTGTCCCCAGCTGGGACCGGGAGGCCATCCAGCTCCTGCAGAACCTGGTACCCAGAGAAACCGGTAACGGCTGCTTCTCGGCCAGCTGCTGGTTCTCTGCCTCTCCGTTCGCTGACCCGGTTCTGTTTTCCAGTTCTGTTTGTTGCCGATGTGAAGATGAGCTTTGACAGCTTTCGCGGCAGCATGGTGGCGACGGTGAGCTGCAAGACCATCATTACTGTCAACCCTGGTGAGAAAACACAGCCAGAACCAGAGCCAGAACTGTCAGGGTTTAAAGCGTCTAAATGTGGTGGTTGGTCCTCAGACACCAGAGAGGCCAGCTTGTTGTTCAGCTACGTGAAGGACCTGTCAGAGTCTGGAGCTCTGGACCAAGATGAGGCTCTGGAGGATCCACCTGGTGGGTTCCAGGACCGATTACTCTCTTTATTGACTTTATATGAATTTATCAGCGCCTGGACCCTGATGACTCAGCGTTTCCTCCGTTATATTAAGTGTAACTGGATCAGGCAGCAGCCGTCTGACGCTGCTCTGTAACACAGTTTATCATCTACATCAGTGGTTCTTAACCTTTTTTGAGGTACCGAACCTCTCAGTTGCATATGCGCATTTACCGAACCCTTCTTACCCCCCCGCCCCCTGGACACACAACATACTAATTATATTAGCTGTGTTACCTCCCCACACCACTGGAGGCAGCACCAACCCCGAAAAGATGCGACTAAGGAGCAGATTTAGACTATAGAGTTTGATAAAAACTGAGTTTTGCTGAAGTAATTACAGACAAAAGTTCAAATCCATGCTGAGAGTGAAGCTCCTCCAGTCAGTGTGTTGATGCTTCTTCAGAGGATCTTCAATTATTTCCACGTGAGTCTCTGGACTCCTGGTCATCGACCGACTTACGACAATAACTAGGAGACATCAGCAACTGTCAGCTGGTCGCTGCGCTGCTCTGAGGCCGAACACAGAGAACGACGAGGCAAAGAGGCTCCGCCTTTATTGGGTTTATAAGTGCGTAACCTTCCGCTTCACAAAGTAGTGCCAATACAAATACAACAGTGCCAGCATCGAATGCAACACAGGGCTCCTCCACAGCTCTGATTGGCTAAGCAATGTAACTGATCCTCTGATTGGCTAAGCAATGTAACTGATCCTCTGATTGGCTAAGCAATGTAACAATGTAGTGATGTCAAAGCGCAGCGTTATCACGACTTTACACAGGTGAGTCTTTCCATCCATGAGGCTCCGCCGACCCCCTGGTTCGATCAAACCCAGGTTAAGAACTCTGGTCTATATAAAAGTCCCAAAGTGGAAC
This sequence comes from Poecilia picta, assembly GCA_033032245.1. Taxonomy (NCBI): domain Eukaryota; kingdom Metazoa; phylum Chordata; class Actinopteri; order Cyprinodontiformes; family Poeciliidae; genus Poecilia; species Poecilia picta. The sequence continues at coordinate 26,499,751 of CM065371.1, forward strand.
CTTTTTGTTCCCGTGTTTCTGGTACGCCTGTTAATGTGCCGCCATCAAAGCGTCTTCCTGGTCTGCTCTGCTGTGTCCTGCTGCAGTGGCGTCCATCACGGCCGTGTTCACGGTGCAGCAGCTGAAGGACAAGGCCAGAGGAAACGCCGAGCCGTTCTTCGGCTTCGCCTACGGCTTCGTGTCCAAGCTGGACCTGGACTCGTCCGTGTCCAGGGCGGTCAGGACGCGCTGGTACTGCGACCGGACGCCCGGCTCCTGATCGGTGCCGGCCGCCGTGCGCTGACCCGCTTTGCCTCCCAGCGGCAGGTGCCGCTCCCTGGTGCAGCCGGAGCCGCGGCGCTGCAGCAACCCGCTGTGTCCGGGCGGCGAGGCGCCGCCGCCGGCCTGCGCCGCCTTCGACCTGCTGGTGGACGTCACCGACCACACCGGCACCCTGCAGGCCTGCAGCCTGCGCGGCGCCGTGGCGGAGCAGAGCCTCGGCTGCACGGTCCGTTCCTCCAGGTCGACGCTCTGGGGTCAAAGGTCACCGGTAGACCGACCGTCCCTTCCTGTGTTGCAGACGGAGGAGTTTGTCGGTCTGACCGACGGTCAGCGGACGGCGCTGAAGTGGAGGTTTCTGCTGGAACGGTGCAAAATATACCTGAAGGTAGCGCCGGCGTGGGTTGGTGTCGCCATGGAGACGGGTCAGGTGTTTGACAGGTGTCTTTATGGTGCAGATCCTCCCGTCCCCCAGGATGAAGAGCGGCATGAGAGGGACGATCCTAGGCTGGACGCTGGCCGACCCTGGAGAGGTGAAGGAGAGCATGGCTGCCCTGCTGCAGCACTGATGATGCAGCCGCCACTAACCAACTAGCATCATATTTATTTAACTTATTATCTATTTACTCTGTTAAATTATTCAATATGTGTTAAATAAATGGTTCATTTAGAACAACATATGCTTCCAAACATTTGAATGGGAAAATGCGAATATTCAACAATTTTGAAGAAAAAAGTAATCAGATTTGGTTAAATTAAATGACTACATGTCACTGATATATAAAAGATTCCCTTCTCACCCTCCTCGGTGGTTTCTCTCTCTCTCTCTCTCTCTCTCTTTCATCCTCTGACCTCTGACCTCTCCCAGAGGCCTGGGAGCTTCAGGTTCTCCTCCAGTATCTTGGCTGTGCCTAGTGCTGACATGTCTGATGTTTGTTTCCTGTTTTAGCCGCTGCTCCAGTTTGGGGGTTTCTGCCCCGAGGGCCCCGATGACCACAGGCACCACTGTGGTCTTCACCTTCCAGTTCTTTTCCAGTTCCTCCCTGAGGCCCTGGTATTTCTCCAGTTTCTCATGCTCCTTTTTCCTGATGTTGTATCACTTGGTATAGCTACATCCACCACAACGGCTTTCCTCTGTTCTTTATCCACCACCACAATGTCCGGTTGGTTCTCCATCACCATCTTGTCTGTCTGGATCTGGATCCCACAGGATCTTAGCTCCGTCATTCTCCACCACCTTTGGGGGTGTTTCCCACTTCGATCTCGGGGCTTCCAGTCCATATTCTGCACAGATGTTCCTGTACACTATGCCGCCACCTGGTTATGTCGTTCCATGTTCGCTTTCCCTGCCAGCATCTTCACCTGCTGTTATGTGCTGGACTGTCTCAGGGGCCTCCTTGCACAACCTACACCTTGGGTCTTGTCTGGTGTGGTAGATCTGAGCCTCTATTGCTCTGGTGTTTAGGGCCTGTTCCTGTGCAGCCAGGATGAGCCTCTGCTGTCCTTGAGTCCAGCTTTGTCCAGCCATTGGTAGGATTTCCTGATATCAGCCCCTTCAGTTATTTGTCGGTGGTACATCCCATGTAGGGGCTTGTTCTCCCATGATGGAACCTCTAGCCCTCATCCTCTGTTCCCCATTGCCTGAGACATTCGCTGAGCATATCATCCGTTGAGGCTTTGTCCTTGATGTATTTATGGATCTTGGATGTTTCATCCTGGACAGTGGCTCTCACACTCACTACCTGACCCGGGTTTATATATATATATATATATATATATATATATATATATATATATATATATATATATATATATATATATATATTATATATATATATATATATCACGCTCTTTGTAAATACAGAGTAAAATTGCCAGGGTTGAATTAACACCCAAAAGTGTCTATATGTGTCCAAGTCAGCAGGTGTTAAAGTAACACTTTTGAAAGTGTTAAAAGATTGACACCCATTTTTTTTGTTAAATTAACTTTGGTCTATATACTGAAATTGATTTTAAGAAAAGTTAAACTTTCCATTTCTGTATATTATTTTGAATATTTTCCACTGGATTTGATTGATATTGGCACCTTGTGGGTCAATTATTTACTTTATTAACACCACATTATGTTTAGTGATCAACACTACACTGGTGATACTTTTAATATATTTTAACACCAGCACCGTTGTAAATGTTAATGTGACACTCTGTAGTGTTGAATTTAACACCGGCTGACTTGGACACATAGACACTTCTGGGTGTTAATTCAACACTGGCATTTTTACTGTGTAGCTGTTCTGTGAAATGTTTCAGTATTTATTAAGTATTGAACTCGGGATTCGTCTGCAGTTTGAAAAGGTATTTTAATGTCAGGGTAAAGAAAATTTTAAGAATATTTAATATTAAAATATCATCCATCCATCCTGTATTTAATAAAAAAAATTTACTTAGAAAATATGGAGGTCAAACACTGTCAAAATTGGTAATATATACTTAAATGAATAAATTGCTTGATGGAGTAAATGACTTGCCAAGTATTGCATCAAAAACTGACAACTTTGCCTTGTTTAATTATAGTGTGGCATAAATTTATATTTTTTATCATCTACAGCACCAATTTAATAACATTTTATTCCTCTTCAGAAAGTATAATAAACTATTGTATAATAAAGTGAGTCAATTTAAAAATAATAAATACAGAAATTATACATAGACAATATGGAAAAATGATTAAATAGAGATGTGACAGTAAATATAAAATGTTAAATTAATACAGAACATAAATAATGAAATAATAAGGGAAACTGATTGAGCAATAAGCATGGAAATAAAATGGAACATTAAATGACATAAATATAAAATAAATAAAAGTTACTTTTTAGTTTTTGGATGTAATCAATACTTCATTTATTTATCTTCATATTTTATACTGTCCTCCATAAAACAAAGAAAAGGTTTTCTTCCGTGTTCAGGTGTAATGAAATGCTCCAGCAGGTGGCGCTAGAGTTCCATTGTTTTATCCAGGCGGAACTCTTTAGGCGCGGTTTCTGGTTCCTGACGGACATTTTACGGAGCCGCGCCAGCAGCGGATCAGAACAGAAGGTAATGTAAACAACAGAAACACTGTATTTGTCAGAAACTGTTTTATTCCAGCAGATCTAGATTTATTGTCTAGCAGCTGAGCTGATCTGACGTGGTGACGTCATGACGTTTCTCTGACGCAGGTAAAGGGATATTTGGTGTTTTTCCCCCTTCCGGCTGCAGAACCATGAACGTGAACCAGGGGACGGTGGGCAGCGACCCGGTCATCCTGGCCACGGCCGGGTACGACCACACGGTCCGGTTCTGGCAGGCGCACAGCGGGATCTGCACCCGGACGGTCCAGCACCAGGACTCGGTATCCTGACCCGACCAGCCGGTCTGAGGCCCAACCAGGGCGACATGAGACAATGTGATGCTTTAGTTTATTAGTTTACGTGCTGCAGCGCGTCACCAAAGATTCATTTGTTTTGGATATGTTGAAAAAATGTAAAAATCATTTTAAGTCACAATGTTGAGCCGCGAAGAGCCGAAGGAGGGATTTTAATATTAGGAATGTTACAAACTCATAATATCAGGGGAATTAAGTCATAATTTTACGAGAATAAAGTTTTCAAGTAACAAGAATAAAGTCGTAACTTTACTATAAACCTGTAACAGGAGAATAAGGTTGTAACTTTACTATAAACCTGTAACAGGAGAATAAGGTTGTAACTTTATTCTGAAAGTTGCTATAAAAGCAGAAGTAATTGTCTTTATGCTTTATAAGCGAGTTGTGGTTTCTGGCCTGCAAATCAAAAGGTGCTATGCAAATAAAGAGTTCTTATAAATAAAGTTTATTTTGCCTCGGAGCTGAAGGACTTTAGGTTCTGGTTTCCTTCCAGAGGTTTCTCTCCATAGTTTTCTGGAGTTCTGGTCCATTCCTCACAGAACCAGCAGAACTGGGTCGGGATTGTAGTCTGACTGGATCTGGGCGCATTTGGACCCGTTTGGACTTTATGTCTATCCATCTTTTTGATGAAGTTCATCAGTTCCTCCCGCAGCATGATGCTGCCACCCCCACAAGGTCTTTGCTTTTTGTTCTGGGGTTTTGGACCAGAACCCGTCCATGACACCATCATCTGGACTTTCCCTCGTTCCTTAAAGAGACAGTAATCATTCTGTATGTAAGCTACAGCATTAAGACGTGTTAACCCTTTCAGTGGTTTAATAATCTGCCCGGTAACAGGTGACCTCCTTAACTCCTCCTCCCTGCAGCAGGTGAATTCTCTGGAGGTCACACCTGACCGCAGCATGATAGCTGCTGCAGGTCAGTTCGACATGTTCTGTGTTTATATGTGGAAGGACAAACATTCTTCACAACATCTGAAAAGTGTGGTGTTTTCATTCGACTCACTTTTCTCTGCAGTCTTTACGGTTCCACCAGCTTTGGGCGCCTGCAGCCTGGAGCTGTTTCTCATTCTGGTTTGCTCCGACTGCATAAAGAAGCTTTTGATTGTCTGAATCTGTGATTTCCAGGCTATCAGCACATCCGCATGTATGACCTGAACTCTAACAATCCCAACCCCGTCATCAACTACGACGGCGTCAGCAAGAACATCACGTCTGTGGGTTTCCATGAGGACGGGCGCTGGATGTACACGGGAGGAGAGGACTGCATGGCCCGCATCTGGGACCTCAGGTACCGCTCAGTTAGCTCTGCGTTAGCTCATCATTAGCTCATCGTTAGCTCGCCGTTAGCTCATCATTAGCTCTGCGTTAGCTCATCATTAGCTCACCGTTAGCTTATCATTAGCTCATCATTAGCTCTGCGTTAGCTCATCATTAGCTCACCGTTAGCTTATCATTAGCTCATCATTAGCTCTGCGTTAGCTCATCATTAGCTCACCGTTAGCTTATCATTAGCTCATCATTAGCTCTGCGTTAGCTCATCATTAGCTCACCGTTAGCTCATCATTAGCTCTGCGTTAGCTCAACGTTAGCTCATCGTTAGCTCACCGTTAGCTCATCGTTAGCTCGCCGTTAGCTCATCATTAGCTCTGCGTTAGCTCATCGTTAGCTCACCGTTAGCTCATCATTAGCTCATCGTTAGCTCATCGTTAGCTCATCATTAGCTCGCCGTTAGCTCATCATTAGCTCTGCGTTAGCTCCTCATTAGCTCACCGTTAGCTTATCATTAGCTCATCATTAGCTCTGTGTTAGCTCGCCGTTAGCTCATCTTTAGCTCTGCGATAGCTCATCGTTAGCTCATCATTAGCTCTGCATTAGCTCATCGTTAGCTCACCGTTAGCTCATCATTAGCTCATCGTTAGCTCACCGTTAGCTCATCATTAGCTCATCATTATCTCACCGTTAGCTCATCATTAGCTCTGCGTTAGCTCATCGTTAGCTCTGTGTTAGCTCGCCGTTAGCTCATCTTTAGCTCTGCGATAGCTCATCGTTAGCTCATCATTAGCTCACCGTTAGCTCGCCGTTAGCTCATCATTAGCTCATCGTTAGCTCGCCATTAGCTTATCATTAGCTCTACGTTAGTTCACCGTTAGCTCGCCGTTAGCTCACCATTAGCTCATCGTTAGCGCACCATTAGCTCATCGTTAGCTCAACGTTAGCTCATCGTTAGCTCACCGTTAGCTCATCGTTAGCTCGCCGTTAGCTCATCATTAGCTCTGCGTTAGCTCATCGTTAGCTCACCGTTAGCTCATCATTAGCTCACCGTTAGCTCATCATTAGCTCTGCGTTAGCTCATCGTTAGCTCACCGTTAGCTCATCATTAGCTCACCGTTAGCTCATCATTAGCTCTGCGTTAGCTCACCGTTAGCTCATCGTTAGCTTATCATTAGCTCATCATTAGCTCTGCGTTAGCTCATCATTAGCTCACCGTTAGCTTATCATTAGCTCATCATTAGCTCTGCGTTAGCTCATCATTAGCTCACCGTTAGCTTATCATTAGCTCATCATTAGCTCTGCGTTAGCTCATCATTAGCTCACCGTTAGCTCATCATTAGCTCTGCGTTAGCTCAACGTTAGCTCATCGTTAGCTCACCGTTAGCTCATCGTTAGCTCGCCGTTAGCTCATCATTAGCTCTGCGTTAGCTCATCGTTAGCTCACCGTTAGCTCATCATTAGCTCATCGTTAGCTCATCGTTAGCTCATCATTAGCTCGCCGTTAGCTCATCATTAGCTCTGCGTTAGCTCATCATTAGCTCACCGTTAGCTTATCATTAGCTCATCATTAGCTCTGTGTTAGCTCGCCGTTAGCTCATCTTTAGCTCTGCGATAGCTCATCGTTAGCTCATCATTAGCTCTGCATTAGCTCATCGTTAGCTCACCGTTAGCTCATCATTAGCTCATCGTTAGCTCACCGTTAGCTCATCATTAGCTCATCATTATCTCACCGTTAGCTCATCATTAGCTCTGCGTTAGCTCATCGTTAGCTCTGTGTTAGCTCGCCGTTAGCTCATCTTTAGCTCTGCGATAGCTCATCGTTAGCTCATCATTAGCTCACCGTTAGCTCGCCGTTAGCTCATCATTAGCTCATCGTTAGCTCGCCATTAGCTTATCATTAGCTCTACGTTAGTTCACCGTTAGCTCGCCGTTAGCTCACCATTAGCTCATCGTTAGCTCACCATTAGCTCATCGTTAGCTCAACGTTAGCTCATCGTTAGCTCACCGTTAGCTCATCGTTAGCTCGCCGTTAGCTCATCATTAGCTCTGCGTTAGCTCATCGTTAGCTCACCGTTAGCTCATCATTAGCTCACCGTTAGCTCATCATTAGCTCTGCGTTAGCTCATCGTTAGCTCACCGTTAGCTCATCATTAGCTCACCGTTAGCTCATCATTAGCTCTGCGTTAGCTCACCGTTAGCTCATCGTTAGCGCGCCGTGCAGCAGGCTGAGCTGCTGTCCTTGTCCAGGTCCAGGAACCTGCAGTGCCAGAGGATCTTCCAGGTCAACGCTCCCATTAACTGTGTGTGTCTCCATCCCAACCAGGTGAGTCTCCAGAGTGACTGGTTACTTTTTGGGAGAAATATACTTTTACTCTGCTGCACGTTTTAATTTCTACTAGAGTAATTTTACTATGACGTATTGCTGCTCATACGTGAGTGAAAAGTATTAACTTATTTTAACCAACCAGACTCAGACCTGCAGTTTTTGTCATTTGGAAAAATGTTTGTTTTGGCTGATTTGATTTAGCAGTTGTGGTATTTATATCAGTTATTTTCATTTTAAATATTTAAATTTCCCCATAACTTGATATTTTGGTCCGTCTGATGATGTAAATCATCATTTATCAGGTTCTGCTCTACAGTCTGTGGCCGTCTGGCCTCCTCTGCACACCCAGGTTGGGAAACAGGTTGATAAGCCGGCGCTGCGCTTTGTGTTGGAGTCACGCAGCGTTTGTCCTCCTGGCTGCAGCGTTTGTCCTCCTGGCTGCAGCGTTTGTCCTCCTGGCTGCAGCGTTTGTCCTCCTGGCTGCAGCGTTTGCTTCATGGTCTGTGTGTCTCCAGGCTGAGCTGATAGTGGGAGACCAGAGCGGCGTCATCCACGTCTGGGACCTGAAGACGGACCACAACGAGCAGCTGATCCCAGAACCCGAGGTTTCCGTCAACGCCGTCCACATCGACCCAGACGCCAGCTACATGGCTGCAGTCAACAGCTCGGTCAGTGAGGCAGGGCCACCAGGGCCGTACCGGGGTTTTAAGGACCGGGGGCTTCAGGCCCCAACATGGCTCAGACTGCAACCAATCAGAAAGACGCTTTCCATTTTAAAACCCTTCTACTACTAAATATGACTGTGAACACTTCATAGATACAATACAAAATGATTCCCTAGCAAACATAATAATAATTCTCTGCAGCTAAAATTATTAGGTTCAAACTTTCATGGCTTCTGAGTAGTTAGTCATGTTTCATACCAACACCCAGATTATTACATGAATAATTAAAGGGGAGCTGACCAATTACATTTAATTTCAGTTTATTTGACAGGGACAGACTCACATTCACATCATAATGCTTATAGCTACAGCTAATCCACAGCTCTTGTTTTAACATCTAAAAACTAGTAGAAAGTGAAATAATAATCATTTAAAATAATGCAACATGATGTTAACAACACTTATGATCTGATTGGAGTTAAAGGGGCAGTGATAAGATGTTTTCCAGGCACATGGTGCCATTTTATAACTCCATTACAGTCAGTTGTTCTAAAATACATACATATATGCATATATCAAACATGACTTCAATTAAATTTGACTTCTGAATTTAAAGTCTGGAAATTGGGCCTCTGTCTCTTTAAGAAGCTCCTGCTCTTCTTGAAGCTCCGCCTCCAGGAAGTCATCCAACATGGCTCCTCTATTAACCCTTTAGTGTTTTTTACCAGTGCAGCTCTGAGAGCAGCTCTATTATAGCGGTTGTAATGCTGGCTATTGAAGGCAATTGGGGAGGAGCAAGCCTCGGGGCGGCTTGTCCCAGTTAACGTCATGGTGCTGGAGATAAAGTCGTCGAAAGAAACGCAGACAAGACCATGACGCCTTAAAGATATTTTGTGATATTATTTAAACTCATTTAGTCACCAAATATAATGGAATTGTTGGCAGTTTTTTTAACAGCAACAAAAAAAATCTCAACAGATTTATTCAGTGAGAGTGAGATATTTCTGGGCTGGCCCTGTGCCCCCTTGGGCCACCTGTGAGCCTTGCCCCTGTGGCCCTTTTGGCCTGTGCCCCTCTTGGCCTATGCACCCAATGTGGCACACTCTGTGGCCATGTTCCTTCTGTAAGGCCACAATACAGTAGAACACAGTTCACCCTGGGGCCTGTGACCCTTTGCACCTGTGGCCCACCGTTGGAACCCTGGCCCTGTGCCCTTGGTGGCCCCCTGTGCCCCCCGTGGCCCCTGTGCCCCCCCGTGCCCTCTGTGGCCCCCGTGGCCCCTGTGCCCCGGCCCTGTGCCCCTCTGTGCGGCCCCCTGTGGGCCCCTGTGGCCCCTGTGCCCCCTGTGGGCCCCTGTGGCCCCTGTGCCCCTCTGTGGGCCCCTGGCCCCCTGTGCCCCCTGGGGCCCCTGTGGCCCCCCTGTGCCCCTGTGGCCCCTCTGTGCCCCTGTGCCCCTCTGTGGCCCCCGTGGCCCCTGTGCCCCCCTGTGGCCCCGTGGCCCGTGTGCCCCTCTGTGGGCCCCTGTGGCCCCTCTGTGGGCCCCCTGTGGCCCCTGTGCCCCTCTGTGGGCCCCTGTGGCCCCTCTCTGTGGCCCCGTGGCCCCTGTGCCCTCCCCCCTGTGCCCCTCTGTGGCCCCCCTGGGGGCCCCTGTGCCCCTCTGTGGGCCCCTGTGCCCCTCTGTGCCCCCTGTGGCCCCTGTGGCCCCCGTGGCCCCTGTGCCCCTCTGTGGGCCCCTGTGCCCCTCTGTGGCCCCCTGTGGCCCCTGTGCCCCCTGTGGCCCCCGTGGCCCTGTGCCCCTCTGTGGGCCCCTGTGCCCCTCTGTGGGCCCCCTGTGGCCCCCTGTGCCCCCCTGTGCCCCTCTGTGGCCCCCTGTGGCCCCTGTGCCCTGTGGCCCCTGTGCCGGGCCCCTGTGCCCCTCTGTGGCCCCTGTGCCCCTCTGTGGCCCCTGTGCCCTCTGTGGGCCCCCCTGGCCCTGTGCCCCCTGTGGCCCCCCTGTGGCCCCTGTGGCCCCCTGTGGGCCCCTGTGCCCCTCTGTGGGCCCCTGCTGGCCCTGTGCCCCTCTGTGGCCCCCCGTGGCCCCTGTGCCCCTCTGTGGGCCCCTGTGCCCCTCTGTGGGCCCCTGTGCCCCTCTGTGGGCCCCCTGTGGCCCCTGTGCCCCCTGTGGCCCCCGTGGCCCCTGTGCCCCTCTGTGGGCCCCTGTGCCCCTCTGTGGGCCCCTGTGCCCTCTGTGGGCCCCTGTGGCCCCTGTGCCCCCCTGTGGCCCCCCGTGGCCCCTTGCCCTCTGTGGGCCCCTGTGCCCCCCTGTGCCCCCCGTGGCCCCTGTGCCCCCCTGTGGCCCCCCGTGGCCCCTGTGCCCCTCTGTGGGCCCCTGTGCCCCTCTGTGGGCCCCCTGTGGCCCCTGTGCCCCTCTGTGGGCCCCCTGTGCCCCCTGTGCCCCTCTGTGGCCCCCGTGGCCCCTGTGCCCCTCTGTGGGCCCCTGTGCCCCCCTGTGCCCCCCGTGGCCCCTGTGCCCCCCTGTGGCCCCCCGTGGCCCCTGTGCCCCTCTGTGGGCCCCTGTGCCCCTCTGTGGGCCCCTGTGCCCCTCTGTGGGCCCCCGTGGCCCCTGTGCCCCTCTGTGGGCCCCTGTGCCCCTCTGTGGGCCCCCTGTGGCCCCTGTGCCCCTCTGTGGCCCCCTGTGCCCCCCGTGGCCCCTGTGCCCCTCTGTGGGCCCCCTGTGGCCCCTGTGCCCCCCTGTGCCCCTCTGTGGCCCTCGTGGCCCCTGTAGCGTTTTAACCTGCTGGTTCCTCTGCAGGGTAACTGCTATGTGTGGAATCTGGCTGGAGGGATGGGAGACGAAGTGACCCAGTTGATTCCAAGACCAAGATCCCGGCACACAAGCGCTACTCCCTGCGCTGCAAGTTCAGCCCAGACTCCACGTGAGCGACCTTTGACCTGTGACCTCCTCCAGAGGCCGGTTGGTCTGTTTTCCCTGTGAAACGGTGCGTTTGCCCTCCAGGCTGCTGGCCACCTGCTCAGCAGACCAGACCTGTAAAATCTGGAGGACGTCGAATTTCTCCCTGATGACGGAGCTGAGCATCAAGAGCAACAACCCCGGAGAGACATCTAGAGGCTGGATGTGGGACTGCGCCTTCTCTGGGGACTCCCAGTACATCGTCACGGGTCTGTATGGGGCATCATGGGGCATCATGGGGCATCATGGGGCATTTCAGCAGACAGGAACGTCCAGATCTTTACATACACCAGTAACATGTTTCCATCGATTTCATCCTGTTTAACCTCCACAGACCCGCAGCATGATGCTGCCGCTGCAGGATGACATGATCTGAAGGTCCAGTCACTCGGTGTTATTAGTATTTAGTGTTGAATATTTATTGACTGATCCATGTAAACATAATCACAATATGTTTGAACCAAAGTATGAAAAACTAAATCTATAACCGATAAAAACTAATCAAAGGTAGGAAACATGTTCACTAAACCAACTGAACTGATCTGACCGGCTCTGTCTGATGCTGGTTAGTGTATGTAAACTTCTGGCCTCCACTGGGTCTCTAGTCTGACAGCAGTTTCTCCTTCCACAGCGTCTTCTGACCACTTGGCCCGGCTGTGGTGTGTGGAGACGGGGGAGATCAAGCGGGAGTACAGTGGCCACCAGAAGGCCGTGGTCTGCCTGGCCTTCAACGACAGCGTGCTGGGCTGAGAGGGGGGGGGGGGGGGGAGGGGGGAGGGGGACGGGCAGGGGGCAGGGACGGGGAGGGGGCTCCAAGCGGGGGGGGGGGGGGGGGGGACGGGGGGGAGTGTGGCCACCAGAAGGCCGTGGTCTGCCTGGCCTTCAACGACAGGCGGGGCTGGGGGGGGGGGGGGGGGGGGGGGACGGGGGGGGGCGGGGGGGGGGGGGGGGGACGAGGGGGTGGGGTGGCGGGGGGGGGGGGGGCGGGGGGGGGGGGGGGACAGGGCCAGAAGGCCGTGGTCGCGGCTAACGGGGCGGTGGGGGGGGCGGGGGGGCAGGGGGACAGGGCCACCAGAAGGCCGTGGTCTGCCTGGCCTTCACGCAGCGTGTGGGCTGAGGGGGGGGGGGAGGGGGGGGACGGGGGGGGCAGGGGGACGGGGGGGGCAGGGGGGGCAGGGGGGACAGTGGACGGGGTGGGTGGAGACAGGGTGGGGGAGGGGGGGGGGGGGGGGGGGGGGGCGGGGGGGGGGGGCAGGGGGGGGACAGGGGCCACCAGAAGGCCGTGGTCTGCCTGGCCTTCAACGACAGCGTGCTGGGCTGAGGGGGGGGGGGGGCGAGGGGGGGGACGGGGTGGACAGGGGGAGGGGGCAGGGGGGCAGGGGCAGGGGGGGGGGCAGGGGGGGACGCCAGCCAGCCAGGACAGCTGTTGGCTCCCCTGCAGCATCATGGCCGCCTCAGGCTTTACAGGCAGCGGAAGGTAAAACCTCACATTTCAACTCGTTTCTGGATTAACTGGACTTTGTGTCACGTTGCAGCAAAACTCACAGCTTCTAACTGGACCGTAGATGGAAAACACACGATTATTGTCAAGAGGAAAATAAAGATTAATTCATGGCTTTCATGTTTGTGGAGATACCCAGGTTGTTTTGTTTGTCTCATTTTTCATCTGCTACAATCTGATACCAGGAGTGTCAGAGTAAAGACACTTTTCTGTGTTGCATAAAATCCTACGGTTTGTGTTTGTGACGCTCTGAGTTCACATGTTTCAACTGGGAATAAACATGAACAAACGAATCATCAGTTCGAGTCTCTTTCCTGTGACATTAGATGAAAACGTGTTTTAATAGGCAGATGGAAACATTTCTACACATCATTACTAAACAGAAACAGAGATTCTGTCTGGAGCCAGCAGGGGGCGCAGCGCTCCGTCACTCAGGCAGGTAGTAGAAACACACCGACACACAGACGTTGCTGGGGAAGCAGATGTCGATGCAGAAGTAGACCAGCCGCTGTTTGCCTGGGCCTGGGGCAGTTAGAGGCACCGGGGCAGTTAGAGGCACAACAGGAGGGGAAACGTTTTACACATCACATTAAAACCTGTTTGGTTTTATCAGTTACAGTCGACTGACAGACATAATTGGTGTGATTTAACCTGAAAACTGTTTTATTTTCATTTATAAATACCTCAGATTCAGACTAACGTTTAGATACAGACTAAATGTTTACAGGGCAAACTGCTTTCAGGCTAAATCTTTAGCTTTAAGCTAACAAGATACTAAACAAGTCGCCTTGCTGTGCAATTCTTTAGTTAGCCGTTAGCTAAACATTCATCCTGCCAACTACACACAACATATTTACTTAGAAAACTTGTTCTGTCAGACTTTGGTCTTCGGTCAGACTTTTCTGTTTGTTGGTCTCTGTCCTGTTTGTCTTTGTCCTGTTTGTCTTTGTCGTGCGCTGTTTTGTCTTTGTCCTGTTTGTCCTTTTTTGTCCCTTTTGGTTTGTCTTCTGTCTTGTTGTGTCTTTGTCCTGTTGTCTTTTTCTTTGTCTCTGTCCTGTTTGTTTTTCCTCTGTCCGTTTGTTTTGTCCTGTTTTGTTTCTTTGTCCTGTTTGTCTTTGTCCTGTTGTTTGTCTTTCTGTCCTTGTTTGTCCTGTTTCTTTGTCTCTGTTCGTCCTGTTTGTCTGTCTTGTCCTGTTTGTCTTTGTCCTGTTTGTCTTTGTCCTGCCTGTCTCTGCTGATCTCCCGCGACCTTCTCAGGTCAGTTTGAAAGGTCAGAGTTCGTCTCGTGTTTCAGCCGGTCTGAGTGAGTGGAGACGTGTCTGTCCTCACCGTCGGTCCTGCGGGTCCGGTGGACGGTTCTGTCCCGGCACAGCGTCCGGAGCGGCTCGTCCAGCGAGGCCACGCCCACCTGGCCGCCCGCCATCACGCCCAGGAACCGCGTCCGGCGCCGCGTCTCGTTCCCGGACAGCTGGACGTCCCCCTGCAAGGACAGGAGGCGGGTCGGACCCACACAGAACCAGAACCAGAACCAGCAGGAGTCGTGTTGAAACAGCTGCTAACGGGCAGCTAAACGCAGCAGCGCCTGCAGGCCGGGTTGGATTCCTCATCCTCAGGAACACGACCCGGTTCTGTCCGGATCATGACGACCGGTTCTGTGGACATGACCCGGTTCCATCAGGAACTCGACCCGGTTCTGTCCGGATCATGACCCGGTTCTGCCCGGAACCGACGACCCGGTTCTGTCCGGAACACGACCCGGTTCTGTCCGGATCATGACCCGGTTCCGATCAGGAATCGACCCGGTTCCGTCCGGAACACGACCCGGTTCCGTCCGGATCATGACGACCCGGTTCTGTCCGGAACACAACCCGGTTCCGTCCGGATCATGACGACCCGGTTCCGTCCGGAACTCGACCCGGTTCTGTCCGGATCATGACGACCCGGTTCCGTCCGGAACAGACGACCCGGTTCTGTCCGGATCATGACGACCCGGTTCGTCCGGAACACGACCCGGTTCCGTCCGGATCATGACGACCCGGTTCGTCCGGATCATGACGACCCGGTTCCGTCCGGATCATGACGACCCGGTTCCGTCCGGAACTCGACCCGGTTCTGTCCGGATCATGACGACCCCCGGGTTCCGTCCGGATCATGACGACCCGGTTCTGTCCGGATCATGGACGACCCGGTTCTGTCCGGAACTCGGTTCCGATTCTTGTTAGGAATCAGATAATCCAGGAATCCTGCCTGGGGGAACCGACCCGCCTCAGAACCGAGCAGCAGAACAATCGGCCCTTTGAAGCCACAGAGGGACCATTGTGCCCCGGCTGAAACCGGACCGGACCGGACCGGACCGGACCAGCGATTCAGCCTGGGGGCCAGGGAGGGAGAGCTGAGCCCATCAGAACCGGACCGACCTGCTGCTGAGCCCATCAGAACCGGACCGACCTGCTGCTGAGCCCATCAGAACCGGACCGACCTGCTGCTGAGCCCGACAGAACCGGACAGAACCGGACCGACCTGCTGCTGAGCCCATCAGAACCGGACAGAACCGGACCGACCTGCTGCTGAGCCCGACAGAACCGGACCGACCTGCTGCTGAGCCCGACAGAACCGGACAGAACCGGACCGACCTGCTGCTGAGCCCATCAGAACCGGACCGACCTGCTGCTGAGCCCGACAGAACCGGACAGAACCGGACCGACCTGCTGCTGAGCCCATCAGAACCGGACCGACCTGCTGCTGAGCCCGACAGAACCGGACCGACCTGCTGCTGAGCCCGACAGAACCGGACAGAACCGGACCGACCTGCTGCTGAGCCCGACAGAACCAGACAGAACCGGACCGACCTGCTGCTGAGCCCGACAGAACCGGACCGACCTGCTGCTGAGCCCGACAGAACCGGACAGAACCGGACCGACCTGCTGCTGAGCCCGTTCACCTGGTTCTGAGGTCCGCTGAGCAGGGAGCCCACATGGTCGTAGTCAAGCCGCTCCATGGTCTGCAGGAAGCAGCACTGCTGGTCAGCTGGCTGGTAGCAGATGAGGCCCTGCAGCAACATCACCATCATCTCCAAATGTTCCTGATTCACAGCTGAACCGATTAATCGCGATTAATCATTGAAACAATCGGCTGATTTCTTCTTCTGCATCTCTTTGAGGTTTTACCCGTTAAGAAAAGGAAATGAAATGAAAAATTGTCAAATAGTTCAGTAATTGATTATAGAAATTCTGAAAAAACAGCAATAATCTAAAATCAAAACCATTTGAGTCTGTAAATCTGTTCAGTTTCAGCTTCACATTAAATCTATCAAACACCTTTTACACCAGTTATTGATGGATTATCTCCTGATCACTGTGTCGATGTTCAGCTTGTCTCAGGTCTGAAGGATTTACATCTGATCCATCAGGTTACAAAGGAGCTGCAGCTGCAGCAAGATGCTAAAATGTTTCTGTGCATCTGACTGTATTTCTATTACAGATTAAAAAGATAATCTGCCAATTTTGTTACCGGATTAATTAAGAAAATCGATTAATCATTAGGATAATCGATTAATTGTTAAGATAATTGATTAATCATTAGGATAATTGATTAATCGCTAAGATAATCAATTAATCGTCAGGATAATCGATTAATCATCAAGATAATCGATTAATCATTAGGATAATTGATTAATCGTTAAGATAATCGATTAATCGTCAAGGTAATCGATTAATCATCAAGATAATTGATTAATCGTTAAGATAATCGATTAATCGTCAGGATAATCGATTAATCATCAAGATAATCGATTAATCATTAGGATAATTGATTAATCGTTAAGATAATCGATTAATCGTCAAGGTAATCGATTAATCATCAAGATAATTGATTAATCGTTAAGATAATCGATTAATCGTCAGGATAATCGATTAATCATCAAGATAATCGATTAATCATTAGGATAATTGATTAATCGTTAAGATAATCGATTAATCGTCAGGATAACTAGCGTTATGGATCCAGCTGTAGCTGCTGCCCTGGTTTACAGGAGAAACGGTGTTGGACGTACGTGTTTGACGTCGAACAGAACCGTGGACGTCTGATTTCCTGCCGCGGTGACGGAAAGCGTCACCAGGTGGTTCTGCGGGTCCAAAACGGCCGTCTGGTTGAGCAGAACCCCCGTCTGGACCGGCGCCGTCAGCCGCACGGTCTGCAGGGACTGAGGGGACAGAAACGGATCCGTTGAGACGGCGGCTCAGAGGAAGAACGCGGCGCGGTCCGGATGCCAGCGTGGTACCGTGGAGCCCGGCCCGGTCAGCGCCAGGTAGCCGGTCAGTCCATCGCCATGGCGACCAGGAGCAGCAGCGCCGACAGGCAGATCCAGAACACCTTGGCTGGGAAGTGGGCCGAGCCAGAACCTTCACCCTGAGAACACAGCTAGAACCTCAGCAGGTCTGCAGGACATATTCACACCAATCTGAAAAGTGTAGAGAGCTCTGGAGGAGCTGCAGCGATCCGCAGCTCAGGTCCGAGTGTCAACAGGAAGAGTGTCAACTACCACTGTGGACACAGACAACATCAGTCGCCTACAGGATGTTACTTAAGCTTAGGGTGCTGTGTTGGTGTGAGCTAGTCGTCTGTTAGCTGACATGAGCTAGTCGTCTGTTAGCTAACATGAGCTAGTCGTCTGTTGGCTAACATGAGCTAGTCGTCTGTTAGCTAACATGAGCTAGTCGTCTGTTAGCTAACATGAGCTAGTCGTTGTTGGCTAACATGAGTAGTCGTCTGTTAGCTAACATGAGCTAGTGTCTGTTAGCTACATGAGCTAGTCGTCTGTTAGCTAACATTAGTAGTCGTCTGTTGGCTAACATGAGCTAGTCGTCTGTTAGCTGACATGAGCTAGTGTCTGTTAGCTAACATGAGCTAGTCGTCTGTTGGCTACATGAGCTAGTCGTCTGTTAGCTAACATTAGCTAGTCGTCTGTTGGCTAACATGAGTAGTCGTCTGTTAGTAACATGAGCTAGTCGTCTGTTAGCTAACATTAGCTAGTCGTCTGTTAGCTAACATTAGCTAGTCGTCTGTTAGCTAATATTTGCTAGTCAAGAATAAAGCTGGCTATTCTGCCTTCGGCCACTAGAGGCAGAAAACAGGAGGCTGAAATGAGGATGTGGTGGTGGCAGCATCATGCTGTGGAGCCGAATCAAGCAGAAAACCAGAAACCGGACTCGAAGTTCAGCTTCCAGCAAGACGATGGCTGAGACCAGAGCTGCTTTGTGGCCTAGTCAAAGCCATACCTGAATCCAACTGAGAATCTGTGGACAGACTTGAAGACTGAAAGCTGGTGCAAACGAACGGCACCGCGGTCTCACCTGGGATTGAATAGAAATACACGCCACACTTTTCAGATTGTATCTGGATCCGTGACATTCTGCGCTGCTTCAAGTTTAATTTATGGAACATGAAAACTTTCCATCCGTTTTGGATCAAACCCGGATCACCAGTTGGATCTATTCGTGTCTGATCTGCTGTCAGTTAAGTCTGGTAGTTTCTGGACCTCCATCCTTACCCGACCTCCTCCCGAACGCGTCCAGCACTTCACCATCCTGGTTCCTCTGGTTCCTCCTCACGCAGCTACGCGCATCGGTCTGCAGTCATGACTGCGGCTGCCTCACCTGCCTCACCTGCTCACTGGCCGGAGCTTTTTACCCCGCCCAGCCCAGACGAAGCTCACCTGAGCACAAAACCCTCCTGCAGGTTCGGGTCGGGTTCGGGTCCGGACCGGCCTGCCGGCGCGGACAGCGGCCGTCAGCGGCCCGGAGGCGATAGGAGAGACGGAACCGCTGACGGAACCGGGGTCACTTTGAAAAACTCCGTGAGGCCGAGTTGGGAAAATACTGGTTTTTATTGGGTCTGAACATCTGATATGGAGACACAAACCGACCGGAACCGGACATAGAGACGAACATAGATTCAAGACAAAAAACCAACTTTGAAGGTCATGTCAGATATTTTCTAGAAAAACTTGGACATTTCTGCATTTAAAAAGTCAAAATGTTTCGATTTTTCTAGGAAATTTGTGATTAATTTTTTATTTTTTCCAGAAAATATTTGACTTAAACCTGGTAAATTATAAGTTTTTTATTGTTGTAGCCAACTTCTGACTTTTCAAACTCACAAAATGTCAAGTTACTTTCCAGAAAACCTTTGAGATGATCATAATCTGTTTCTTAGCAGAAATTGACTTTTTATTCTCTCCATAACACCAGTAAACGTCTCAAACGTTTCCCAGCTTCTCGTCGCTCCATGAACTGAACCGACTGGAAGTAACAGATTTTGGAGCAGAGGTGTCCAAACTGGTCACTGAGAAAATACTGACTTTTAAAATCCACTGAACAACAAACCAAAGGATTAAACGAGTAAAATGTTGTTTTTTTCAGGGCTGTGTAAATAATCCTTTTTCGAGAATTAACTGAGCATAAAAACATTTTTGTCTGTGATTGACCAGCAGAACCAGGTTTACAAAGTGACCAGAAGCAGCTGTGGATGGACCTGGTCCTCACAGCGTCGGAGCCCCGGGCCGTAAATGGCCCTGCGCCGCGCTTTGGACACCCCTGAACCAACAGCTGCAGGCTGAACATGGCGGTGCTCAACAGGAAATGACATCACAGACAGGATGGAGACAAAGTGCTTCCTTAAAGCTGCATGAACTCAGAGGAACGGCCTAGTCAAAGCATGAAGTACTTCCTCCATTTAAAGCTGCAGTAAGTTAAAACTGTCACCATTAGTTTAATATGAGGCAGATAATCAGAAATGAACAACCAATCAGAGGCAAGGGGCGGGGCTTAGCGCTGTCAATCATCCTCATGTACACCTGCCAAATGTGCCAAGAGCAGAGAAACGAGCCACTGTCACTATGCTAACTAGCCTTAGCATGCTATGCTAGCATAGCAGAGAGGAGAGGCCATGATTGACGGCGGTTAGCCCCGCCTCCTGCCTCTGATTGGCTGTTTCTAGTCAACATGGTGGACGATCCGTGTCACACGGCGCCGGTCCAGCGGGCGGCTCGTCGTGGCCCAGCAGCGCCGGCAGCAGGTCGGCGACGGTTTCCACGTAGAAGTCGGGCACCAAGGCGCGGCGCTCGGCGCTGCCGCTGTCGCGGTGGGCGGCGGCCTCGGCGGCGCCGCTGACCCCGGTCAGGGTCAGCAGCGTCTTCAGGCCGCAGGCGGAGCCCAGCAGGATGTCGGTGTCCAGCCGGTCGCCGACCATCAGGCAGCGCTCCGGCCGCAGGCCGAACCGCCGCGCCGCGCAGTCGAACATGAAGCGGCCGGGTTTGCCCACCGTCTGCGCCT
This sequence comes from Poecilia picta, assembly GCA_033032245.1. NCBI lineage: Eukaryota > Metazoa > Chordata > Actinopteri > Cyprinodontiformes > Poeciliidae > Poecilia > Poecilia picta. The sequence goes on from CM065371.1 coordinate 26,519,483, forward strand.
GGCGCTGCGCCGCCGCCTCCACCGCCTGCAGCAGGCAGCCGGTCCCTGGACAGCAGGGCATGACGTCACTTCCTGTTCACACAAACCTCAGCTGGGAGCTGAAAACCCAGAACGACCAGGTAGCTTCAGGTCAGGCGGCAGCAGGGGGCTCAAAGTGAGGCGCAGGGGCCTTTTGTGGCCCCCTGAAGGATTTTAGGTGGCCCTGCAACCTCAATCTGGAAACCATCAAAATAATAGAGCAACATTTTCATCTGTTTTTACAGCTAAACAAGAGTTGGAAGAAATAATATTTTCTAAAGTTCTGGCATCTTAATGATGGAGCAACTAGAACCACAACTACTGACCTGCTTCACGCTAAAGAAAATAATGCAGCCAAAATAATTAAAATTAAATATAAATCAACCTGAAAACTGTGGAAACTGGTCATGTACCGCAAAAACGTTTAAAGTGATTTACTGTTTTGTTCACTATAAAAATCTGACGTTTGCCGATTTCTGTAATTCTCTAGTTTATAATCGAGCAAATATATTTTTTTAAAAAGCACAAAATGTTTGATTTAAAAAAGTAATATAAATATAAGACTGTTGGAGTCAAAAAGTGAGCAAATGAGAGAAAAGCAGCCGGATTGTCTCTCAGCTCCCCCTGCTGGGCGGCCAGTGGAAGCGCAGGGACCTGATGCTGAACATCACTGATTTAAAGTTTTGATGTGATATGAGGAGAATTGATATTAATATGTTCATTAAAGTATCAAGCAGCACTGAACTGATTTTACCTGGAATTCTGTGTTTTTATAGGTTAATTATGTTTTTATTGTTTAAGGCTGGAGATGCTGATAGTAACTAGTTTCTACTTTAGCAGCAGTTTTACTCAATGTATTATTACCCACTGATTTCATAACTTTAATGATATAAAATAAAAATCTTGATCAAACTTGTGCTGATTTATTTCTAAGTCTTTACTAGAATTTGAACATTGTTGTATTTTGTCATGGTTTTAAACATGAACTCAGATGTTTAGTAACTCGGTGGCTGAAGTTCTGGAGAAGCTGCAGCTGCTGGTTTGATTCTTTTCTTTCTGTCTCTATCAGGACTTTTGGTTCTGAACTAATTCATGTTTAATATGAACCAGATTAGAACCAGATTAGAGGAAGTCAGATTATATTATGCTTATGTGTTTTAGAGGCTAAATGCAGAAACCTGGTGGATTATGTTCGTGTCTAAATATCGACTGATTCTAACTGGGATCATCATCAGGATCCAGTGACTCATGTGGAGTTAAAAATATACATTTTAAATGTTACATAAAAAGTTATATGAGTAAAAAAAAATGACAAAAATAAAACTCAAGGCTATTTAATTATATGAATAACTCAAATATTTAAAATAAGTTATTTTTTATTACTATTAACTATTATAACTTATGCAAAATAAGTTATAAAGTCCTACATGAAAAAATACATAAAACTTTAGGAAGTTCTTTTTAATTTTATGTATATAAATCAAAAAGTTGAGTTATATTTCAGTGTACAAATAAAAAATAAAGCATATGAAGTTTATTATTATACATGTAAAATAAAAAAAACTAAAGAAAAATAAGAAAAAGAAAAATGTCAGTATAAATAAAAACCTTCAGCTACTTTTCATTATATATAATGATAATAATATAATAATAATGATAATAATAATGATAATAATAATAATGATAATAATAATAATAATAATGAGATCGTGTCCCAGGCCCATTAGGCCCGGATCCGGTTCTTCCTACCCGGTACCGCCTGTTTCATTACATATACCAATAATAATGATAATAATAATAATTGTAATAATAATAATAATAATGATAATATTAATAATAATAATAGTAGTAATAATGATAATATTAATAATAATGATAATAATGATGACAATATTAATAATAATAATGATAATATTAATAATATAATGATAATAATGATAATAATAATATTAATAATGATAATAATAATGATAGTAATAATGATAATAATAATAATAGTAATAATGATATAATAATAGTAATAATGATAATAAAATAGTAATAATGATATTAATAATAGTAATAATGATAATAATAATAGTAATAATGATAATAATAATAATAATAATAGTAATAATGATAATAATGTAATAATATATAATAAATAAATAGTAATAATGATAATAATAATAGTAATAATGTATTAATAATAGTAATATATAATATAATAATAAATAAATAATGAATAATAATAATAGTAATAATGATAATAATAAATAATGATATAATAGTAATAATATAATAATATAAATATGAATAATATAATGATAATAATAATATGTAATAATAATAGTAATAATGATAATATAAATAATGATAATAAATAATATAATAATGATAATAATAATAATGTAATATAAATGATAATAATAATGATATAATATGTAATAATGAATAATAATAAATAGTAATAATGATAATTAAATAATATAATTAAATTGATAAATAATGAATAATGATAATAATAATATAATATAATATAATAATGAAATGATAATAATGTAATAATGATAAATAATAATATAATAATATATAATAATAGTAATAATGATATTAATAATAGTAATAAATATAATAATATAATATAATAATGATAAAATAATAATAATAATAATAATGATAATAATAATATGATAATATATATAATATGTAATAATAATGATATAATAATTAGTAATAATGATAATAATAATATAATAATGATAATAATAATAATAATAATTAATAATGATAATAATGTAATAATGATAATAATAATATAATAATGATAATAATAATAATAGTAATAATGATATTAATAATAGTAATAATGATATTAATAATAGTAATAATGATAATAATAATACATAATTTATACATATGATAATAATAATGAGACCGTGTCCCAGGCCCATTAGGCCCGGATCCGGTTCTTCCTACCCGGTACCGCCTCGCCGTCCTCCAGCGGCAGCCTGGTGTCCCTGTTGGTTCCGACGAACAGACAGTCGGTCCGGGTCAGGTACTGCATGGCCCGGTTCAGCTTCATGTAGCTGAAGTGCTGGTCGAACCCGACCACCACGGCCCGGACCTCGGGGTCCAGCGGGACTCGGGCCCAGTCCAGCTGCTTCCCGTCCGGCGGGTCCAGCGGGTCCGGTCCGACGCCGACGGCCCGCAGCCCGGCGGCCTCCAGCTCGGCCCGCATGGCGTCGCCCCCCAGCAGGAAGACTTTGTCCCCCCGCAGGCCGCACTGCGCCCGCAGGAAGGCGGCGCAGCAGAACGCGGTTCCGAACACGTCGTCCGGTTCGGCGTCGAAGCCCAGCGAGCCCAGCTTGTCGGCGTACATCTGGCGGGTCTTGGTGCTGTTGTTGGTGAGGAACAGAACCTTCTTCCCGGCCCGCCGCAGCAGGCGGACGACCCGGGCCGCCCCCGGTACCGGCTGCTCCCCCCGCCAGAGGACGCCGTCGCAGTCGAACAGGACGGAGTCCACGGAGTCCAGCAGCTGCTGGGCCAGCGGCCCGGTGAGCGGCGAGCAGCGGGACATGGCGGCGGGTCGGTCTGGACCGGCTTCACCCAGCTGACCTTCCGCACCGGCGCTCAGCGGAAGTCACGCAACGCTAAAGGCCCACTTCCGGTAGACCACTTCCGGCAGAACAGCCGTCATCTCCATAGACGTAATAGAGAATCCGCATTGACGTCACCGGATACGACGTTTTCGTCGCTCGGCGCCATCTTTGGTGTCCACAGACCAAAACTAACTATTCAGAACATCACCGGTGTTTTTATTGCGTTACCGGCCCAGTGAAGCTGTTTTCTAGGTGGATCCTGGATATTCGAGCTCCGCGGAGTTAAGGGACGTTCAGCTCAAGGCTGATCCGATTTATGACGCTAATTTCGGCCAGTTGTTCTTTACTGGTCCCTCCTGAAGCCTCGGAGTTTCCCATCTCCTGTAAATAAATGCTTCGTCTTTGACCAACTGATACAAAATAAAGTGGACATTCATGCTATTACACGAGACACATTATCCTCTATTAACATTTTAAGTCATATTCAATCATTTTAATATTAAATGTTTTCTTCAGTAGCTTCCAAGTCGTGTCCCATTAACTCAATCTGTGTGAAATTGTTCTACTATAGATGAGACACATTCACCTTTATTACATTTTAACACTTTTAATATATTTTTAACTATTTCTGTAGTCAAAATTTTTCATTTTTCTTAAATAGCGTTTAGGTCATGTAACCTATTATCTCAAAATCTGTTAAATTATTCTACTAAACTATATAGATTAGGCATATTTTTATTCCATTTTGACCCCTTTTTTATTTTTTAACCAAAATTATATTTAAAAAAAATATTAATAAAATGTATTACCTCAGATGATCATTTATTACTCGTAATGTTCAATTACATAAAATTCTAGGACAGGATCAATTTCATTACATGTTTACTTACCTGAAGTATGTTAAATACAACAAATATTTATTAAAGTTTGATCTATTTCATAAAGTTAGTCACTTTTATTGTTTAATTACACATTAAATGTTTAAAGATTTGCTCTTTCATCTGGTTTGTGTCATTATGTGGTGATGGACACAAACGCAGCAGGAAGTGGATGAACTTTAAATGGATGTAGAAACAAGTTTGATCTAACAATAAGAACTAAGAATCACAGAGCAAGAGAAACTAGACGATCTAAAGAAATAACCCAACTAGAATGACTAAAGAAAGATACTGACTCAGACATGGAAGAATAACTGAACCTACGGTGATCAAATTAAGAAATAAACATGACTAGAAACCCTGCAGGGAGGATGAAATTAGAAATAACTAGAAGGAAAAAATAGAATTAAACTATAGTCATTAAAGGTTTGACATGGACTCAAGGAAAAGCAATAATATAATTTTAATAACTACACTAAATACCTCTAATAATATCAAAAGGACCATAAAGGGCTAAACTAAAGTGAATTAAAACATGAAGCAAATAAAATGAAAAGCAAAACAAACCCAGAAACCCAGAGTCCTGACAGACGTCTGATTATATAATTGTTTACTTTAATCACATAAAATATTTATTTAAAAATATAATCTTTCATTTCATGCATGTTTATTATTTCTTCACCTGCTACTTGAAGTGCTTGAATCAAACGATTCATGGATGTTTAATACATTAAATGATTAAAGTAGAGAAACAGCCACTAATACTGTATTTAACCCAAATGGTTCCTGATCCTCTTCAGTCTTGCTGAGCTCAAATCCTGGTTTCTTCCTCCTCAGCCTCCAACTTCTCCTCTTCTGTTGCCTCCACTGTGTTTTCATTATTTATCTCTTCTGAGGTTAATAATAAAACGTCTCTAACTTGTTGATGGTTTTGCTGTATCTCCTCTTTAATTGTCGTCCATGTCGGTCCGGTTTATGTGTCGTTTACCTTCATACGTCGGTTTGCCTTTAAGAGGACAAATCAGAAGATACATCAGTATTAATACTGTAAATTTGATAACACTAGTAAAATAGTTTACTTCACAATAATGTAATAACCTCGATGTCCACTGACTAAACTCGGACTATGTTACATAAACAATATTAGCCCGACCTAAACCAGGTTGACCCACTTAAATGAACTGAACAGAAATGATCATAACACTCGGACAAAATAATAGCAAAATAAATTATGACACAAAACCAACAAAGCAAATTTATTCACTCACCAGAATGTAAATGTCTGGATCAAACCTGTAGGAATCTGGATGTTGGAGAAGCTGAAATCAGCGACTCACAGCTGATAGCAGGACATTGTTTTCTTCTGTTAGCTCCGTTAGCTTAGCCTCCTCACTTCTTCTCTTAGCTCTGTTAGCTTAGCCTCTTCACTTCTTCTGTTAGCTCCGTTAGCTTAGCCTCCTCACTTCTTCTTTTAGCTCCGTTAGCTTAGCCTCTTCACTTCTTCTGTTAGTTCCGTTAGCTTAGCCTCCTCACTTCTTCTCTTAGCTCCGTTAGCTTAGCCTCTCACTCTTCTGTTAGCTCCGTTAGCTAGCCTCTTCACTTCTTCTCTTAGCTCCGTTAGCTTAGCCTCTTCACTTCTCTTAGCTCGTTGCTTAGCCTCTCACTTCTTCTCTAGCTCCGTTAGCTTAGCCTCTTCACTTCTTCTGTTAGCTCCGTTAGCTTAGCCTCCTCACTTCTTCGTTAGCTCCGTTAGCTTAGCCTCCTCACTCTTCTGTTAGCTGTTAGCTTAGCCTCTTCACTTCTTCTCTTAGCTCCGTTACTTAGCCTCCTAGTTCCTCTTAGCTCCTACTTAGCTCTTCATTCTCTGTTAGCTCCGTTAGCTTAGCCTCCTCCTTCTTCTCTTAGCTCCGTTAGCTTAGCTCTTCACTTCTTCTGTTAGCTCCGTTAGCTTAGCCTCCTCACTTCTCTTAGCTCCGTTAGCTTAGCCTCTTCACTTCTTCTGTTAGCTGTTAGCTTAGCCTCTTCACTTCTTCTCTAGCTCCGTTAGCTTAGCCTCCTCACTCTTCTCTTAGCTCCGTTAGCTTAGCCTCTTCACTTCTTCTGTTAGCTCCGTTAGCTTAGCCTCCTCATTTCTTCTCTTAGCTCCGTTAGCTTAGCCTCTTCACTTCTTCTGTTAGCTCCGTTAGCTTAGCCTCCTCACTTCTTCTCTTAGCTCCGTTAGCTTAGCCTCTTCACTTCTTCTGTTAGCTCCGTTAGCTTAGCCTCTTCACTTCTTCTCTTAGCTCCGTTAGCTTAGCCTCTTCACTTCTTCTCTTAGCTCCGTTAGCTTAGCCTCTTCACTTCTTCTCTTAGCTCCGTTAGCTTAGCCTCTTCACTTCTTCTGTTAGCTCCGTTAGCTTAGCCTCCTCACTTCTTCTGTTAGCTCCGTTAGCTTAGCCTCCTCACTTCTTCTGTTAGCTGTTAGCTTAGCCTCTTCACTTCTTCTCTTAGCTCCGTTAGCTTAGCCTCCTCACTTCTTCTGTTAGCTCCATTAGCTTAGCCTCCTCACTTCTTCTGTTAGCTCCGTTAGCTTAGCCTCCTCACTTCTTCTCTTAGCTCCGTTAGCTTAGCCTCTTCACTTCTTCTGTTAGCTCCGTTAGCTTAGCCTCCTCACGTTGTTTCCAAGCAGGAAAATAGTGAAAAGTCCGTTTTCCATCTATTTACCGTTTCAGTCGTGTGATCGGACATTACAGACAATAACGCAGCAAGTTAGAGCCAAAGCTAAATTATTTTAAGTAACTTGGATTGAAAAAAATCTGCGAGACTGTTGGTTTTATACTGCGAGACTGTTGCTATGGACACCAAAGATGGCGCTGATACCCCGCCGACGTCACGCGTGACGTCACGTGCGGATCCTCTATATAAGGATAGACCATCATGCACCGCTCTCGCCTATTGTCGCTGACGAGATGTAGGCGGCCATCTTGGAGAGGCAATCAGTGTTTAGCAGCATAATGACGTATCAGCGCATTTAATCGATCATAACTCGCTTTTTTGTTACTGGAAACTATATTCAGACATCGATCAAAGCTACATTTATAAACAATTGTATTATTTAAGTATATTTTTAATACATAGTTCAGCATATTTAAATATGCTTAGTGGCTATAACAATAGAATAGGAATGGAATATTCTGATATTGATGTATGATGAGCAAATTAAAATAATTTACTGTGAACGGCTGTGTGTATAATTTAACATAATAATACATATTTAAATAACTATACAAACACAAATAAATAATTAATACTGAATAATATATATTGGATATATATATAGACATAATTATGTCTATCATAGACATAATATATTATAAGAGCAGATCCTGCATTGGCTGCTCTGGCACAGGAAACACGGCGGCCATCTTGGAGAGGTAGTCCCTCCTAGGGATGTTGTTGTTCTGATCTATGGATTATTGATGTGAGGCTCCACAGACAACATGTCCCTAAACATGTTATTGTGTTTATACTGTGATTATAATATTACTTTACTGTATTTATGGTGAGATACCAGCTAATATTAGCTACATGGTGTAATACGGGTTCAGCCCCGATATGAAGGATAACTGAGATTCTGTAAAAACATTAATTATTCTCTAACATTGACTTAGATTATCTGACACAACAGCCGATATTAGAAATTAAACAATGTAACACATATTATAAAACTTATGTGTTATAACATTCACCTCAAAGTTTACACAGGTGGTAAAAACTATTATTATGTAATTCTTTCACTATTGGATTCATCCTAAATCTTCCGTTTTTTTTTGAAAGTTTCATAAAGACACGATGTGAGGAAGAAGAGGGAGAATCTATAGAGAGACGGATTCACTGCAGCAGGATGGATCACATGGAGTTTGGACTGAATGTATATAAAAAAAAAAAAATTCCCTTCTCACCCTCTGCGGGTGGTCTCTTTTCATCCTCTGAACTCGGGTCCTCTACCAGAGGCCTGGGAGCTTGAGGGTTCTGCGCAGTATCTTGGCTGTGCCTAGTACTGCACATTTCTGGACTGAGATGTCTGATGTTGTTCCTGGGATCTGTTTTAGCCACTGCTCCAGTTTGGGGGTTTCTGCCCCGAGGGCCCCGATGACCACAGGCACCACTGTGGTCTTCACCTTCCAGTTCTTTTCCAGTTCCTCCCTGAGGCCCTGGTATTTCTCCAGTTTCTCATGCTCCTTTTTCCTGATGTTGTAGTCACTTGGTATAGCTACATCCACCACAACGGCTTTCCTCTGTTCTTTATCCACCACCACAATGTCCGGTTGGTTCGCCATACCATCTTGTCTGTCTGGATCTGGAAGTCCCACAGGATCTTAGCTCGTCATTCTCCACCACCTTTGGGGGTGTTTCCCACTTCGATCTCGGGGCTTCCAGTCCATATTCTGCACAGATGTTCCTGTACACTATGCCGCCACCTGGTTATGTCGTTCCATGTTCGCTTTCCCTGCCAGCATCTTGCACCTGCGTTATGTGCTGGACTGTCTCAGGGGCCTCCTTGCACAACCTGCACCTTGGGTCTTGTCTGGTGTGGTAGATCTGAGCCTCTATTGCTCTGGTGTTTAGGGCCTGTTCCTGTGCAGCCAGGATGAGAGCCTCTGTGCTGTCCTTGAGTCCAGCTTTGTCCAGCCATTGGTAGGATTTCCTGATATCAGCCACTTCAGTTATTTGTCGGTGGTACATCCCATGTAGGGGCTTGTTCTCCCATGATGGAACCTCTAGCCCCTCATCCTCTGTTCCCCATTGCCTGAGACATTCGCTGAGCATATCATCCGTTGAGGCTTTGTCCTTGATGTATTTATGGATCTTGGATGTTTCATCCTGGACAGTGGCTCTCACACTCACTAGTCCTCTGCCTCCTTCCTTACGGTTTGTGTACAGTCTCAGGGTGCTGGATTTGGGGTGGAACCCTCCATGCATGGTTAGTAACTTCCGAGTCTTAACATCCGTGGCCTTTATCTCTTCCATTGGCCAGCTGATTATTCCGGCAGGGTATCTGATTACTGGTAATGCATAGCTGTTTATTGCACGGATCTTGTTCTTGCCATTGAGCTGGCTTCTCAGGACTTGCCTTATTCGTTGGAGGTATTTGGCTGTGGCTCCCTTCCTTGTGACCTCATCCAGGTTGCCATTTGTTTGTGGTATTCCCAGGTACTTGTAACTGTGCTCTATGTCTGCTATTGTTCCTTCTGGGAGTGAGACCCCTTCTGTGCGGACAACCTTCCCTCTCTTTGTAACCATCCGACCACACTTTTCTAGTCCGAATGACATCCCAATGTCAGTGCTGTATATCCTGGTGGTGTGGATCAGTGAGTCGATGTCTCGCTCACTCTTAGCGTACAGCTTGATGTCATCCATGTAGAGGAGGTGACTGATTGTGGCCCCATTCTTCAGTCGGTATCCGTAGCCAGTCTTGTTGATGATTTGGCTGAGGGGGTTCAGGCCTATGCAGAACAGCAGTGGGGACAGAGCATCTCCTTGGTATATGCCACATTTGATGGACACTTGTGCAAGTGGTTTGCAGTTGGCTTCAAGGGTGGTTTTCCACAGCCCCATCGAGTTTGCAATGAAGGCTCTTAGAGTCCTGTTGATGTTGTACATCTCTAAGCATTCAATGATCCAAGTATGTGGCATTGAGTCATAGGCTTTCTTGTAGTCTATCCAAGCGGTGCACAGGTTGGTGTGTCGGGTTTTGCAGTCTCGGGCGACTGTGTGGTCTACAAGGAGTTGGTGTTTGGCTCCTCTGCTATTTAAGCCGATGCCCTTCTGTGCCGTACTCATGTATTTATTCATGTGACCACTTATCTTAGCCGCTATGATGCCTGATATGAGCTTCCATGTTGTAGAGAGACAGGTTATTGGCCGATAGTTGGATGGGATTGAACCCTTTGAGGGATCCTTCTGTATCAGGATTGTGCGACCTTCAGTTAACCATTCAGGGTGAGTCCCATTTTGTAGCAGCTGGTTCATTTGAGCTGCCAGTCGCTCATGGAGGGCAGTGAGTTTCTTTAGCCAGTAGGCATGGATCATGTCAGGTCCTGGTGCTGTCCAGTTTTTCATACCCGAGACTCTTTCTTGGACATCTGCCACAGTGATGGTTACCGGGGCTTGTTCAGGGAGGTTGCTGTGTTCCTCTCGTAGAGAGGTCAGCCACTTTGCATTGCTGTTGTGGGTCGCCTCCCTTTCCCATATGCCTTTCCAGTATTGTTCAGTCTCCAGCCTTGGTGGGTCTGCTCTGTTGTTAGTGCCCTGCCATTGAGAGTACACTTTAGCTGGTTGGGTGTGGAAGAGCCGGTTAATCCTCCTGGCTTCATTCTCTCTTGTGTATCTCTTCAGGCGGCTGGCCAAGGCTTGGAGCCTTTGTTTGGCAGTTTCGAGTGCTTCAGGTATGGACATCTGGCTGTACTTCTTGTGTACTGATCTTTTCATTGCACCCCTTTGGAGCTCTGACAGTTGGCTCACTTCCCTCCTTGTTATCTTGATCTTAGCCTCTAACCGTCTTTTCCATGGTGGGTATTGGGTCTCATGATTGCTCTTATAGCCAAGCATCTCAAGGATCACTGATGCTGAGTTGTATATGAGCTCATTGGTTTCTGTTATGGTGTTGGTAGGGATCGTTCTCAATGCCGCATTCACATCTTCAATTAGACTTTCTGGTGGTGCTTCACTCAGCCGTTGTAATTGGCGTCGGGGTTGTCTGGGGTTCATTATGGCCACGATTCTCTCTCTCAGGTCAGTTGCTGCCTCGTTCAGCTCTGATGGTTCGTTCATTACTGGGGCTACATACCCAGTCTCTGGGTGGGCAGTTAACTCCCCGCTGACCTGGCGTTCTGGCTCCTCCCCTTTGCCATAGCATTTGTGTTGTACCTCGTCAATCTCAAGTTGTGAGAGCAGTTGCCGTTTGCGGATGTTGGAACACTGAGCCACTAGTTGCTTAGCAGTTAGTGTTGACTGGGGATGTCGAAGTAACCATTCCTCCCACAGTCTTCGCATGTAGCCCCTCTGACTAGGGTTACTTGAGTAGTAGCATTCCAACAGATCCATGTTTTCACCTCTCGCCCATTTCCGTCTTGTTCCAGTAGCCCATTTTTCATCTAGGTGCTCTGGTTCCCCAGCACCTGACGCAGACCTTGTTTGGCCGGGCGACGTCTGAGCCGGCATGTCGTGCTTATCAGTGTCTCTCATGTTATGAGGTCGGCTATATAGCTCCAAGGGTCTTGCCTAAGGACCCACACTGACAGCTCAATTTGACTGTTGTAACTTCAGCCCCAGCCTGGATTCGAACCCTGGTCTCCCGGGTGGTAGACTGGTGACTTACCCATTGAGCTATTCAGTCAGCTAAAAAAAAAATATATATATATACATGTGTATATATATGTGTGTATATATATATATATATATATATACACACATATATATATATATATATACACAGTCCAGTCACATTAATGTGACCATCTGTCAAAAGCCAGAATAACCACCTTTCGCAGAGCGAACTGCTACGAGACGTGCAGGAAGAGAGTCACTTAGGTCCCTGAAGGTCTTCTCTGGGATGTTGAGCCATGCCGACTCTAATGCCGTGGCCAGCTGCGCTAGATTACGCGGTTGAGGATCCATGGCGCGAACAACTCGATCGAGATGGTCCCACAGATGCTCGATTGGGTTTAAGTCAGGTGAGTTTGCTGGCCAGGGGAGGACGGTAAACTCATCCTGGTGCTCTTCGAACCACGCACGTACACTGGCAGCTGTATGGCACCTCGCATTGTCCTGCTGGAAGATGCCATCATCCTGAGGAAAAACAATGCGCATGTAGGGGTGGACATGGTCCGCAAGGACAGATGCGTACTTGTATTGATCCATCGTGCCTTCCACAATAATCAGTGAACCCAGAGAATGCCAGGAAAACATTCCCCAGACCATAATGCTCCCGCCTCCAGCTTGGACCGTTCCTGCAATGGTTGCAGGGTGGTTCCTTTCAGAGGTTTCACGCCTTATACGCCAACGTCCATCTGTCCGATGGAGCATAAAACGCGATTCATCTGAAAACGCTACCTGTCGCCACTCAGTGGACGTCCAGCTGCTGTACTGGCGTGCAAATTCTAGCCTTCGTCGTCGATGAACACCAGTCAGCATAGGTGCACGAACCAGGCGTCTGCTTCGGAGGCCCAGACGCAGCAATGTTCGCTGAATAGTGGTTTGGGAGACACTTGTGGTAGCCCCTTGGTTCATTTTAGTGGTCAGTTGCTCAACGGTAGCCCGTCTATCTGCCCGAACGCATCTCCGCAACCGTCGTTCGCCTCTGTCATCTATGGCCCGTGGTGCACCACATTTGCCACGTCGTTGATTTTGGACAGTCCCATTTTGCCATGCACGGTACACTTTTACCACGGCGGCACGCGAACAGTTCACAAACTCAGCCGTTTCGGAAATGCTTCCACCCTTGGCCCGAAAGCCAATGATCATGCCCTTTTGGACGTCGGATAAATCGCTTCGTTTCTGCATTACGCCAACGATTGAAATGTTTTCCGAAGCCCACACACACCCTTTATATACGCTCAACTGCACTGTGCTGCCACCTGCCTTGTGTGATTGGTTATTTAACTCTGAAGTGGAAAGTACGTGGTGGTCACATTAATGTGACTGGACTGTGTATATATATATGTATATGTATATTATTCAGTGTTAATCATTATGTATTTGTGATTGTATAGTTGTATAACTATGTATTATTATAATAAATTATACACACAGCCGTTCACAATAAATTATCCACGGCTGTGTGGTTTGTAATTTACTCATCATACATCGATATCAGAATATTCTATTCTATTGTTATAGCCACTAATCATATTTAAATATGCTGAACTATGTATTAAAAACATACTTAAATAATACAATTGTTTATAAATGATAGATGTCTGAATATAGTTTCTAGTAACAAAAAGTGTGTTATGATCGATTAAATGCGCTGATACGTCATTATGCTGCTAAACACTGATTGGTCTACCTCTCCAAGATGGCCGCTTACATTTCGTCAGCGATGATAGGTGAGAGTGATGCATGATGGTCTATCCTTATATTACGTCTGTTTCCAGCCGCGTTTGACAGATTGATGTCAGTTTCATTAATAATTCAGTCAGGTTTTCAAATGATCCAATACATTTCAGAGATTCAAATATAACTAGAACTCAGATAAAAAAGTGTAAAAATTGGAGATGATCTCAGCATTTTTTCTTTATGAATAAAAAAGTGGCCAAACAAAATATTAGGTTCCAACATATTTCCATTGTTTTGTTTTCCAATAATACTCCAAATGTCACCATATCTCTGGAAATAGATTCAGGAAGAGCAATTTCTGATTTGATCCACTTCTGTATAAATAAACATCTAAAATGTTTTTTCACCAGCTTGTATGTTTTATTGGTCCAACATGCTTGAATATATAAATTGGAAGTGGACTTGGTTGATCCTAAAAACATAAAAATAAATAATAAAATAAGAGACAGTTCTTATAAAATTATACATGTTTAACCTGTTAAAACATTTTAATAAAAAGATGTAAGTGGGATCTGGACCCTTTTGTACTTTCTGTGAAATTAATGAAGAAAAGCTGGTTCATCGTTTTTATGATTCTAATTACACCAAAATATTCAATTTTCTTCCACTAAAAAAGTCTCAATATTACTTTATTAAATAAGGATGTTTTGTTTGGAATGGAGAAACGTAAAAATGATTTTTATATGTTGTCAACTTTATTATTTATGGTAAATTTCCAGATCTTATTAATATCTATATTCAATCCTTAAAGCTGAGCTCAAATCCGAACTGCCCTTAAAGAACTGCAACGATTAGATGTTGTACATTAATTGTTCTATGTTCTGTAAAGTCCTTGGATGTTGTATCTGTTTGTTTCTACTATTGTTCATTATTGTTCCTCTATGTTGCTCGTTTGCACTAAGAAAATATCTAAAATACTTCAGCTGTGTGTCTATTATGTAAACAATGAGACAATAAATAAACTTATGATGCTCCTTTTCATTATATTCATTACTAATGTGTTTTAATACCCAGTAAGTTTAAAGTGACGACGTCATTAAAAAGCTGAACTTTGAACATTTTGTCTTTTCACTTCTGACTGAAATACATTTTTCATGTTTGATTCATGTTTATTTAAAGTCTTTGAATTTAAAAAAAAACGACCCATAAAAACCAACCAGAATCTCAAAGCCCCCACAGGGTGTGTGACCCTCATGTTGAGAACCTTTTTATTTGGCAACTTGGAAACAAACTGAATTAAATCAGAGCAATAAAAGCAACTTAATGTGTATGAAGTTAGTTTAGGTTTGTGTTGGGTTTACCCAGCATGCAAGGCGTGAAGCAGCATGTTTACGGCGCCGGTCCGGTCCTGGTTCTGGTTCTGGTCCGGTTCTGGTTCTGGTCCTGGTTAAGTTCTGGTCCTGGTTCTGGTCCTGGTTCTGGTCCTGGTCCTGGTTAAGGTTCTGGTTCTGGTCGTCTGGTCCTGGTTCTGGTCCTGGTTCTGGTCCTGGTCCTGGTTCTTGTCCTGGTCCTGGTTCTTGTCCTGGTCCTGGTTCTTGTCCTGGTCCTGGTCCTGGTTCTTCTGTCTGTTCTTGTCCTGGTCCTGGTTCTTTGTCCTGGTCCTGGTTCTTGTCCTGGTCCTTGTCCTGGTTCCGGTTCTGGTTCTGGTTCTTCCTCAGTCTCCTTTGTTCCCGTCTGGAGGGAGGAAAATCTCCTGCAGGTTTCCCAGCAGCCCAGGTTGTAGGGGCGGAGCTCTGAGCTGGGGAGCCTCGGGGGGCGGAGCCTCGCAGGCCGTCCCGCGGCGCCGGGCGGCTCCGCGCGCCTCGGCTTTTGAACCACTCGTTGGCCGTCTGGTTGGCCAGAGCCAGGAAGCCGTGGAACGCGGCGTAGCCGGCGAGGAGGACGAAGACGACGACCACGAAGCCGAGCAGGAAGACGATCCGCGGGAACATCAGGAACAGCTGCTGCACAGCGGGACGAGACGCGGGGCGTGAGGGCCTGAGGTCGCGACCTCTGGCCGCGCCGCGTTCTGACCCGGAGGGCGGCGGCGGTACCTGAGCGACGAGCGGCGGCCCGAACCCGGAGCCCAGCAGCCCTGAACGCAGCGCGACGCGCAGCAACATGTCCGCCGTCAGCAGGCCGACCGCCAGCGCCGCGCCGCACGCGCTCAGTAGGTACAGCAGGAAGTAGCGCGTGTTGCCGGCGCCGACGCAGTTGTTGACCCAGACGCAGTGATGGTCGAAGCGCCGGACGCAGCGGTTGCAGACGCCTGAGGTTCAGACGGGACAAGTCAAACGTCTGGCAGGTGACCTTTGACCTGTAGCACATGCTGCTGCGTTTCACCCACCAAGACAAAGTAGAGAAACTGATGCAACGTTTGAATCGTTTTACTGACACAAATCTTAAAGTGTGACATGCATCTGAATAAAACCCAGATCAGCCAATCGGGTCCAGATGTTCCTGTTTCTGTAACCAGGAACCAATCAGAGGCAGGAGGACCAGCCTCAACACACACACATATTATGGGATGCCTTAAAGATCAGTCATGAACGGCCTAGTCAAAGTCCTGACGTAAAACCACTGAGCTGGAGCTGCTTTACTCAGCATCTCACACCTTCAGATTCGTGATATTTGTGACATTTTCACATCATAATTGTCCAGAGGGACACAGAGACGTTTGTGACTCACTGCAGTGTTTGGATCGCGCCGGTTTGATGAGGCGACACGTGTCACAGGAAACGCCAGGCTGGAAGAGCCGCCCGTCGTACGGATAGGCGGCACTCAGGCCGGACGCCGTCGCCTTGGTGACGGTTCCTGGAGACACAAACCCACATTAGGTCACTCAGGACCCGACGCCGTTCTGGGCCAAACCGCAGACAGGAAGTGAACCGCAGACAGGAAGTGAACGGACAGGAAGTGAACCTGTTCTGGCAAACCGCAGACAGGAAGTGAACCGCAGACAGGAAGTGAACCGGAGACAGGAAGTGAACCTGTTCTGGGCTAAACTGGAGACAGGAAGTGAACCTGTTCTGGGCCAAACCGCAGACAGGAAGTGAACCGGAGACAGGAAGTGAACCGGAGACAGGAAGTGAACCTGTTCTGGGCCCTAAACCGCAGACAGGAAGTGAACCGGAGACAGGAAGTGAACCGGAGACAGGAAGTGAACCTGTTCTGGGCTAAACCGCAGACAGGAAGTGAACCGGAGACAGGAAGTGAACGGAGACAGGAATGAACGGAGACAGGAAGTGAACCTGTTCTGGGCTAAACCGCAGACAGGAAGTGAACCGGAGACAGGAAGTGAACCTGTTCTGGCTAACTGGAGACAGGAAGTGAACCTGTTCTGGGCCAAACCGCAGACAGGAAGTGAACCTGTTCTGGGCTAAACCGCAGACAGGAAGTGAACCTGTTTTGGGCCAAACCGCAGACAGGAAGTGAACCTGTTCTGGGCTAAACCGCAGACAGGAAGTGAACGGAGACAGGAAGTGAACCGGAGACAGGAAGTGAACCTGTTCTGGGCTAAACCGCAGACAGGAAGTGAACCGGAGACAGGAAGTGAACCGGAGACAGGAAGTGAACCGGAGACAGGAAGTGAACCTGTTCTGGGCTAAACCGCAGACAGGAAGTGAACGGAGACAGAAGTGAACGGAGAAGGAAGTGAACCTGTTCTGGGCTAAACTGGAGACAGGAAGTGAACCTGTTCTGGGCTAAACCGCAGACAGGAAGTGAACCGGAGACAGGAAGTGAACCGGAGACAGGAAGTGAACCTGTTCTGGGCTAAACCGCAGACAGGAAGTGAACCGGAGACAGGAAGTGAACCGGAGACAGGAAGTGAACCGGAGACAGGAAGTGAACCTGTTCTGGGCTAAACCGCAGACAGGAAGTGAACCTGTTCGGCCAAACCGCAGACAGGAAGTGAACCGAGACAGGAAGTGAACCTGTTCTGGGCTAAACCGCAGACAGGAAGTGAACCGGAGACAGGAAGTGAACCGGAGACAGGAAGTGAACCTGTTCTGGGCTAAACCGCAGACAGGAAGTGAACCGGAGACAGGAAGTGAACCGGAGACAGGAAGTGAACCTGTTCTGGGCTAAACCGCAGACAGGAAGTGAACCGGAGACAGGAAGTGAACGGAGACAGGAAGTGAACCTGTTCTGGGCTAAACTGGAGACAGGAAGTGAACCTGTTCTGGGCCAAACCGCAGACAGGAAGTGAACCTGTTTTGGGCCAAACCGCAGACAGGAAGTGAACCTGTTCTGGGCCAAACCGCAGACAGGAAGTGAACCTGGGTCCGTCGTGATGCAGAGGTAGAAGAAGATCATCTTGACGGCCAGCAGGACGTAAGGAACCGACAGGCTGGTCAGGCTGATGTCCATCTCCCTGCACAAGCCAAACACCTCCAGGCTGAACTCGGCCAACACGGCGCCGTCCAGAACCAGGTGCAGGTAGATGAACAGGCGGCTCCTGCAGCCAATCACAGCACAGAACACAGAGACTAAAGACACGGGGCGGAAAACG
Source organism: Poecilia picta (assembly GCA_033032245.1). Lineage (NCBI taxonomy): Eukaryota > Metazoa > Chordata > Actinopteri > Cyprinodontiformes > Poeciliidae > Poecilia > Poecilia picta. The sequence goes on from CM065371.1 coordinate 26,537,551, forward strand.
TCCTGCAAAAATAAACTGATGCCAGAATGAAGCCCAGCAAGAAAATGTCACAAAAAAGACAAAACGACTGAATCTAGGAGAAAAAATCTAAAAGGATCTAAAATAAAGAATCTAGAAGAAATTAGAACCAGACAAGTTGCTCACACCAAATCTTGATAACTTTATTGAAGCTTTTTTCTCATTAAAACAACTTTTGTCTTGTAATTTTTCATTTTTTCAGGTAATATTGATTCTTCTAATGACTTTATTCATGGAATTTAAAATAATCTGTTATTCTGTCCCTAATAGTAACTTTTTTAATTGTATGGAACTTAAAATTTAGTAAAAAAAAATAAGAAAATTAAACTGAAAAGTTTCAAACTACGTTTAATATTCAAGTATTTCCAACAAACCTCTGATGGAAGAATCTGTGGACCGTCCAGCAGAAAAACCTCTGCAGCCACTGAGGAGTAAACGGCGCGACCACCTGCGGAGGAGACGCACCTGTAACAGCGCCACTCAGCGGTGGGCTGAGGAACGACAGGATGGAAACATCTCACCTTTGTAACATAACTGGTCACGGAGTTAAAGGCGCTGCGCTGCTGGCCGGAGTATTTACACACTAGGAAGATGCAGGTGAGAACCAGGGCGACGTAGATCCCAAACAAGGTGAGGAAGTCCATGGTTCACCTGGCAGGAGCGAACAGGTGTGTTAAACCTGCCGGTCCGCTTTCTTACCGTTAGCTCGGCCTCTTCAGTTCTCATGCAAACAGGTACAACACCAAAACATCCGGTTCTCTGAAAGTCCCGGATAAATCACTCACTCCAGCATGCAGACCGGCTGCTAGCATGCTAACCATAAACACAGAGACCCGCTGCTAGCATGCTAACCATAAACACAGAGACCCGCTGCTAGCATGCTAACCATAAACACAGAGACCCGCTGCTAGCATGCTAACCATAAACACAGAGACCGCTGCTAGCATGCTAACCATAAACACAGAGACCGCTGCTAGCATGCTAACCATAAACACAGAGACCCGCTGCTAACATGCTAACCATAAACACATAATAGAACTGGCTGCTAGCATGCTACCATAAACACATAATAGTTGCTAGCATGCTAACCATAAACACAGAGACCTGCTGCTAGCATGCTAACCATAAACACACAGACCCGCGGCCAGGAGCCAAATGTCGCTTCTCTTGTCGGCTCTTCAGCTCTTCTCTCACCTCAACATAACTGGCCGGGTCTACCTGCTGAGCGCCAGGCTCACCTGTCTCCCACCTTCTGCATCCGTGAAAGATGCTACTTCCGTAGCCTGACGCTAGCATGACCACGTGGTTCTAGAGTAACTTTGCCGGATCAAAATGGATATTACCAGTAAAAGTATTTCTATTTCAACATAGTTTTACTCGATTGGATTAAAGATTTTAAATTAGAGAGATAAAAAAAATTAAGAAATCCTGTTATTTTAAAAATTAAAATAAATAAACATAATACCAAATTCAGGTAGAAGAAACACTTTTCCACTAATTGTGAGTCTTCCTGTAAGATTAAAAGATTCTGTTTTCATAATAAAAATCATAACTTCATAATAAAAATATAAAATAAAGTAGAATACATTACACTGTATTCTTGGCCCAGTATTATATTTTATGGCCTCCAGCCACAATTCAAGGATAAATTGGGACATAAATGCAACTTTGAATCTATTTACAAAAAATGTTAGATGCAACACAAAGTGATATTTTTTTCTGAGGTTTCCATCTGTTGTCATGGTAACTATGAGGACAAATACTCATGTACATATATTAAGACAAAAATCTGCTTTTAGCTGCTTTATTAAAACTGGACTGAATACAGGAAGTGTCTTCAATCGAAGGCTGACCCAGCAAAAAAATGACCTTTTTATTTTCCTTAAGCTAAAAGAAAAACCTCCATTTGACAAGGAAAACCTTTGAAGTTTGGATCTACAAAAAGAATCTGATTATTTGTCTAATTAAAATAATTCATGCTTAGTTTATTGTTACGTAGGTAAAAACAGTATCACAACATATTTAGTGATTTTGTTTATTTTGGCTTGAAAATGTTTGTGCTGATGATTTTGACCAACGTTCTAAAAACTCTGGAGTCGCCTGACGTGCAGAATTAAACAGCAGCAGGTGAAACAGCTGCCGGACCCTGATGCATGATGGGAGAGCTGCCGGGTCTGGTTGCGGACGCAGCTCAGGTTTCGTCCTCCGGTCTGGTGGGACCACATCACCGCGGCGCCGGCAGCTCGTCTGCAGCTGCGCTGTAAAAAGGTACCGGTTGTGTCCAGGGAACTTCCTGTCCTGCTGATTCTCCATCTAAATCCTGTGATTGTTTTCATCTGTTTCTGTCTGGATCCGTTTGTTTCCTGTTTGCTGGCTCTGTTTAATTATTCAGCTCTAACCTACCGCCTGTTTACTGTGTGTCTCTGTTTACAACATCCAGGAGTTTCTCTTCACCTGTAAAGATTGTTTGACATGATTTACCTAATATGATGTCTTACAAAAATATTAAACTACGTCTAATAGAAAAAAGTCTTTTCCTTCTTCAGTTTGATGTGAACTTGATTTAAATATCTAACGTTTCCAACACATTTTGTAAAATATCACAAACAAACTGGACGCCACTTATATCCAATCAGATGTTATAATCTGAAATTGTCTTTTTATGAAATATCTTTTCCTGTTTGGCTACTTTTTACTTCAGTGAAATCTTAGAAATGTATTGAAAGGTGCAGATAAACCAGTAGCTGCTTTTTTACAGGAATCATTGAGTGAATCTGTCAGCAGCAGTAAATGGATGATATGGAGATTATTATTGATCAATAAATGGACGTATTTCTCCAGAACCAGGCGAAGCTGAAACTGACCTGGAGGAGTTTTGGTGGTTCAGATTCACAGATGAAGAAGTTTTTTATGTTAAATGCTAAATGTTTGTATATTTTGTTGGTTTTGACTTTTGCTCAGATTTTGTTGTTTTTTTCACTGAACGTTTTTCTAGAGTTTATTTTCAGTAAATGATGAATCGATTACCAAACTGGTTGATTATTTCAGTAATCGATGCGGTGAATCGTCTCAGTCGTATCGCGTTGTTGTCGTCCATCTTGGGTGGTCGAAGCCTTCAGGCTGAGCGGCTGAGACGGTTTTTCCTGTATGGATGACGGGGTTGGATCAGGACTAAGGGTCCAGCTGATAATCCTGATCCTGAGGGATTACGCTGCCCTGCAGACCCTCAGGCCTCCAGGTGGGCGATGCTCCACTTCGGTCCGTCAGGCTTCGTCAGCGCGGCGCCGAGCGATTCTGGGCCAGCAGCGGCCCTGGGAGAGGACAGGAGACGCTGCGGTGTATTATAGCTAAATGAGGCCTCAAACGGCCTTTTTTGGGCAGAACGGTGAAGGAAGTGAGGTGAGCGGTGGAGGCGTCCCAGTTTCTGATCACTGTGCTGAGGAGGAATCAGGGACTCGCTGCTCACTCAGCCTGGGCTCATGGCGAAGCGGCTGCTGTCCGGGTGGAGCAGCACCTCCAGCCGCTGAGCTGCTGCGCCCGACTGCGGCCTCCTGGGCTCACAGCTGGACCGACGGACCGACAGGCAGCATGAAGAAGTTCCTGCAGAACAAAAAGGGCAGAACCTCCATGCGGCAGAGCAGACGTGGCCCTCGGTGTCCGTCCAAAGATTCCTGTAAGCTCTCAGTTCCGACACTTTGGAGGAATCATTGGCAGCTTAACGTCAAGTTTAACTATTATTTTGTTTTACGGTTTCAGTCTGAAGAAGCTTAAAGTTTCAGAACCGAGTTGCTCCACTTTCCTTTGCTCCATAATTACCATTTAATGGAAATGAGCTAATTTCTGCCCAAACGCTTGTCTTTGGAGCTAATTAAGGTCACGGTCGGGGTCACGCCTCCCCCCGTGTGATTGGCTGAAGCGGGTCGGTTCGGTTCGGGGTGAAGCTGCTGCAGCTGTCAGTTCAGGCCGAGGGCAGCAGGAGGCGGATTAACTGGGATTAACTGGGATTAACTGGGATTAACTGGGATCGGGAGGTAAATGCGATGCTCCGTCTCCAGTCCTCAGCATGCCGGCGTCCAACCAGGGCTGGCCTGAGGACTTCGGCTTCCAGCTGGGCGGAGCTGGACCCAGCTACATCCTGTGGGTGGAGGAGGGCAGCAGCGCCCAGCTGGCCGGGCTGCAGGCGGGCGACCAGCTGCTGGAGGTCGAAGGTCACAACGTGTCCAGTCTGGCGCCGCAGGCCGTCGTCGCCGTCGCACAGATGCAGAAGAACATCCCACCCAGCATCGGCGTCGTGTCGCGCATCCAGCAGGTCCGGGTTCATGTGTTCATCTGCTCATGTCTTCATCTGCTTTCATGTGTTCATCTGCTCATGTCTTCATCTGCTTTCATGTGTTCATCTGCTCATGTCTTCATCTGCTCATGTCTTCATCTGCTCATGTGTTCATCTGCTTTCATGTGTTCATCTGCTCATGTCTTCATCTGCTCATGTCTTCATCTGCTCATGTCTTCATCTGCTCATGTGTTCATCTGCTTCATGTGTTCATCTGCTCATGTCTTCATCTGCTCATGTCTTCATCTGCTTTCATGTCTTCATCTGCTTTCATGTGTTTATCTGCTTTCATGTCTTCATCTGCTTTCATCTGCTCATGTCTTCATCTGCTCATGTGTTCATCTGCTCATGTCTTCATCTGCTCATGTCTTCATCCATGTCTTCATCTGCTTTCATGTGTTCATCTGCTTTCATGTGTTCATCTGCTTTCATGTCTTCATCTGCTTTCATCTGCTCATGTCTTCATCTGCTCATGTGTTCATCTGCTCATGTCTTCATCTGCTCAGGTCTTCATCTGCTTTCATGTCTTCATCTGCTTTCATGTGTTCATCTGCTTTCATGTCTTCATCTGCTCATGTGTTCATCTGCTCATGTCTTCATCTGCTCATGTCTTCATCTGCTCATGTGTTCATCTGCTCATGCTTCATCTGCTCATGTCTTCATCCATGTCTTCATCTGCTTTCATGTGTTCATCTGCTTTCATGTGTTCATCTGCTTTCATGTCTTCATCTGCTTTCATCTGCTCATGTCTTCATCTGCTCATGTGTTCATCTGCTCATGTCTTCATCTGCTCATGTCTTCATCCATGTCTTCATCTGCTTTCATGTCGTCATCTGCTCATGTCTTCATCTGCTTTCATGTCTTCATCTGCTTTCATCTGCTCATGTCTTCATCTGCTCTTCTCATCTGCTCATGTTTCATCTGCTCATGTCTTCATCTGCTCATGTCTTCATCCATGTCTTCATCTGCTTCATGTGTTCATCTGCTTTCATTGTTTCATCTGCTTTCATGTCTTCATCTGCTTTCATCTGCTCATGTCTTCATCTGCTCATGTGTTCATCTGCTCATGTCTTCATGCTCAGTCTTCATCTGCTTTCATGTCTTCATCTGCTTCATGTGTTCATCTGCTTTCATGTCTTCATCTGCCATGTGTTCATCTGCTCATGTCTTCATCTGCTCATGTCTTCATCTGCTCATGTGTTCATCTGCTCATGGCTCATCTGCTCATGCTTCATCCATGTCTTCAATCGCTTTCAATGTGTTCATACTTTTCATGTGTTTCATCTGCTTTCATGTTCATCGCTTTCATGCTCATGTCTTCATCTGCTCATTGTTCACTTCATGTCTTCATCAGGCTCATGTCTTCATCCATGTCTTCATCTGCTTTCATGTCTTCATCTGCTCATGTCTTCATCTGCTTTCATTTTCTTCACTCTTCATCTGCTCATGTCTTCATACTCTCATGTCTCATACTGCTCAATGTCTTCATCTGCTCATGTGTTCATCACTCAGAGTGAATCCCACATCACCTCTCAAATCAGACAAAGGTCAACCTGTGCCGCTGTCGTTGTAAGATTCAAAATTGGTTTCATAAACGTTTGTGGGCTGGTTACCTGTGAGCCTTACACTTTCATTAAACTCAAAGCAACACACATGGGCGCTTCACTCATGTCTTACCTCAATGTCTCACCTGCTCTTGTTCTGGTTTGTGTTTACTTTCTATTTGTGCTTAATCAATTAACATTAAATGTTAGTAAGGATTTTAACAACCGGTAATACATCGACCAAGTCCTGGCAAGCGCTGGGTCAAAGGTCACCCTGGGTCAGAGGTCGCTCTGGTCAGAGGTCACCCTGGGTCAGAGGTCGCTCTGGTCAGAGGTCACCCTGGGTCAGAGGTCACTCTGACCCAGAGGTCACCCTGGGCCAGAGGTCACTCTGACCCAGAGGTCACCCTGGGCCAGAGGTCACTCTGACCCAGAGGTCACCCTGGGTCAGAGGTCGCTCTGGGTCAGAGGTCACCGCATGGGCGTCACCCGAGGTCGCTCTGACCAGAGGTCACCCTGGGTCAGAGGTCGCTCTGACCAAGGTCACCTGGGCCGAGGTCACCCTGGGTCAGAGGTCGCTCTGACCCAAAGGTCACCCTGGGTCAGAGGTCGCTCTGGGTCAGAGGTCACCCTGGGTCAGAGGTCACTCTGACCCAGAGGTCACCCTGGGCCAGAGGTCCTCTGGCAGAGGTCACCCTGGGCCAGAGGTCACTCTGACCCAGAGGTCACCCTGGGTCAGAGGTCGCTCTGGGTCAGAGGTCACCCTGGGTCAGAGGTCGCTCTGACCCAAGGTCACACCTGGGTCAGAGGTCGCTCTGGGTCAGAGGTCACCCTGGGTCAGAGGTCACTCTGGGCCCAGAGGTCATCCTGGGCCAGAGGTCACCCTGGGTCAGAGGTCCCTGTCCAAAGGTCACCCTGGGTCAGAGGTCGCTCTGGGTCAGAGGTCACCCTGGGTCAGAGGTCACCCTGGGTCAGAGGTCACCCTGGGTCAGAGGTCGCTCTGGGTCAGAGGTCACCCTGGGTCAGAGGTCACTCTGACCCAGAGGTCATCCTGGGCCAGAGGTCACCCTGGGTCAGAGGTCGCTCTGACCCAAAGGTCACCCTGGGTCAGAGGTCGCTCTGGGTCAGAGGTCACCCTGGGTCAGAGGTCACCCTGGGTCAGAGGTCACCCTGGGTCAGAGGTCGCTCTGGGCCAGAGGTCGCTCTGGGTCAGAGGTCACCCTGGGTCAGAGTTCCTCCTGGTTGGGCCAGAGAGCTGATGGTCCCAGTTTCCTGTGATGTTGTGTTTGTGGTTCCACGGTTGTTGCTGCGTCGGGTCCAGATGGACGTGGTTCCGGGTCCCGACAGTCGTTTCGGCTTCACCCTGGTGGGCGACGGCCCCCTGCTGGTGGACAGCTGCCCGCCCTGCTCCCCCGCCGGCCGGGCCGGGCTGCGGGCCGGAGACTTCGTCATGGAGGTCAACGGCATCCCGGTCCGGCACCACGACACGGCGGCCGCGCTCATCAAGGCGGCGCAGGGCCGGACGCTGCGCCTGGGCGTTCTGAGCCTGGCGCCGCGCCACAAACGCAGCAGCAGCCCGGAGGACGGCGACTGGGCCCGGCTGGACCGCAAGCACAAGGCTCTGGAGTTCAACATGAAGGTACGGCAGCATCCAGGGTCCCCTGAGGCGCCGCCCCTGAGCGCCGCCCCTGAGGCTCCGCCCCTGAGGCTCCGCCCCTGAGGCGCCGCCCCTGAGGCGCCGCCCCTGTGGCTCCGCCCCTGAGGCGCCGCCCCTGAGGCGCCGCCCCTGAGGCTCCGCCCCTGAGGCTCCGCCCCTGAGGCGCCGCCCCTGAGGCTCCGCCCCTCGTCCCGGCAGGTGGAGCAGCTGCTGGGCGACGCCCCGCAGGTGAAGGAGAAGCTGTTCTCGGTGCTGAAGCAATACGCAGCGGAGAAGAAGGTGGAGTGGCTGGCGGCGGCGCTGCCAGACGTCCTGACCACCGCCGAGCAGCGGCGCCTCATCTCCAGCATCAGGTAGGGCTGGGGCGGAGCGGAGCGGGTCGGGTCGGGTCGGGTCGCAGCAGGTCGCAGCAGGTCGGGTCGGGTCGCAGCAGGTCGCAGCAGGTCGGGTCGGGTCGCAGCAGGTCGCAGCAGGTCGCAGCAGGTCGCAGCAGGTTGGGTCGGGTCAGGTCGGGTCGCAGCAGGTCGCAGCAGGTCGCAGCAGGTCGCAGCAGGTCGGGTCGGGTCGCAGCAGGTCGCAGCAGGTTGGGTCGGGTCGGGTCGGGTCGCAGCAGGTCGCAGCAGGTCGCAGCAGGTCGCAGCAGGTTGGGTCGGGTCGGGTCGGGTCGCAGCAGGTCGCAGCAGGTCTCGGGTCGCAGCAGGTCGGGTCGGGTCGGGTCGCAGCAGGTCGGGTCGGGTCGGGTCCCAGCAGGTCGGGTCGGGTCGCAGCAGGTCGGGTCGGGTCGCAGCAGGTCGGGTCGGGTCGGGTCGCAGCAGGTCGCAGCAGTCGGGTCGGGTCGCAGCAGGTCGCAGCAGGTCGGGTCGGGTCGCAGCAGGTCGGGTCGGGTCGGGTCGGGTCGCAGCAGGTCGGGACGGGTCGGGTCGGGTCGCAGCAGGTCGGGTCGGGTCGCAGCAGGTCGCAGCAGGTCCGGGTCGGGTCGGGTCGCAGCAGGTCGCGCGGTCGCAGCAGGTCGCAGCGGGTCGCAGCAGGTCGGGTCGGGTCGGGTCGGGGTCGCAGCAGGTCGGGTCGGGTCGCAGCAGGTCGCAGCAGGTCGGTGCGGTCGGGTCGCAGCAGGTCGCAGCAGGTCGCAGCAGGTCGAGCGGGTCCAGCAGGTCGGGTCGGGTCGCAGCAGGTCGCAGGTCAGGTCGCAGCAGGTCGGGTCGAGCAGGTCGCAGCAGGGTCGCAGCAGGGTCGCAGCAGGTCGCGCAGCGGTCGCAGCAGGTCGCAGCGGGTCGCAGCGGGTCGCAGCAGGTCGGGTCGGGGTCGCAGCAGGTCGCAGCAGGTCGGGTCGGGTCGCAGCAGGTCGGGTCGGGTCGGGTCGGGGTCGCAGCAGGTCGCAGCAGGTCGCAGCAGGTCGGGTCGGGTCGCAGCAGGTCGCAGCAGGTCGGGTCGGGTCGGGTCGGGTCGCAGCAGGTCGCAGCAGGTCGCAGCAGGTCGCAGCAGGTCGCAGCAGGTCGCAGCAGGTCGCAGCGGGTCGCAGCAGGTCGGGTCGGGTCGCAGCAGGTCGGGGTCGGGTCGGGTCGCAGCAGGTCGCAGCAGGTCGCAGCAGGTCGGGGTCGCAGCAGGTCGCAGCAGGTCGGGTCGGGTCGGGTTCGCAGCAGGTCGCAGCAGGTCGCAGCAGGTCGGGTCGCAGCAGGTCGCAGCAGGTCGCAGCAGGTCGGGGTCGCAGCAGGTCGCAGCAGGTCGCAGCAGGTCGGGGTCGCAGCAGGTCGCAGCAGGTCGGTCGGGTCGGGTCGGGTCGCAGCAGGTCGCAGCAGGTCGGGTCGGGTCGCAGCAGGTCGGGTCGGGTCGGGTCGGGTCGCAGCAGGTCGCAGCAGGTTGGGTCGGGTCGCAGCAGGTCGGGTCGGGTCGCAGCAGGTCGGGTCGGGTCGGGTCGGGTCGCAGCAGGTCGCAGCAGGTCGCAGCAGGTCGCAGCGGGTCGCAGCAGGTCGCAGCAGGTCGCAGCGGGGTCGCAGCAGTCGGTCGGGTCGGGTCGCAGCAGGTCGGGTCGGGTCGGGTCGGGTCGCAGCAGGTCGCAGCAGGTCGCAGCAGGTCGGGTCGCAGCAGGTCGCAGCAGGTCGGGTCGCAGCAGGTCGCAGCAGGTCGCAGCAGGTCGGGGTCGCAGCAGGTCGCAGCAGGTCGGGTCGGGTCGCAGCAGGTCGGGGGCGGGTCGGGTCGGGTCGCAGCAGGCGGGTCGGGTCGCAGCAGGTCGCAGCAGGTCGGGTCGGGTCGGGTCGCAGCAGGTCGCAGCAGGTCGCAGCAGGTCGCAGCGGGTCGCAGCAGGTCGGGTCGGGTCGGGTCGGGTCGCAGCAGGTCGGGTCGCGGGTCGCAGCAGGTCGCAGCAGGTCGGGTCGGGTCGGGTCGCAGCAGGTCGCAGCAGGTCGCAGCAGGTCGCAGCGGGTCCGCCAGGTCGGGTCGGGTCGCAGCAGGTCGCAGCAGGTCGCAGCAGGTCGCAGCAGGTCGCAGCGGGTCGCAGCAGGTCGCAGCAGGTCGGGTCGTCGGTCGGGTCGCAGCAGGTCGCAGCAGGTCGCAGCGGGTCGCAGCGGTCGCAGCAGGTCGGGTCGGGTCGCAGCAGGTCGCAGCAGGTCGGGTCGGGTCGCAGCAGGTCGGGTCGGGTCGGGTCGGGTCGCAGCAGGTCGCAGCAGGTCGCAGCAGGTCGGTCGGGTCGCAGCAGGTCGGGTCGGGTCGGGTCGGGGGTCGCAGCAGGTCGCAGCAGGTCGCAGCAGGTCGGCAGCAGGTCGCAGCAGGTCGCAGCAGGTCGCAGCGGGTCGCAGCAGGTCGCAGCGGGTCGCAGCAGGTCGGGTCGGGTCGGGTCGGGTCGCAGCAGGTTGGGTCGGGTCGCAGCAGGTCGGGTCGGGTCGCAGCAGGTCGGGTCGGGTCGGGTCGGGTCGCGTCGCAGCAGGTCGCAGCAGGTTGGGTCGGGGTCGCAGCAGGTCGTGGTCGGGTCGGGTCGGGTCGCAGCAGGTCGCAGCAGGTCGCAGCAGGTCGCAGCGGGTCGCAGGCAGGTCGCAGCAGGTCGCAGCGGGTCGCAGCAGGTCGGGTCGGGTCGCAGCAGGTCGGGTCGGGTCGGGTCGGGTCGCAGCAGGTCGCAGCAGGTCGCAGCAGGTCGGGTCGCAGCAGGTCGCAGCAGGTCGGGTCGCAGCAGGTCGCAGCAGGTCGCAGCAGGTCGGGTCGCAGCAGGTCGCAGCAGGTCGGGTCGGGTCGGGTCGTCTCAGACGTTTGGCTGAAGTTCTCAGTTTGGAAAGAGGAACAAACCGATTACAGCTCAAACTCTGTGTAGCAAACCCAGCAGTGAGCCGCCAGCGCCGCCGCTGCTGCCGCCGCCGCGCCGCCGCTGCAGAACATTTATTTATACCCCAGCAGGCTGCTTCCTGCAGCCAGCAGGGGGGCTGGCCGCAGCAGGAGTTCATCCTGATTGGCTCCAGAAATCACCAACATGCGTCTGTGAACAGATCACGGCTCGTCTAAAGCAGAGAAACTGCTGACAGCACCGCGACTTAAAGGTACAGCGCGAATTTTTACCTACGACAGCTTCTGTCAGAAGATTGGCACAAAGTACTGAGTCCATCTAGACCAGAGTTTCTCAACCTTTATCGGGCCAGACGTGGGAATAGAAATTATTTTCACAGGCGTCTATGAAAAATGAAATGAACATTCAAGTTAAAATAAGCGGACCTGACAGCAGCCAATCAGAGTGGAAACAATATTCTTATTTTGTGCCATTTTCTAGTTGTTAAATGTTCCACAAAATGACCAGATAAAAGATGAACAACATGCCAGTTTAAACTTTGAAGTATTTGCAAACCGACTGAGCTCTGCAGCATTAAAACATGATAGAACTGTAACTACATTAATCTTCGTCTCTTCAGTGTTTCTGTGGGTTTCTGGTGCTGCAGCTCTGTGCTGCATTCAGGTTAATGGGACATCAGAGCATCTTCCATAAAACTTCACCCACATGGCATTTAATGTGCAAACCAGAGCTTTCAGTGGAAAAACAAAGTTCCAGGTCCTTTAATGCCATACAGATATGAGACAGAAACATGGATTACAGGGTTTCCCCCAGAAAACTCGCTCAGCCCAGCGGTCGGGGCGTCGAGTTGCTCCTCCGTGTTTTTGTGTTTAAAACATGTTAAGTTGACAGGACATGTAAAAGTATTACTGTGTAATTATATGAAAACATCTCCAGTGAAATGATATTTAAACCCACAACTAGTCTAAAAACAACAAACTTGAACTTCTGTTTAATCCAGATTAAGTCAGCGGCTCCATCAGGGCTTCAGGCCCCATAAACACTAATATTTTAACACACAAATGTAACATTTGTTTATTGAGATTATTAATGCTGTTAAATTTAATTCAATTGTTTAGGCTACATAAATTAAAATATTTTAAATTGTTTAACATTTAGATCCAAGACTTTAAGGAGTTGGCAAGTTTACTTTGTAAACTTCAAAGAACAATATTCATAGTTAGATTGTTTTGTTACCATAGGAACAATCTGATGCTGGGAGTTTAATCTTTGAATTTACAAATACTAATGAGTAAACTGTGATTATAACTTATTGCTTTCTAGGCTGGACAATTAAACTCCCTTCTCCCATATTTCACTAAATCAAACACAGAAGCTGTTAGAGGTGATGATGATTTAAAAGGGGCCCATAAGTCAGATTCTGCTCCAGGCCCCATCCAGCCTTGGATCGGCCCTGTAACCTGCTGCACTAGCAGAGATGAGCAACAAACTGGAGATTTAATTCAATGCTGCTAATGTGGCTTTAGTAGCTCTAACATTTGGAGTCTGTTGAGTTTTTAATAATCGTCACAGAAACTATTCTGGTTGGTCGAGTTTATGGGACGAGTTTCTCAGATCTCTGTGTGAATTAACTCCAAGTAGACGACGCATTTCAAATGGTTTGATGCATCTGTAACCAGAAAAATAATACTAGAAATAATAACATAATATAAAATCAGCGCGATGCGTTACAGACCCGAGAGGTTAAAGCTCCTCACCGTGCTGAACCTGCATGATGAGGTTAGCTTAGCGCTGCTCGTTATCCACAGACAGAAACATGGCAGACGGACGCAGAGCCACAGGCTGGGCAGCGTGTTGACATGGAAACGCTGCATATAATTGTTGGTTCACAAAGATAAATCATTCTCACTTCACAACACACCTCTGAATTCACTACAAGTTATTCCTGCGGTTCACATGGAGCTACAACCAGAGCAAACGGCTGTTTTTAAACTCTGACCCAGAGTCTGCAGAGGATCATAATTCCTCTCAGTAGGTTGATGTAAACATCCATACAGGTCAACCTGAGTCCAGGTAGAGTGAAGGGAGGCAGCAACGCGATCCAGCTGAGGTAAAGCAGCGCCTTACCTCACTCTCACCTTGCTGTCGCTCAGCTCTCACTCTCACCTTGCTGTCGCTCAGCTCTCACTCTCACCCTGCTGTCGCTCAGCTCTCACTCTCACCTTGCTGTCGCTCAGCTCTCACTCTCACCTTGCTGTCGCTCAGCTCTCACTCTCACCTTGCTGTCGCTCAGCTCTCACTCTCACCTTGCTGTCGCTCAGCTCTCACTCTCACCTCAATGTGACTCCACAATAAAACTTAACCTAAATCCTCCTTTCCTCCACAAACAGATGCACAGTTAAAATCTGACAATGACTTATTTCCATTTTCGTGAAAAGTCCTCAGCTGTTTGTTGAGGAAGAGGAAAATCATTTTCATAACTCATCATCATCATCATCATCATCATCAGCAGCAGCAGCAGTTTTATATTGAGATTATTTGTTATTGATTCATTTTATCAGCTGTTTTCCAGTCTGGAGTTGTTATGTAACATCCAACTGCAGCGAAAAGAATTTGAACCAAATGAGGATTTTCTCTAATTCATACGGATATTTACATACAGGCTGCTGGCGTCTGATTGGATGATAGCATGTTAGCACGTAGCTCAGAAAACACAGCAGGAGCATCTGTCCATCTATCTCCTATAAAGTTTCATCCCCGTGTTTTTCCTCCAATCGTCTCTCAGCTCTGTTGTCTGGCCGCCGCATGCAGGGAGGTGAGATGCTGGCGGAAGTGGAGGATGAAGAGAGAGGAGGAGGATGGAGAGAGAGAGAGAGAGGGAGGAATCCCACCTCGCTCGCTCACTCCCACACCTTTTCTGTCCCGCTGTATCGAAGCGCCGCCGTTTCTCTCTGCAGCTCTTCTGATCGGCAGGCAGAGTTTCCTCCTGATTCCATCTCTGCTCAGTTTTCTGCCTCCAGACTCACTGGGCTTCGGTTTCTTCAGCTCTCTGGTTCAGACATGAAGGGAATCCTGTTGAGTTAGTTCCAGCTGAACTCTGACTTTCTGTCTGCAGCATGGACTCAGCCGGACCTGAACTCTGAGGACAGTCTTCTAACGTGTCTCCGTCTTCCTCGACCATGTTTGCCAGGATCTTCGTCCCCAAGAAGCACCGGCAGCGTTTCGATGAGTCCGTGTCCCAGAACGTCATCGACCGGCTCTGCCGCTCCAAGAGCATCAGCGAGCCGCAGGGCCGCCTGCGCCGCAGCCGCAGCCAGGACCAGTCGGAGCGCCGCCACGGCTCCAAGCGGGCCAGCTCCGTGCCCAGGGACGGCGGGGAGCCGGACAGGGAGCGGGGCGGCCGCAGGGCCGGGGGCCCCGCTCACCCCCCGCCGGGGCCCAACCAGAGGTAGGCTACACAAGACCTTTAAAATTAGGTTTCAGGAAAATTCTCAGATTTTAATGTTGCCATTATTCCTGTCATGTTTGAAATTACAGCATTTGCTGCAACTTTTTTTTGTTTATCTGCATAAAAAGTATCAAAAATGAAATATCTATTGTTTTATTTAATTTACATTATCTTCAAAGTCACAGCAGCCATTAGATGGTGTCATGTGATACAGACACGTTTCAGTTGTTTACAAATAATCAACAGAAATTATAGGAAAAATACAAACGACTTTTAAATTTACTAAAAGAAGAAGAAAATCCTAAAAGTCCAGTTTTAATATATTTAGTTGTTTTAAGTGAGAAATATATTATTTCATTTTTAACTAATGAACAGAGTTTAATGTTGGTTATTCATTATAAAATATAAATACATTGTAATAAGCTTAACTGACTCCTACTGAATAAAATCACTAACGATAAGTAACCAGGTATTGATTTTACAAACCAATAATCAATGAAACCTGCAGATTGATCAACTTTCATCCCAGTGAGATTTTTAACTTAACAGTTTGAAAACAGAGGAGAACTCAGAGCAGCTCACCGCGCCGAGCTGCGGTGGGTTAGTGTTAGCGCTCACCACGCCGAGCTGCGGTGGGTTAGCGTTAGCGCTCACCACGCCAAGCTACGGTGGGTTAGCGTTAGCGCTCACCGCGCCGAGCTGCGGTGGGTTAGCGTTAGCGCTCACCGCGCCGAGCTACGGTGGGTTAGCGTTAGCGCTCACCACGCTGAGCTACGGTGGGTTAGCGTTAGCGCTCACCGCGCCGAGCTGCGTGGGTTAGCGTTAGCGCTCACCGCGCCGAGCTGCGGTGGGTTAGCGTTAGCGCTCACCGCGCCGAGCTGCGGTGGGTTAGCGTTAGCGCTCACCACGCCGAGCTGCGGTGGGTTAGCGTTAGCGCTCACCACGCCAAGCTACGGTGGGTTAGCGTTAGCGCTCACCGCGCCGAGCTACGGTGGGTTAGCGTTAGCGCTCACCACGCCGAGCTACGGTGGGTTAGCGTTAGCGCTCACCGCGCCGAGCTGCGGTGGGTTAGCGTTAGCGCTCACCGCGCCGAGCTACGGTGGGTTAGCGTTAGCGCTCACCGCGCCGAGCTGCGGTGGGTTAGCGTTAGCGCTCACCGCGCCGAGCTACGGTGGGTTAGCGTTAGCGCTCACCACGCCGAGCTACGGTGGGTTAGCGTTAGCGCTCACCGCGCCGAGCTACGGTGGGTTAGCGTTAGCGCTCACCGCGCCGAGCTGCGGTGGGTTAGCGTTAGCGCTCACCACGCCGAGCTGCGGTGGGTTAGCGTTAGCGCTCACCACGCCAAGCTACGGTGGGTTAGCGTTAGCGCTCACCGCGCCGAGCTACGGTGGGTTAGCGTTAGCGCTCACCACGCCGAGCTACGGTGGGTTAGCGTTAGCGCTCACCGCGCCGAGCTACGGTGGGTTAGCGTTAGCGCTCACCGCGCCGAGCTACGGTGGGTTAGCGTTAGCGCTCACACGCGCCGAGCTGCGGTGGGTTAGCGTTAGCGCTCACCGCGCCGAGCTACGGTGGGTTAGCGTTAGCGCTCACCGCGCCGAGCTGCGGTGGGTTAGCGTTAGCGCTCACCGCGCCGAGCTGCGGTGGGTTAGCGTTAGCGCTCACCGCGCCGAGCTGCGGTGGGTTAGCGTTAGCGCTCACCGCGCGAGCTACGGTGGGTTAGCGTTAGCGCTCACCGCGCCGAGCTGCGGTGGGTTAGCGTTAGCGCTCACCGCGCCGAGCTGCGGTGGGTTAGCGTTAGCGCTCACCGAGCTACGGTGGGTTAGCGTTAGCGCTCACCGCGCCGAGCTGCGGTGGGTTAGCGTTAGCGCTCACCATGCCGAGCTACGGTGGGTTAGCGTTAGCGCTCACCGCGCCGAGCTGCGGTGGGTTAGCGTTAGCGCTCACCACGCCCAGCTACGGTGGGTTAGCGTTAGCGCTCACCGCGCCGAGCTGCGGTGGGTTAGCGTTAGCGCTCACCGCGCCGAGCTGCGGTGGGTTAGCGTTAGCGCTCACCGAGCTGCGGTGGGTTAGCGTTGCTGCGGTGGGTTAGCGTTAGCGCTCACCGCGCCGAGCTGCGGTGGGTTAGCGTTAGCGCTCACCGCCCGAGCTACGGTGGGTTAGCGTTAGCGCTCACCACGCCGAGCTACGGTGGGTTAGCGTTAGCGCTCACCGCGCCGAGCTGCGGTGGGTTAGCGTTAGCGCTCACCGCGCCGAGCTACGGTGGTTAGCGTTAGCGCTCACCGCGCCGAGCTGCGGTGGGTTAGCGTTAGCGCTCACCGCGCCGAGCTGCGGTGGGTTAGCGTTAGCGCTCACCGCGCCGAGCTGCGGTGGTTAGCGTTAGCGCTCACCGCGCCGAGCTACGGTGGGTTAGCGTTAGCGCTCACCGCGCCGAGCTGCGGTGGGTTAGCGTTAGCGCTCACCGCGCCGAGCTGCGGTGGGTTAGCGTTAGCGCTCACGAGACGTGCAGCTCACCCGGTGGGTTAGCGTTAGCGCTCACCCGGCCGAGCTGCGGTGGGTTAGCGTTAGCGCTCACCATGGCCGAGCTCGGTGGGTTAGCGTTAGCGCTCACCGCCGAGCTGACGGTGGGTTAGCGTTAGCGCTCACCGCGCCGAGCTACGGTGGGTTAGCGTTAGCGCTCACCGCGCCGAGCTGCGGTGGGTTAGCGTTAGCGCTCACCGGCGCGGTGTAGCTTGCTGCGGTGGGTTAGCGTTAGCGCTCACCGTGAGGCGAGAGCCGGGTCTGCGTATGATGTGGGGTTAGATCGTCAGCCTCCCTCGGAGCGGAAACGTCACCTTAATTCTGGAAAATTGGGTTTCGCTCTTTGGGTTTCCATCGTTCAGAGTGATGTCATCGCACTCACTGGGCGGCCATTCTTGGATGGCGACGCATGTTCACAGCTTTCATGCTTTCTGGACTTATTTTGAATTCAGGTCAACTCCACAATGGAATATCAGAGTCAGGCTAAGAGTTTTATTCTTTATCATTAAACAATAATGATGTAATATTAGAAGAGGTTCAATAAAACCTGAAACTGAGGATTGTTGAGCATCTTGTTAAATTATAATTTGGCATCAGATTCACAGATGAAGGAAATCTTTCATCTTTTAGACATCAGCATCAAATTATTACCATCGGCTGAAGTTTGATGAGTGATGAGCTGATCTGCTCTCATCAGCTGAAGTTTGTGTGTCTTTAAAACATTTTGGTAAAATTACACATTTATAATTCTTACTATATATGTCAGCCTGGCCCTGATATTCCATGGTCTGAATCCCAGAAGCGACGATTGGAATAAAGACAGAAAAATGATAAAATGTGAGTTTTCCCACCAGGCTGCTCTCATCCCGCCTTACATAAGACGCTGCAGACTCCCCGGTTGTCCTCTGCAGGTTTCCTTTTTAGGCTTCCCTCGGCTCAGAGACGCCCAGGCTGCGTCGCCTCCAGCCGTTTCCATGGCGACGGGCTCTGGGCTGTCAGCAGGCCTCCGCCGCCTCCACCGCCGATGCTGACGAAGCCGACAGAAGCGCCGCCGCGATTGAAATGTCACGGCTGTTATGGGCGACGAAAATGTCACGATCTGGTTTTATTTGGACCAGAACCGACCCGACAGAACCGCAGAGAGGGAGGGAACAGAGCGTCATGCCTCCATTTGCTCTGACTCCCACTGACAGGAAGTGACACATGAAAACAAGGAACAGGCTGGCGAACAGCAGCGGCCCGGACCGGTTCTGCTGAGGCTGCATAATCACAAAACAAACAATCAATCCTTTAATAATTGATCCCAACAATCTGGCAGATTACAGATTTAAACAGGAACTTAAAGCCGTTTCTCAAACGGTGGTGCGAGGGCCCTTGTGGAACCTTGGCTTCCTGAAATGCGATCCTGAATGAACCAATCAGCTGCTGAGGAGCAAAAACCCGAAACCATGTTGGTGTCCAATCATCTTCATTGTCTTCATCAGAAGCTTCATAATAAAGAAACATTAGAAATCGAACCAGGAGCCAGACGCCCCGGTCAGCTCTGGTCCCGCTAGACTAGACTAAACTAAACTAGACTAGACTAGATTTAACTAGATTTATCTAGAATAAACTAGACTAAATGTAACTAGACTATACTAAACTTAACTAAACTAGACTAGACTAGATTTAACTAGATTTATCTAGAATAAACTAGACTAAATGTAACTAGACTATACTAAACTAACTAACTAAACTAGACTAGACTAGATTTAACTAGATTTATCTAGAATAAACTAGACTAAATGTAACTAGACTATACTAAACTTAACTAAACTAGACTAGACTAGACTAGACTAGATTTAACTAGAATAGACTAAACTAGACTAGACTAAATGTAACTAGACTAGATTAGACTAAACTGAACTAAACTTAACTAAACCAGATTAAACTCAACTAGACTAAGCTAGACTAAGATTAACTAGACTACACTAAATTAGACTAGACTAAATTAAACTAAACTATACTAGACTGAACATAACTAGACTAGGCTAGACTAGGCTAGGCTTACCCTAACCCTAATATAGACTAAACTTAACTAGACTAATTTAAAACTAGACTAAACTTAACCTAACTAAACTAAATTAAACTAGACTAGACTAAACTTAACTAGACTAATTTAAACTAGACTAAACTAGACTAAACTTAACCTAACTAAACTAAATTAAACTAGACTAGACTAAACTTAACTAGACTAAATTAAACTAAACTAGACTAGATTAAACTGAAGGAGGTTTAAGAAAAAAAGTTTATTCATCTTTAATTCAAATTGTTTGTTTATTTTGTGTCATTTCTGATTCTCCTGTTTTAGTCTGTAAATCCAGGAAACAATTAATCTGTTACTGGATTAGTTGGTGATTATTCCAGCCAGGGGTTAATGGTTCAGCGGTTTGGAGCCGGTTCTGAGCCGGTTCTGCAGCCGGTTCTGCAGCCGGTTCTGCAGCCGGTTCTGCAGCCGGTTCTGGAGCCGGTTCTGCAGCCGGTTCTGAGCCGGTTCTGCAGCGTTCTGGAGCCGGTTCTGCAGCCGGTTCTGCAGCCGGTACCGCACGTTCTGCAGCCGGTTCTGCAGCCGGTACCAGCAGCCGGTTCTGCAGCCGGTTCTGCAGCCGGTACCAGCAGCGTTCTGCAGCCGGTTCTGCAGCCGGTACCAGCAGCCGGTTCTGCAGCCGGTTCTGGAGCCGTTCTGCAGCGGTTCTGCAGCGGTTCTGGAGCCGGTTCTGGAGCCGGTTCTGGAGCCGGTTCTGCAGCCGGTTCTGCAGCCGGTTCTGCAGCCGGTACCAGCAGCCGGTTCTGCAGCCGGTTCTGCAGCCGGTACCAGCAGCCGGTTCTGCGCCGGTTCTGCAGCCGGTACCAGCAGCCGGTTCTGCAGCCGGTTCTGCAGCCGGTTCTGCAGCCGGTACCAGCAGCCGGTTCTGCAGCGGTTCTGCAGCCGGTACCAGCGCCGGTTCTGCAGCCGGTTCTGCAGCCGTTCTGCAGCCGGTTCTGCAGCCGGTACCAGCTGTCCGGTTCTGCAGCCGGTACCAGCTGCCCGGTTCTGCAGCCGGTTCTGCAGCCGGTTCTGCAGCCGGTACCAGCAGCCGGTTCTGCAGCCGGTTCTGCAGCCGGTTCTGCAGCCGGTACCAGCAGCGGTTGAGCCGGTTCTGCAGCCGGTTCTGCAGCCGGTTCTGCAGCCGGTACCAGCAGCCGGTTCTGCAGCGGTACGCAGCCGGTCTGCAGCCGTTCTGCAGCCGGTTCTGCAGCCGGTACCAGCTGATGTCTCCGTCTGCAGGGTGATCCGGGTCTACAGAGGGAAGAAGAGCTTCGGCTTCACGCTGCGAGGTCACGCCCCGTCTGCATCGACGCCGTCATCCCAGGTAGCGCTTCCAGATCAGCGCCGGGTCGGAGCCGATCGGTTGGTTCAGATTGGGTCGGATCAGCACCGGGTCGGACGGCGCCGCGGCCCCATCAGCTGCTAAAGGCCACACAGATGCATGATGGGAACTTGCCTTAACACTATAAAATATTTGTAGTGATTTATCGAACTGCCTCCATGTTGGTGATGATCTGTGAACACGGTTTTCCTCCAGACCTTCCTGACCTGCTGCTGTCTGAAGAAATGCACCAAAAACAACCAATCCCAGCCGGAGGCGGGGCTTAGCGCTGTCAATCATGTTACAGACTCGCTGCTAAATGTTACCGTTACAGGAAAACCATTTATCCACATTGTCTGTCTATGGGACATAGACAATGGTGGATAGGGAGGATTTATTAATGCTGTGAGATTTAAAGCACAGATTTTAATCACCTTGTTTATTAATTTTATAAATGATTTTGCCTTTTTGTGTCTTATTTTTGTTTAACTTGGTGAGATTTTGCTGAAGTATTTTACTCTACAGAAGGCAGCTTGTTTAGGACACACTTTTATCAATGTGAATGCTAAGGCTACCCTAACCCTAGCCTTAGCATTCACGATATGCTATGCTAGCTGAGATTGTGATTGACTGCACTAAGCCCCGCCTCCTGGCTCTGATTGGTTGTTTCCAGTTAGCACTGGGAGAAGACAGAGGAGATCAATCTTTTCACAGATTATCTGTCTCATAACATGGAGGCGGTTAAAACCATTTATTTTTATGAAAGTTACTCAGTTTACCTCCAGCATCGCCTGTGAGGGAGGCGAACAAAACGAAACGCTGAGCGGGAAAAACTGTCAATCAGCTGTAATCTGAACACAAGGAGCAACACGGTGGTGGCAGCATCATGCTGGGAGCTGAATCCTGGAGAAAAACCTGTTAGAGGCTGAAGAAGAGCTGAGACAATCGGGTAGAATGGCCTAGTCCAAGTACAGACTTAACTACCGTTAAGAATCTGTGGCAGGATTTAAAAACAGAGGTTTCAGTTTGTAGATGCTGAAAGCTGCAGCTTTCGCACAGTTCTGACTCAGCCGGTCTGAGTAGAGAAACATGCCACACTTTTCAGATTTTATTTGTTGAATTTCCTTTGCCTGCTCCTTTGTGTTGGTGGGACTCATAAAAACGCATTGAAGAAAAGCTGAGAAGAAACTTCCAGGTTTTAGGTGAGGATGGAGAACGAGCAGAAGAAATGGAGGAGTAGATTCCTTTAAGAACCATCACTGGTTTCCTGTTAGCTTGTTTTCCT
Source organism: Poecilia picta (assembly GCA_033032245.1). Taxonomy (NCBI): domain Eukaryota; kingdom Metazoa; phylum Chordata; class Actinopteri; order Cyprinodontiformes; family Poeciliidae; genus Poecilia; species Poecilia picta. The sequence continues at coordinate 26,559,007 of CM065371.1, forward strand.
TTTTATCTTGTTTTCCTTTTTATCTTTTCTTTTAGCTTGTTTTCCTTTTTACTTTTTTCCTTTTTATCTTTTTTCCTTTTTATCTTCTTTTCCTTTTTTATCTTCTTTTCCTTTTAGCTTGTTTTCCTTTTTAGCTTGTTTTCCTTTTTATCTTTTCCTTTTTTATCTTCTTTTCCTTTTAGCTTGTTTTCCTTTTTATCTTCTTTTCCTTTTTTATCTTCTTTTCCTTTTAGCTTGTTTTCCTTTTTAGCTTGTTTTCCTTTTTATCTTCTTTTCCTTTTTAGCTTGTTTTCCCTTTTTATCTTCTTTTCCTTTTTAGCTTGTTTTCCTTTTTATCTTCTTTTCCTTTTTTATCTTCTTTTCCTTTTAGCTTGTTTTCCTTTTTAGCTTGTTTTCCTTTTTATCTTGTTTTCCTTTTTATCTTGTTTTCCTTTTTAGCTTGTTTTCCTTTTTATCTTCTTTTCCCTTTTAGCTTGTTTCCCCTTTTATCTCGTTTCCCTTTTTATCTCGTTTTCCTTTTTATCTTGTTTCCCTTTTTACTTGTCTTCCTTTTTTCTTTAGTATTTTCATTTGTTTTGTCTGAGATATTACAACATGAGACTGAAGTCGTTCATTTAATCCCATTAGATTAGTAGCGATCCTTTATATCAGTTCTTAATAATCTGCTTTGTGTTTCTGAGATGAAAGCATCAGGGAGTAGAAGTTGGGTTGTTATTGAAGCTTCAGCAGTGACCGGCCGCCCACCTCCGCCCGCCTCCGCCCGCCAGGCTGAGTCAGAGGGCCTGCTGGGGGCCGTGGAGGGCTTCGTAGGCTGGGGGGTCACTGTGTCTCCGGACCCCAGAGCCAAAAGACTCCAAAGTCGCCCTTCTGTCAGCTCAGAACAAATGTCTCCGCGTCAGAAACTCCTCCAGGCGTTTATCGATTACAGCTCTCAGCTTCTAGGCACCACAAATCTGGAACAAACTTCTGGGTCTGAAACACTGAGGGTCTTTAAATCCAGACTAAAATCATGTTTTGTTGCTTTGGAAACGTAATAAATTGAATACTGATCACAAGGTTTGATGATTTTGATCACTCATCAAAATGTTCGCATATTAGTGACTCAGTGATGTTTTTCAGAACTGCCTTGCTGAGATGAGCTATAGAAGTAAACACTGATTGATTGATTGACCGATTGATTGATTGATTGACTGATTGATTGACTGATTGATTGACTGATTGATTGATTGACCGATTGATTGACTGATTGATTATTGACTGAGATTGAGATTGACTGATTGATTGATTGATTGATTGACCGATTGATTGACCGATTGATCGATCGATCCTGTCTTGTCCCTCTCAGACAGTCCTGCTGAGGAGTGTGGGCTGAAACCCGGCGACCGCATCCTGTTCCTGAACGGCCTGGACATGAGGTCGGTTCCTTCCTGACCAACTTTCAGAACCGGGTCCAGAACTCTGGACCTGCAGGTTCTCCTCTGATTCATCTTCAAATTCAGGTTCAGTTCGCAATGAACCAGAATTCAGGATAAATTCTGCAGATCTAGAACAGAATCAGCCGTTACTGTTGGAGCTTCACAAAAGATGAATAATAATAATAATAATAATAATAATAATAATAATAATAATAATAATAGTATAATGCTCATGGTTATAAGGAAAACTGTTGTCAGAAATAGAAATGTTGCACACAGTGAGTGAGTCCAACTGAGCAGAATAATGTTTTATTCTTTCATGTTTTTTTATTTTCCTGTTGAACATTAAGAGGATGAGGATGATCACATCTGGAAACATTTTCTAACTCCTTGACCCTCAGGGGTCAATGCACATGCAGAAAGACCGGGAATCGAACCAGAACCTACTGCACACTGTGCAGCCCTTAGCTGGAAACTTAAGTTCAAATTAAAAATCTTTCAGGTGTTCCTACAGATGTCAGGAAAGCCTCGTCAAGCCAGAATCTACAGATCCGTTTGTCTGAAAGTCATTTCTGGATGATTTTTCTCTCTGTAGTCACTCGGTTTCCTGCTGCACCTATTTACTGAAACCCAGAGCAGAAATCAAACTATCAGAGGAAACATGAAGGTTTCACTGCTGCTGCTCGGTGACCCATCAGGAGGTTCGTCTCTCCGTTCTCTAAACTTTAATTCGTCACTGACTTTACAGAAACTGACGGCTTCGGATCAGAACCAGGCCGGTTTTCAGCAGCCACTAAGTAATGCAGCTATGAACCTGAGAGCTTCATGAAGAGCAGAACCTGCTGGTCCGGCTCAGTCTGAGCTCCAGCAGCTGCTTCAGCTCTGCACCAACAGGAAGTCGCCCTGACCGTCACCTGGCAGCCATGTTGCCATGGCGACCTGATCGCTTAGCGGCCGAGCCAGGTGACGGCGGCGGCGTAGCACCTGGGGAGTCGACATACGGTGCAAAACGGCAGCAAAGATGTTCGCCGTAACCATGGAAAACGCCTCCAGATCAGGAGAACAGCTGATGATTTCATGTTTTCACAAACAGACGGAGGCGCCATTAAAATGTTTCATCAGGATAATTTCACTTAATCAAACTGTAACGACAAAATAATTCATATTTTCAATTCAAATTTTATTTTTTTCTGCCAAATTATTCAATTAAATCATCAGATCTGATCATCTCAGAGTTTCTCTCATCCTTCATGAAGCTTCTTAGAAATCTGGACGCTAACGTTAGCATTAGCTGCTACCTGTTAGCATTCAGATGCTACTTTAGGCTAGCATAGCTTCTGATAGGCTCACTGCTGTTAGCACCACTTGATCAGAACAACAGTCTCTTCCATCGTCCAATCGGATGGTTTAGAAACTGAATGGTCCGTGTCCTCGGTGTGTAGCTCAGAGTAACCCGTTCGCTCCGGTTCTGGACTCGGCTCCATGTGGCGGGAGCAGCTTCTGTTCCCTCGGTTCCACCCTCTGTCTCCGTCTCGTCAGGAGCTGCTCCCATGAGAAGGTGGTGTCCATGCTGCAGGGCAGCGGGGCGGCGCCCGCCCTGCTGGTGGAGGACGGCCCGTCAGACGGCTCCTCGGACCGGACCGACCCACACGAGGCCCCCGGTCCGGCTGCCGCCACGGCGCCACGATCCAGGTCGGTCACAGAGACATTTTACTGCAGCAGTAGAAGGTTTGGAAGACGAGGTGGTTTGATAAAGTCAACTTTCAATGTTAGAACAAGGAAACATTGATTTACTTCCTCCAGGCTGGAGCTCAGCGGCTCCTTTAAACTACAGATTGTGCTACAAGCAGAGAGGACAAGTTTAGTTTGGACAGACAGAGACAAAGGAAGACGGTCCTCTGCTGGACGCTCTGTCCCTGCTGGATGCTCTGTCTCTGTCCCTGCTGGACGCTCTGTCTCTGCTGGACGTTCTGTCTCTGTCCCTGCTGGACGCTCTGTCTCTGTCCCTGCTGGACGCTCTGTCCCTGCTGGACGCTCTGTCCCTGCTGGACGCTCTGTCTCTGTCCCTGCTGGACGCTCTGTCCCTGCAGGACGCTCTGTCCCTGCAGGACGCTCTGTCCCTGCTGGACGCTCTGTCTCTGCTGGACGTTCTGTCTCTGTCCCTGCTGGACGTTCTGTCTCTGTCCCTGCTGGACGCTCTGTCTCTGTCCCTGCTGGACGCTCTGTCCCTGCTGGACGCTCTGTCCCTGCTGGACGCTCTGTCTCTGTCCCTGCTGGACGCTCTGTCTCTGTCCCTGCTGGACGCTCTGTCCCTGCTGGACGCTCTGTCCCTGCAGGACGCTCTGTCCCTGCAGGACGCTCTGTCCCTGCTGGACGCTCTGTCTCTGCTGGACGTTCTGTCTCTGTCCCTGCTGGACGCTCTGTCCTGCTGGACGTTCTGTCTCTGTCCCTGCTGGACGCTCTGTCCCTGCTGGACGCTCTGTCCCTGCAGGACGCTCTGTCCCTGCAGGACGCTCTGTCCCTGCTGGACGCTCTGTCTCTGCTGGACGTTCTGTCTCTGTCCCTGCTGGACGCTCTGTCCCTGCTGGACGCTCTGTCTCTGTCTCTGCTGGACGTTCTGTCTCTGTCCCTGCTGGACGCTCTGTCCCTGCAGGACGCTCTGTCTCTGCTGGACGTTCTGTCTCTGTCCCTGCAGGACGCTCTGTCCCTGCTGGACGCTCTGTCTCTGCTGGACGTTCTGTCTCTGTCCCTGCTGGACGCTCTGTCTCTGCTGGACGCTCTGTCTCTGTCCCTGCTGGACGCTCTGTCCCTGCTGGACGCTCTGTCTCTGCTGGACGCTCTGTCTATGTCCCTGCTGGACGCTCTGTCTCTGTCCCTGCTGGACGCTCTGTCTATGTCCCTGCTGGACGCTCTGTCTCTGTCCCTGCTGGACGCTCTGTCCCTGCTGGACGCTCTGTCCCTGCAGGACGCTCTGTCTCTGTCTCTGCTGGACGCTCTGTCTCTGCTGGACGCTCTGTCTCTGCTGGACGCTCTGTCTCTGTCCCTGTTGGACGCTCTGTCCCTGCAGGACGCTCTGTCTCTGTCTCTGCTGGACGCTCTGCTCTGCTGGACGCTCTGTCTCTGTCTCTGCTGGACGCTCTGTCTCTGCTGGACGCTCTGTCTCTGTCCCTGTGGACGCTCTGTCTCTGTCTCTGTTGGACCTCTGTCCCTGCAGGACGCTCTGTCTCTGTCCCTGTTGGACGCTCTGTCTCTGCTCTGTTGGACGCTCTGTCTCTGTCCCTGTTGGACGCTCTGTCTCTGTCTCTGCTGGACGCTCTGTCTCTGTTGGACGTCTCTGTCTCTGTCTCTGCTGGACGTCCTGTCTCTGTTGGACTTCTGTCTCTGTCCCTGCTGGACGTCTGTCTCTGTCTCTGCTGGACGCTCTGTCTCTGTTGGACGCCTCTGTCTCTGTCGCTGTGGACGCTCTGTCTCTGTCCCTGTTGGACGCTCTGTCTCTGCTGACTCTCTGTCTCTGTTGGACGTTCTGTCTCTGTCTCTGCTGGACGCTCTGTCTCTGTTGGACGTTCTGTCTCTGTCTCTGTTGGACGCTCTGTCTCTGCCCTGTTGGACGCTCTGTCTCTGCTGGACGCTCTGTCTCTGTTGGACGTTCTGTCTCTGTCCTGCTGACGCTCTGTCTCTGCTGGACGTCTGTCTCTGTCCCTGCTGGACGCTCTGTCTCTGCTGGACGCTCTGTCTCTGTCCCCTGCTGGACGCTCTGTCTCTGCTGGACGTCTGTCTCTGTCCCTGCTGGACGCTCTGTCCCTGCTGGACGCTCTGTCCCTGCTGGACGCTCTGTCTCTGTCCCTGCTGGACGCTCTGTCCCTGCTGGACGCTCTGTCCCTGCTGGACGCTCTGTCTCTGCTGGACGCTCTGTCTATGTCCCTGCTGGACGCTCTGTCTCTGTCTCTGCTGGACGCTCTGTCTCTGTCTCTGCTGGACGCTCTGTCTCTGCTGGACGCTCTGTCTCTGTCCCTGTTGGACGCTCTGTCTCTGTCTCTGTTGGACGCTCTGTCTCTGTCCCTGCTGGACGTTCTGTCTCTGTCCCTGTTGGACGCTCTGTCTCTGTCCCTGCTGGACGCTCTGTCTCTGTCCCTGCTGGACGTTCTGTCTCTGTCCCTGTTGGACGCTCTGTCTCTGTCCCTGCTGGACGCTCTGTCTCTGTCTCTGTTGGATGCTCTGTCCCTGCAGGACGCTCTGTCTCTGTCCCTGTTGGACGTTCTGTCTCTGTCCCTGTTGGACGCTCTGTCTCTGTCCCTGCTGGACGCTCTGTCTCTGTCTCTGCTGGACGCTCTGTCTCTGTTGGACGTTCTGTCTCTGTCTCTGCTGGACGCTCTGTCTCTGTCCCTGTTGGACGCTCTGTCTCTGTTGGACGCTCTGTCTCTGTCCCTGCTGGACGCTCTGTCTCTGTCTCTGCTGGACGCTCTGTCTCTGTTGGACGCTCTGTCTCTGTCTCTGCTGGACGCTCTGTCTCTGTTGGACGTTCTGTCTCTGTCTCTGCTGGACGCTCTGTCTCTGTCTCTGCTGGACGCTCTGTCTCTGTCCCTGTTGGACGTTCTGTCTCTGTCTCTGCTGGACGCTCTGTCTCTGTCCCTGTTGGACGCTCTGTCTCTGTCTCTGTTGGACGCTCTGTCTCTGTCCCTGCTGGACGTTCTGTCTCTGTCCCTGTTGGACGCTCTGTCTCTGTCCCTGCTGGACGTTCTGTCTCTGTCCCTGTTGGACGTTCTGTCTCTGTCTCTGCTGGACGCTCTGTCTCTGTCCCTGTTGGACGCTCTGTCTCTGTCTCTGTTGGACGCTCTGTCTCTGTCCCTGCTGGACGCTCTGTCTCTGTTGGACGCTCTGTCTCTGTTGGACGTTCTGTCTCTGTCTCTGTTGGACGCTCTGTCTCTGTCCCTGCTGGACGTTCTGTCTCTGTCCCTGTTGGACGCTCTGTCTCTGTCCCTGTTGGACGCTCTGTCTCTGTCTCTGTTGGACGTTCTGTCTCTGTCTCTGCTGGACGCTCTGTCTCTGTCCCTGTTGGACTCTCTGTCTCTGTTGGACGCTCTGTCTCTGTCCCTGCTGGACGTTCTGTCTCTGCCCCTGTTTGACGCTCTGTCTCTGTCCCTGTTGGACGCTCTGTCTCTGTTGGACGCTCTGTCTCTGTCCCTGCTGGACGCTCTGTCTCTGTCCCTGTTGGACTCTCTGTCTCTGCTGGACGCTCTGTCTCTGTCCCTGTTGGACGCTCTGTCTCTGTTGGACGCTCTGTCTCTGTCCCTGTTGGACGCTCTGTCTCTGTCTTTGTTGGACGCTCTGTCTCTGTCCCTGCTGGACGCTCTGTCTCTGTCCCTGTTGTACGTTCTGTCTCTGTCCCTGTTGGACGTTCTGTCTCTGTCTCTGCTGGACGTTCTGTCTCTGTCCCTGTTGGACGTTCTGTCTCTGTCCCTGCTGGACGTTCTGTCTCTGTCCCTGTTGGACGTTCTGTCTCTGTCTCTGCTGGACATTCTGTCTCTGTCCCTGTGGACAGGTCCCCGGCGCTCAGCTCCCTGCAGTGGGTGGCAGAGATCCTCCCCCCCAGCATTAAGGTCCAGGGTCGGACCTTCAGCCAGCAGTTGGACCACCTGCTGACCGTCCAGGAGCGCTACAGCGTCTGCAAGGCCCTGGAGACGTTCTTCCAGCACAGGTGAGTCGCAGGCGAGTCGCAGGCGAGTCGCAGGCGAGTCCCGGCGGGGCAGGAAGTGACCTCATCTGGACCGGTGTCTCCGGCAGGAACCTGGACAGCCTGATCGTGGACGTCTTCCCGGTGCTGGACACTCCAGCCAAGCAGCTGATCTGGCAGTTCATCCACCAGCTGCTGACCTACGACGAGCAGGAGCTTTTCCAGGGCAAGCTGTCCCGCTTCCTGGGCTTCAAGAGCAGCGGTACGGGCCGGAACCGGGCGGAACCGGGGCGGAACCGGGGCAGAACCGGGCCGGAACCGGGGCGGAACCGGGCGGAACCGGGCCGGAACCGGGGCGGAACCGGGGAACCGGGGCGGAACCGGGCGGAACCGGGCCGGAACCGGGGCGAACCGGGCCGGAACCGGGGCGGAACAGGGCGGAACCGGGCCGGAACCGGGGCAGAACCGGGGCGGAACCGGGAACCGGGGCGGAACCGGGAACCGGGGCGGAACCGGAACCGGGGCGGAACCGGGGAGAACCGGGCGGAACCGGGGCGGAACCGGGCCGGAACCGGGGCCGGAACCGGGGCGGAACCGGGGCGGAACGGAACCGGGCGGAACGGAACCGGGCGGAACCGGAACCGGGCGGAACCGGGCGGAACCGGGGCGGAACCGGGGCAGAACCGGGCGGAACCGGGGCGGAACCGGGGCGGAACGGCGGAACCGGGGCGGAACCGGCCGGAACCGGGGCAGAACCGGGGCGGAACCGGGGCGGAACCGGGGCGGAACCGGGCGGAACCGGGCGGAACCGGGGCGGAACCGTGGCAGAACCGGGCGAACCGGAACCGGGGCGGAAACCGGGGCAAACCGGGGCGAACCGGGGCGGAACCGGGGAACCGGGGCGGAACCGGGCCGGAACGGGGCGGAACCGGGGCGGAACCGGGGCGGAACCGGGGCAGAACCGGGGCGGAACCGGGCCGGAACCAAGGCGGAACCGGGCGGAACCGTCGCGGAACCGGGCCGGAACCGGGGCGGAAACGGGGCGGAACCGGGCCGGAACCGGGGCGGAACCGGAACGGGCAGAACCTGGGCGTAACCGGGCCGGAACCAAGGCGGAACCGGGCGGAACGGAACCGGGCGGAACCGGGGCAGAACCGGGGCGGAACCGGGCCCGGAAACCGGGGCGGAACGGTCGGAACCGGGGCGGAACCGGCCGGAACCGGGCCGGAACCAAGGCGGAACCGGGGCAGAACCGGCGAACCGGGTCGGAACCGGGTCAGAACGAACCGGGGCGGAACCGGGGCCGGAACCGGAACCGGGGCGGAACCGGGTCGGAACCGCCCCGGTCTGAGCAGAAATACCCAACATAATTTTATCTACATAAATTGTCCAGATATTTAGAAAGTTAAACTCTGAGCTAACGTGACGTTTGGCTCCTTGGAGGCAAATTGCTAAATATTTAGTTTGCAAACATTTGGAAATAAACATTGAAATTCCAGCCTCTGTATTTACCTTGTTGGTTTTTAGTATTTAGATCTAAATATTTAGCTAGAAACTGGCATTTCTAAGAGAGATGCTGAAGAAACGGCTTCATTTATCCAACCCAGGTGGTTTATTGGTGTTTCCTGGTGATTGACTGTCTGCAGCGCTGCTGGATCCGGACGGCGCTCCAGAGCCCCACAGGCGCAGCAGCTCCATGCGGGTCACCGGATCGTCGTACCGCAGCTGCATCCGGGAGAGGAGCTCCGACGACTGCATCATCGGGACTCACCTGGGAATGGGTACGGCGCCCAAACGGGCCGGACGGAACCGCCAGCTGTACACAGATCCATGGCTCTGAATGGTTTCTATTGAAAAACCAACAGCTGGGACTCCAGAGTGTTTCTGTTGTCTGTCTCCAGATTAATCATGTCTTTTATTGTGAAGTCCTTGTAGGCTAGTAGACAGTAGTTGTCAGTCTGAGCTGCTGCTCCGCCAGCAGTCAGGCCTGATGTCAGACATGGCAGCTGAGCTCATGTCCACCGTGTCGCCTCCATCAGCTGCAGCTCTGCCTGCTTCTCTGTGCTTCCTGCTGTCCTCTGGGCGGGTTTGGGCGGGTTGGGCCGGCCGGGTCGGGTCCGGCGGGTTGGGCCGGCCGGGTCGGGTCCGGCGGGTGGGCCGGCGGGTCGGTCGGCGGGTTGGCGGGCCGGTCGGGTCGCGGGTCGGTCCGGCGGGTCGGGCCGGTCGGGTCGGGCCCGCCGGGCTCACGGCCCTGTCTCTCCACGCTCTGCTTCAGGAATTCATGTGGATGAATGCGGGAGCCCGGAGGAGAGGCAGTCCGGAGACGGGACGTCCTTCCCCGAGTCCCCGGACCTCAGCCATGTAGGTGGACCTGCAGCTTCCCAGCATGCCGCTCTGCACACCATCATGGCTCACTGCCACCTACTGGCACCTGAAGGCCCAACATGTAAACCACCAAGGCTCAGTCATCTCGGCTTAGAGGATTTGGTGCCGTGTTAAAGTTAAAATCAATGTTTATGATTTCAGCTGTGATGAGAGAAGAAACATGTTCATTGTTCAAAATCATATTTCCATCAATATTTATTAACTTATAAATACTTAGTTTGCAAGCTAAATATTTAGTTTGTAAAATAAACATTTGGCTACAACAAGCTAACTAACATTTAGCATGCTAACTGTAGGTTGTAGGTAAATGGTTAGCTAGCCTGAAGCTAAAGATCTCTAAATTATTTTGTTTAGAACTAATAGTTAACAAACTAACGGTAATATTTAGTTTGGAGCCAAATGCTTTAATTTATGTCCAAGCTAAATATTGAATAATTGAAATAATATTGAAATAATCAACATGATGAAAATACGACTTTGCAAATTAGACCTGAATTTTTTAGCGTTTTATAAAGTAATAACCAGTTAGAGTTTTATGTACAACTCAGGAGGTAAAAAGGTTGAGATGAACTTCGTTTAGCATCAGGCTGCCGTAAGTCTGCAGAGTGCAGGTTGTTTCTGCTTCGACTCGCATCCGCAGCAGGATGCGAGAGCCGAGGCGCGCTAACCAGGCTCACGCTCACATGCGCTACGGTCAGGGACGGGGGGGGCGAAGCAGGGAAGAGGGGAGCACCAGAGAGGTGAGGCAGGGGGGGGGGAGACGAGGTACGGCATATGCCCCAAGGACCAGGACACACAGGGGGGGGGGGGGGGGAGGGCAGCGGAGAGGACGGAACCAGAGGAGGGGGGGGGAGGGAGACAGACAGAGAGAGGCACACGCCACAGAGAGAGAGGGGGGGAGAGGAGAGGAGGGGGAGGGAGGGGGGAGAGAGGAGAGGGGGGGAGGGGGAGAAGAGGGAGAGAGACACAGAGAGGGGGGGGAGGGGGGGAGGGAGGAGGGGAGGAGGGGAGAGAGACACGAGAGGGGGAGGGGAGGGAGAGGAGGGGGAGGGAGAGGAGAGGGAGAGAGAGGGGGGGGAGAGAGAAGAGAGGGGGGAGGGGGGGGAGGAGGAGGAGAGAGAGGGGGAGAGGAGAGAGGGGGGAGGGGGGGGGGGAGAGACACAGAGAGAGGGGGGAGGGGGGGAGGGAGGAGAGAGGAGGGAGAGAGAGGGGAGAGAGAGGGGGGAGAGGAGGGGAGGAGGGAGGGGAGGAGGAGAGGAGGGGGAGAGAGAGAGAGAGGGGGGAGAGAGGGGGGGGGAGGGGGGGGGAGAGAGAAGAGAGGGGGAGAGAGGGAGAGGAGGGAGGAGAGAGGGGGAGGAGAGAAAAGAGGGGGGGGAGGAGAGGAGAGAGGGGGGGGAGGAGAGAGGGGGGAGGAGAGAGGGGGGGGAGAGAGACACAGAGAGGGGGGGAGGAGGAGAGAGGAGAGAGAGAGAGGGGGGAGAGAGAGGGGGAGGGAGAGAGAGAGAGGGGGGGGAGGGGGGAGAGGACACAGAGAGGGGGGGGGGAGAGAGAGAGAGGGGGGAGGGAGAGAGAGGGGGGGGAGGGGGGGAGAGAGAGGGGGGAGAGAGGACACAGAGAGGGGGGGAGGGGGGGGGAGAGAGAGAGAGAGAGAGAGAGGGGGGAGGGAGAGAGAGAGGGGGGAGGGGGGGAGAGAGACACAGAGAGGGGGGGAGGGGGGGAGGGAGGAGAGAGGGGGGGGGGGAGAGAGGGGGGGAGAGAGAGGGGGGGGAGATGGGGGGGGAGACACAGAGACACACACAGGTTCTCAGCTGCTTCCTTGGTTTGACGTCATTCATCAGCAGCGTCTGATTGGCTAATGAAGACAAGCCCTGCTGGCGGATGATGATGTCATGATGACGTCATGCTATCTCAGATTCTCTCATCATGACATAACAGCCACTGATTGTTGAGTGTGTTGCAGCTCAGACCCATGCGGCCTGTTGCCATGGTTACGGCCGGCCGTCCGCAGGTAGAGACGCCGTGTCCCTTCGTCCCACAGGTAGCAGGAAGTCGGGTCTGTCCCTGTCCTGGAAGGAGCCGCTGCCCTCCGCCGTCTACCAGGTGCAGCACCAGAGCAGCGTGGAGTCCAACCCCTACGTCAGCCTGGAGAGCCCCCCGCCTCGCCGCCGCCGCCGCCGCGCCCCGCCAGCGGCCCCAACACGCTGAGCCGCCGCAGGAAGCTGTTCACCTTCTCCAGGCCGCCGCGCAGCCGCGACACCGACAAGTTCCTGGACGCCCTGAGCGAGCAGCTGGGCCACCGGGTCACCCTGGTGGACGACAACGACTACGAGGAGGTGAGGGGGCGGAGCAAGAGGGGACAGGGGGCGGAGCCACAGGGGAGCAGGGGGCGGAGCCACAGGGGACAGGGGGCGGAGCAAGAGGGGGACAGGGGGCGGAGCACAGGGGGAGCAGGGGGCGGAGCCACAGGGGACAGGGGGCGGAGCAAGGAGGGGGACAGGGGGCGGAGCCACAGGGGAGCAGGGGGCGGAGCAAGGAGGGGACAGGGGGCGGAGCCACAGGGGGCGGAGGAACAGGGGACAGGGGGCGGAGCCACAGGGGTCAGGGGGCGGAGCCACAGGGGTCAGGGGGCGGAGCCACAGGGGACAGGGGCGGAGCCACAGGGGACAGGGGGCGGAGCAAGAGGGGGACAGGGGGCGGAGCCACAGGGGGAGCAGGGGGCGGAGCCACAGGGGAGCAGGGGGCGGAGCCACAGGGGACAGGGGCGGAGCAAGAGGGGGACAGGGGGCGGAGCCACAGGGGGAGCAGGGGGCGGAGCAAGAGGGGGACAGGGGGCGGAGCCACAGGGGACAGGGGGCGGAGCAAGAGGGGGACAGGGGGCGGAGCCACAGGGGAGCAGGGGGCGGAGCCACAGGGGGCAGGGGGCGGAGCCACAGGGGAGCAGGGGGCGGAGCCACAGGGGACAGGGGCGGAGCAAGAGGGGGACAGGGGGCGGAGCCACAGGGGAGCAGGGGGCGGAGCCACAGGGGAGCAGGGGGCGGAGCCACAGGGGAGCAGGGGGCGGAGCCACAGGGGAGCAGGGGGCGGAGCCACAGTGTAACAGGGGTTAGGGTTATCTGGCCAGGGTTGGGGTTTCGGTCCCAGAGCCGCGGGGTTTGGAACAGAAGTCGGGTGGGGCCCGGGTGACGAAAGCCCGGGGTCCGGTGGCGCCTCGGGTGGCCCGGATTCCGGAGAACCAGGTCAGCCAAAAGTCAGCATCAGGGAATGCTGCCGGATGTCTGCGAGTGTGATCCAGCGTACAAAAACCTGTGGGAGCGAAAGTGGGGCGCGGGTGTCATTTGGGCCGGTGGGGGAGGTTCCCGGGAAGCAAGGGGGGGAGCTATAGGCCAGCCATAAGGGAGCCTACGAGAATGCTGCCGGATGTCTGCAGGCCGCAAGCTCAAGTGCAAGAGATCACTTGTGGCATCCAGGTCCGGACATTCGGGCTTGAGGATGTCGTATCCTGGGTAGGGTCCAGACCTTTGGTGGAACGGGACTTGTGCCAAAAGTGCTTATGTCCTCATAGCAAGTAATGTAGACATGGAGGATCATCCAAGTCCGGACATTCGGAATCATTGGGTGCTGCCAAATGGCTGCCTTACCAGGGGGACAGACATAAGGAGACTTCCAGGGGCTCCTCCCAAATGTCTGAGCGTCTCCCCGGGTCCGGTACCCCGACCCCGGGCAAAGAAGCTACATAACTCCCCTCCCCGGTTCTCCAGGACCGGGGCTGGTCCGGCGGAGTTCCAGGAACGGGTCCCGGTTCCAGAGAACCGTTCAGGGGTATTTTTGACAACTTGTAGCGGGGTTGAGGATGTCCTATCCCAGGTAGGGTCCAGACATTTGGTGGAACGGTCCAGACATTTGGTGGAACGGGGACTGGCACCAAAAAAAGGCTTAAGCAGCTTGTGGGAATCATACCCCAGTCACAGGGGTCGCGCCGCAGTAGATGGACCACAAGACTACTTGAGCCATAACAGTAACCTTTGCTCATAGTTCTTATGACCTCATAGCAAGTAATGTAGACATGGAGGATCATCCAGGCAGGTCCGGACATCTTTGTGTGATATTTTCAAATGGCAGGACATCCGCAATCATTGGGTTTTGCTTCCAAATGCAGCAAAAGCAAGGTGTTTTTATGAAAATGTCAAATGCGGCTCCAGCAGCGGTGGCTCGATTAGTCTTGCGATATACAGCAAGGCACGGACGACTTACATTCAGCACCAGCTGAAAGCACAGCTGGAACTTCTCAGTGCGGTAGACAACCACAAACTGGACCCTTGTAGCTTAGCGGCTTTCGTTGCCAGCTCCTCACCATCCTCACCATTGTCACCCTGGGAAGCCGCTGCACCACTGAAGCCATGGGGGTTATCTTTGCTCACAGCACTTATGACCTCAGGGCAAGTAATGTAGACACTGAGGATCATCCAGGTCCGGACATCCGGGATCATTGTGTGATGTTTTCAAATGGCTGCCTTACCAGGGGCACAGACATAAGGAGACTACCGAAAAGGATATCCGTACGTCTAGAGACTCCCTATGTCCCAAGTGCCGTCTTACGTCTGTTGTCGGCCAAAAAGATAGAAAAGGCTTGTGCAGCCAGCGGGAAGCGAACCCGAGTCTCTGGGGCGGAGAGCGGCCAGCTAAACCACTAAACTACAGGAGCCATGAGGGTCGACTAGAATCTCTTACATTTGGCTTTAAGCTACAGAGGCAAAGGAGCATGAAGGGTTCTGTCCCCAAGCAGGCCGCGATCCCGGGCCTCCCGGGTGGGAGTGCGGCTACAGGCCGACTTAGCAAACAGAGATAGCGTGGCGGCGCCCATGAGGGCGGGGGGGGCACCCAGACACTCGGAGGCATGAGGCGGTGCTGCCCAATGTCAGCCAGGGCGACACCAGGCAGCGACCCTTCGTTTCGGGAGCATTCGCCACCGGGAAGCGTCCCAGCGTTTCTGGAGCAGTAGCCTCAGGGCAGCGGAGAGCGATGCGCCCATACGTCCTGCGCCACCTGGTGTCGATCGCTGGGATTACCGTAAAGGTAGCCAAACGGCAGCATTCGGAAAAAATGTCAGTGTTTTTGAGCAACTTTGCGATATTCAGTCGGCCGCCATGCCGCCGTGGAGCTCGCAATAAATCGAGTCTTTTTGGAACGGAGTACTCCGAGTCGAGCTCTTTCGTCAGCCCCGGGTCCCGCCGGCCCAATAGGTCCGGTCCGGCCGCTACGATTTTTCAAAGTGGGCCCAAAATGCTGCCGGATGGCTGGTTAGGGATCCGGTTCTCTATGTGGGGGCGGAGCCACAGGGGAATACATTTACTTAGAAAGGGGGGCGGAGCCACAGAGGAACGCATTTAGAAAGGGGGCGGAGCCACAGGGGACCAGGGGGCGGAGCCACAGGGCAGCAGGGGGCGGAACCACAGAGGAACATCTTTGGAAAGGGGGCGGAGCCACAGGGGACCAGGGGGCGGAGCCACAGGGCAGCAGGGGGCGGAACCACAGGGGGACAAGGGGCGGAGCCACAAGGGAACATATTTGGAAAGGGGCGGAGCCACAAGGGAACATATTTAGAAAGGGGGCGGAGCCACAGGGGGCGGAGTCACAGGGAAATACATTTACTTAGCAACTTTCCTGTTTGCTTCAATGAACAGATTGATGAAGGTGGTTGTCATGGTTACAGAGGAAGAGGGTTGTCTGTAAGTAAAACCTGTTTCTCAGTAGCAGCTGATCAGGCACAACATTATGACCAGAGGCTTTCCATCATGGCTGCCATCAGCAGTAGAACGATTTCACCTGCTGGTAGAAACACTAAAATATGATCTGACTCAAACTCTAACAAATTACTCACATTAAAATGAACAATCAGTTGATGGATGGCAGCTGAAGGTGGTCGTAATGTTCTGCCTGACCTTAGAGTGGACATTATTTAGAGCTTTTCCATCGCAGCGCTGCGATTCTGGCTCCATAGATGCCGGAGCGCAGCAGCTGCTACGCTGCATGTTAGCCGCTCTACAGTCTTCACCTCTGAACACGATCACAGCAAAACCTGTTACTGGTTTTACTGGGATCTGACGGTGGAGATGAAGGGAAATGGTTTTGAAATTAACATGCTTCTACGACGTGGAAGCCATGTTTCCTTTCCCCTCCATGTGGGTTCAGAGGCCTGCAGGGCTTTGTGCTTCATGCAGATCAGCTTTTATAAGCAGGAAACTGAGAAAATGCAACGCCGTTAGCATTTCAGTTAGCATCGCCTTATGAACCCAGTTCCAGTGGAGAACTGGTTTCTGGCCCGTGTCTCAGAGGCGGAGGGTTACCGTGGTTACAGCGGCGCCTGGCGCTGCGCTCAGCGATGAATCAGTGAAACGATGAGAGAAACTAAACCAGAAAACTGAGACCTTTGGTTTCTTTTTGCATTTTCACGTGTAAACTAACAAATCAGACCCGGTTCTACACAACGACCCAACACGACTGGAACTGGGTAAAGTTAGGACACGTCCCTGCTGACCTCTGACCTCCAGGTGACCTCTGACCTCTCCCTCCCTGCAGATGAGCTTCCCAGAGGAAGTGGGCGTGGCCTTCCGGCCGCGGCGCCTCAGCAGCGGCAGCAGCGCCGAGCGCAGCAGCAGCGGCGACGAGGACGCCCCCTCGCCCTCGTCCTCCTCTGGGTCGGAGCCCATCCCCCCCCCGCCGGACCAGAGCCCCCCGCCCCCCCCCGCCCCTCCAGGCCCTGATCCCGCCCCCCGTCCAGTTCACCGACCCGCTGCCGCCGGCGCGGTTCTCCCCGGAGCGCGCGCCCCGCGGCCGCGCCCCCTTCCAGCCGCAGCACCCCATCATCCCGCCGCCGCCGCCCCCCCCCCGCACGCTGCTGGCCGCGCGCTCGCCGCTGCGCCAGCCCACCAGGGCGGAGGTGGACAAGGCCCGGCAGCGGTTCCGCTCCTCGGCCAGCCGCTTCCCGCAGGGCGCCGCCCCCGCCTGCTGCACGCTGCGCGCCGCCGCCGCCCCCCGCAGCACCCGCCTCCCCCGCCAGCTCAGCCAGCCGCAGCCCGCCCCCCACGCCTCCCCCCGGCCGCTCCGGCCCAGCCAGCTGGTGCTGCAGCGCCACCATCAGCTGCACCACCAGCACAGCTACCAGGGCCCGCTGCCCCCCTCCCTGCAGAACCAGAACCAGAACCAGAACTCCTCCCTCCCCACCCACGCCGGCAGCTTCGACGCCCCCCCACCGGAGCCGCAGTCCCAGCAGGTGAGGCTGCAGGTAAATCTCTGGCTGCTGCCTGGGATTTGTTCATGATGTGTGTTGGTCTTAGGCTCCGCCTCCTCCGCCCCCTCCCCTCCCTCCGCCCTGCGACGCCCCCCCACTGCCGGCCGCCCAGCAGCCGTCCGACGCCAACCACATGAGCGTGAAGCGTCTGCGCTGGGAGCAGGTGGAGAACTCAGAGGGAACCATCTGGGGCCAGGTGAGTCCTGGAGCACTTCAGGAACGAGCTAACAGCGAGCTAACAGCGAGCTAACAGTGAGCTAACAGTGAGCTAACAACGAGCTAACAGTGAGCTAACAGCGAGCTAACATTGAGCTAACAGTGAGCTAACAACGAGCTAACAGTGAGCTAACAGCGAGCTAACATTGAGCTAACAGTGAGCTAACAGTGAGCTAACTGTAAGCTAACAGCGAGCTAACAGTGAGCTAACAGCGAGCTAACATTGAGCTAACAGCGAGCTAACAGTGAGCTAACAGCGAGCTAACAGTGAGCTAACAACGAGCTAACAGTGAGCTAACAGCGAGCTAACAACAAGCTAACAGTGAGCTAACTGTAAGCTAAAAGCAAGCTAACATTGAGCTAACAGCGAGCTAACGTAAGAGCTAAACAGCAGCTAACAGTGAGCTAACAGCGAGCTAACAACGAGTAACAGGAGCTAACAGTGAGCTAACAACGAGCTAACAGTGAGCTAACAGGAGCTAAACGAGCTAGCAGTGAGCTAAACGACTAACAGTGAGCTAACAACGAGCTAACAGTGAGCTAAACAGAGCTAACAGTGAGCTAACAAGAGCTAACAGTGAGCTAACGTAAGTTAACAGAAGCTAACAGTGAGCTAACAAGAGCTAACTGAGAACAACGAAGCTAACAGTGAGCTAACAGGAGCTAACAATGAGCTAACAGTGAGCTAACAGCGAGCTAACAGGAGCTAACAACGAGCTAACATGAGCTAACAGTGAGCTAACAGTGAGCTAACAGGAGCTAACAACGAGCTAACAGTGAGCTTACAGCGAGCTAACATGAGCTAACAGAGCTAACAGCAGCTAACAACGAGCTAACAGTGAGCTAACAGTGAGCTAACAACGAGCTAACAGTGAGCTAACAGGAGCTAACAACGAGCTAGCAGTGAGCTAACAACGAGCTAACAGTGAGCTAACAGCGAAGCTAACAGCGAGCTAACAGTGAGCTAACAGCGAGCTAACAGTGAGCTAACAGCGAGCTAACAGTGAGCTAACAAGGGAGCTAACAGTGAGCTAACAAGCGAGCTAACAGTGAGCTAACAACGAGCTAACAGTGAGCTATAACAGCTAACAGAGCTAACGAGCTAACAGTGAGCTAACAAGAGCTAAGTGAGCTAACAGCTAGAGCTAACAGCGAGCTAACACGAGCTAACAGTGAGCTAAAAGCTAGTAGCTAACAAGCTAAGCATAACATTGAGCTAACAGGAGCTAACAACGCTAACAGCGAGCTAACAGTGAGACTAACAGCGAGCTAACAGTGAGCTAACAGCGAGCTAACAGTGAGCTAACAGGAGCTAACAACGCTAACAGTGAGCTAACTGTAAGCTAACAGCAAGCTAACAACGAGCTAACAGTGAGCTAACGTGAGCTAACAGCAAGCTAACATGTGAGCTAACAGCGAGCTAACATGAGCTAACTGAGCTAACAGGAGCTAACAGTGAGCTAACAACGAGCTAACAGTGAGCTAACAGCGAGCTAACAACGAGCTTGCAGTGAGCTAACAACAGAGCTAACAGTGAGCTAACAACGAGCTAACAGGAGCTAACAATGAGCTAACAGCGAGCTAACAGTGAGCTAACAGGAGCTAACAGTGAGCTAACAGTAGTCAGTAGTAACAGCGAGCTAACAGCTGAGCTAACAATACTGAGCTAACATGAGCTAACAGCGAGCTAACAGTGAGCTAACAACGAGCTAACAGTGAGCTAACAGCGACAACGTGAGCTAACAGTGAGCTAACAAGAGCTAACAGCGAGCTAACATGAGCTAACAGCGAGCTAACAAGAGCTAACAGTGAGCTAACAGTGAGCTAACAGCGAGCTAACATTGAGCTAACAACGGAGCTAACAGGAGCTAACAGTGAGCTAACAGTGAGCTAACACGAGCTAACAGTGAGCTAACAGGAGCTAACAACGAGCTACAGTGAGCTAACAACGAGCTACAGTGAGCTAACAGCAGAGCTAACAGCGAGCTAACAGTGAGCTAACAGCGAGCTAACAGTGAGCTAACAGCGAGCTAACAGTGAGCTAACACAACGAGCTAAAGGCTAACAAGAGTAAAGGCTAAACAGTGAGCTACATAGCTAACGGTAGTAAAGGAACGGCTACATTGAGTACAGAGCTAACGTGACTCGAGCTACAGGAGTAAGGCAACGTGATACAAGAGCTAACAGTGAGCTAACAGCGAGCTAACAAACGAGCTAACATGAGCTAACAACGAGCTAACAGTGAGCTAACAGTGAGCTAACAGGAGCTAACAGTGAGCTAACAAGGCTAACAGGAGCTAACAGGAGCAACAGTTAGCTAAAAGGAGCTAACAGTGGCTAACACGAGCTAACAACGAGCTAACATGAGCTAAACGCGAGCTAACAGTGAGCTAACAGAGCTAACAGGAGCTAACAGGAGCTAACAGTGAGCTAACAGGAGCTAACAGTGAGCTAACAACGAGCTAACATGAGCTAACAACGAGCTAACATGAGCTAACAGTGAGCTAACAAGGAGCTAACAGTGAGCTAACAACGAGCTAACAGCGAGTAACAGTGAACCAACATTGAGCTAACAGGAGCTAACAACGAGCTAACAGCGAGCTAACAATGAGCTAACAGCGAGCTAACAGGAGCTAACAGGAGCTAACAGTGAGCTAACAAGAGCTAACATGAGCTAACAGCAGAGCTAACAGTGAGCTAACAGAGCTAAATGAGCTAACAACGAGCTAACAGTGAGCTAACAGTGAGCTAACAAGAGCTAACAGTGAGCTAACAACGAGCTAACAGCGAGCTAACAGTGACAACATGAGCTAACAGTGAGCTAACAGCGAGCTAACAGCGAGCTAACAAGGAGCTAACAGTGAGCTAACAGGAGCTAAACAGTGAGCTAACAGGAGCTAACAGATGAGCTAACAACGAGCTAACATGAGCTAACAGAGCTAACAGTGAGCTAACAGTGAGCTAACAACGAGCTAACATTTGAGCTAACAACGAGCTAACAGTGAGCTAACACATGAGCTAAGACTAAGGAGCTAACAGTGAGCTAACAGCGAGCTAACAGCGAGCTAACAGTGAGCTAACAGTGAGCTAACAACGAGCTAACAGTGAGCTAACAGTGAGCTAACAATGAGCTAACAGTGAGGCTAACAGTGAGCTAACAGAAGCTAACATGGAGCTAACTGAGCTAAGAAGCTAAACTGGTGAATTGGTTTGTTTGGCTTCCAGCTGAGAGAGCGACTTCGGGACTCGATAGATAAGCTCAGCGACATGGTGAAGTACCTGGACCTGGACCTGCACTTTGGGACCCAGCGCCGACCCAGTAAGTGATTCTGGACCGACCCAGCCGTCAAAATATAGCGTCACATGGTGGCTTCCTGTCAATAATCACCTCCTGTCGTGTCATTTGCTTTTCATTCTGCTGATCTGCATCTCGGCTTACTGAGGATGTTTGTCCCGCTGCTCCGCCCGTTCTCCACCAGGCGCCACTGACCTCACACTGTCATGTCCGCCATCAGCTGAGCTCTGCTCAGGTTTTCACAACCTTCCAGGATTTTATTTCATTTTCAGACGATGGACCAAAACAAAGCAGCGAATTATTAAGTGAAGAATTGATAGTTTTTAAATTCAGTGGAAACGTTTCCGTTGTTCCACTCAGCATTGGTCTGTAGTTTGTTGACCCGCATCAT
This sequence comes from Poecilia picta, assembly GCA_033032245.1. Taxonomy (NCBI): domain Eukaryota; kingdom Metazoa; phylum Chordata; class Actinopteri; order Cyprinodontiformes; family Poeciliidae; genus Poecilia; species Poecilia picta. Next base: position 26,579,668 of record CM065371.1, read on the forward strand.
GTCGGAAAGGTCAAAGGGCATGAAAACCTGAGCAGGTGCTTCATTCTTCAGGCTCTGCCAGCGACAGTGGAGCAAACCGTTCGAAGCGTTGCGATCTGTCATGGCAGAGCTGCATCGATGCTAACCGAGCTGCTCGGACCTCCTGGTGCCTGGAGAACCAGCATTGACTCTCTGTCTGTTAAATGGCCAGTTTCTCCTACAGAACCAGCGTTCCTGCCAGAGAACCTGAAGAAGAAGGACGTGGTGGAGATCCTGTCCCACAAGAAGGCCTACAACGCCTGTAAGCAAACAGACCGACCAGGATGAGACATGATCAGAACCTCCTGACCAACCCGACCTCAGAGAGCAGCTCATCACACCAGCTGTGCTCGTGCTGCAGCGCATTGCTGCAGGTTTCATCCTGGTTGATGTGCAGTTCGCTCTGTTCAGCCGTAACCCAGCAGCCCTGAACAGAACCAGCTCAAACCTCCCTGACCTCCAGCAGGGTTAGCGTTAGCGTGGAGCCGGACGGTATGGCAAAGGCTCCGCAAACACACTGATGATGCAAACTCTAAAGGTCAAACAATAAAACTGAGAAAAAGCTGCAAGTAGCAAAAACAGCAAATATAAAAACCTCCAGGCCACCAGGGGGAGCCGACCTGCGGACCACATGGCTGCAGTCCCAGTCAGACAGGATGTCCACTTCATGTCTTTTCAAACAACATCAGGATATTTTCCTAGGCAGCATCAGGTGCTCCAGACTCCCCTAGTGGCCTGGATGACTGTTAGCTTAGCAGCTAGCAGCTTTTCCCTTCTAGTTTCTGCTTGCTGCGTTTTTCTGTTGCTTTTGATTTTGTGTTTTCTACACTCAATATTTATCAGGCAGAAATACTTTTTAGAACTATTTACTTGGTTAGCTAAATATTTAACTTGCTACCTAAATACTAGCTAAATATGTAGTTTGAAATTGTGACATTTATGTAAATAAATATATTTTTTCCTCTAAAAACCCAAATTATTTCTGTCACCTTTTGGCTGTGACTTTATGAACATCTGTCACATCCCTCCTGTTATTGAAAGTTGACATTAAATGTAATTTACATCCATCAGAACCGTAGAACTTAATCGAACTCCTCAAACTGAGGCTGAAGGCGTCAGCAGCTTTTACAGGAAGTCAGTTACTGATGAGCCTCAGCAGCCAATCAGGACGCAGCAGGTTTGACCTCTGTGCTGACCCCGCAGCCATCCTGATGGCCCACCTGAAGCTGTCTCCTGACGAGCTGCGCCAGGTTCTGTTGGACCTGAGCACGGACCGGCTGGAACCGGCCCACATCAAGCAGCTGCTGCTCTACGCGCCGGACCAGGACGAGGTCCAGCAGTACCAGCGCTTCCAGCAGGACCCGGCCAAGCTCAGCGAGCCGGACCGCTTCATCTTCCAGGTACCGCGCCGACGGCCCGACGGGCCCGGACAGAACCGGCCCGCGCGCTGACCGCCGGCCCGTTTCAGATGCTGACGGTTCCGGAGTACAAGACCCGTCTGCGCAGCCTCCTGTTCAAAGCCACAGTGCAGGAACGAGCCGAGGAGCTGAAGGCGGCGTTTGACCACATCTACCAGGCGTCAGTGGAGCTGAAGAGCAGCAGGAAGCTGGCCAAGATCCTGGAGGTGGGTCGGTACCGAGCGGGTCGGCACCGAGCGGGTCGGGTACCGAGCGGGTCGGCACCGAGCGGGTCGGTACCGAGCGGGTCGGACCGAGCGGGTCGGCACCGAGCGGGTCGGTCACCGAGCGGGTCGGCACCGAGCGGGTCGGCTACCGAGCGGGTCGGCACCGAGCGGGTCGGTACCGAGCGGGTCGGCACCGAGCGGGTCGGCACCGAGCGGGTCGGCACCGGCGGGTCGGACCGAGCGGGTCGGGTACCGAGCGGGTCGGCACCGAGCGGGTCGGCACCGGGCGGGTCGGTACCGGGGTCGGTGACGAGCGGGTCGGCACCGAGCGGGTCGGTACCGGGGGTGGCACGGCGGCGGGTCGGGGTCGACCGGCGGGTCGGCACCGAGCGGGTCGGACCGAGCGGGTCGCGGTCGGCGGGTCGGCACCGAGCGGGTCGGTACCGAGCGGGTCGGCACCGAGCGGGTCGGTACCGAGCGGGTCGGCACCGGGCGGGTCGGTACTGGGCGGGTCGGCACCGGGCGGGTCGGTACCGAGTGGGTCGGTACCGGGTCGGTACCGGGTTGGCACAGGGTCGGTACCGGGTCGGTACCGGGCGGGTCGGTACCGGGTCGGCACCGGGTCGGCACCGGGAGGGTCGGCACCGAGCGGGTCGGCACCGGGCGGGTCGGCACCGAGCGGGTCGGCACCGGGCGGGTCGGTACCGGGCAGGTCGGCACCTGGTCGGTACCGGGCGGGTCGGCACCGGGTCGGTACCGGGCGTGGTCGGCACCGGGCGGTATCAGGCGGGTCGGCACAGGGCGGGTCGGTACCGAGCGGGTTGGTACCGGGTCGGCACCGGGTCGGTACCGGGTGGGTCGGCACCGGGTCGGTACCGGGCGGGTCGGTACCGGGCGGGTCAGTACCGGGTCGGTACCGGGCGGGTCGGTACCGGGCGGGTCGGTACCGGGCGGGTTGGTACCGAGCGGGTCAGTACCGGGTCGGTACCGGGCGGGTCGGTACCGGGCGGGTCGGTACCGGGTCGGTACCGGGTCGGCACCGGGCGGGGCGGTACCGGGCGGGTCAGTACCGGGTCGGTACCGGGCGGGTCGGTACCGGGCGGGTCGGCACCGGGCGGGTGGGCACCGGGCGGGTCGGTACCGGGTCGGTACCGAGCGGGTCGGCACCGGGCGGGTCGGTACTGGGCGGGTCGGCACGGGCGGGTCGGTACCGGGTCGGCACCGGGCGGGTCGGTACTGGGCGGGTCGGCACCGGGCGGGTCGGTACCGAGTGGGTCGGTACCGGGTCGGTACCGGGTTGGCACCGGGTCGGTACCGGGTCGGGACCGGGTCGGCACCGGGTCGGTACCGGGCGCGTCGGCACCGGGCGGTATCAGGCGGGTCGGCACAGGGCGGGTCGGTACCGAGCGGGTTGGTACCGGGTCGGTACCGGGTCGGCACTGGGCGGTATCGGGCGGTATCGGGCGGGTCGGTACCGGGCAGGTCGGCACCGAGTCGGTACCGGGCGGGTCGGCACCGGGTCGGTACCGGGCGGGTCGGCACCGGGTCGGTACCGAGCGGGTCGGCACCGGGCGGGTCGTTACCGAGCGGGTTGGTACCGGGTCGGTACCGGGTCGGCACCGGGCGGTATCGGGCGGGTCGGTACCGAGCGGGTCGGTACCGGGCGGGTCGGCACCGGGTCGGTACCGGGCGGGTCGGCACCGGGCGGGTCGGTACCGAGCGGGTTGGTACCGGGTCGGCACCGGGCGGTATCTGGCGGTATCGGGCGGGTCGGTACCGGGCAGGTCGGCACCTGGTCGGTACCGGGCGGGTCGGCACCGGGTCGGTACCGGGCTGGTCGGCACCGGGCGGTATCAGGCGGGTCGGCACAGGGCGGGTCGGTACCGAGCGGGTTGGTACCGGGTCGGCACCGGGTCGGTACCGGGTGGGTCGGCACCGGGTCGGTACCGAGCGGGTCGGTACCGGGCGGGTCGGTACCGGGTTGGTACCGGGTTGGCACCGGGTCGGTACCGGGTGGTGCTGGGTCGGCACCGGGTCGGTACCGGGTCGGTACCGGGCGGGTCGGTACCGAGCGGGTCGGTACCGGGGGTCGGCACCGGGTCGGTACCGAGTGGGTCGGCACCGGGTCGGTACCGGGCGGGTCGGCACCGGGTCGGTACCGAGCGGGTCGGCACCGGGCGGGTCGGTACCGAGCGGGTGTTGGTACCGGGTCGGTACCGGGACGGCACCGGGCGGTATCGGGCGGGTCGGTACCGAGCGGGTTGGTACCGGGTCGTGGTACCGGGACGGCACCGGGCGGTATCGGGCGGGTCGGTACCGGGCAGGTCGGCACCGGGTCGGTACCGAGCGGGTCGGTACCGTGTCGGTACCGGGTCGGCACCGGGCGGTATCGGGCTGGTCGGCACCGGGCGGTATCGGGCAGGTCGGCACCGGGTCGGTACCGAGCGGGTCGGTACCGTGTCGGTACCAGGGTCGGCACCTGGTCGGTACGGGCGGGTCGGCACCGGGTCGGTACCGGGCTGGTCGGCACCGGGCGGTATCAGGCGGGTCGGCACAGGGCGGGTCGGTACCGAGCGGGTTGGTACCGGGTCGGCACCGGGTCGGTACCGGGTGGTCGGCACCGGGTCGGTACCGGGCGGGTCGGTACCGAGCGGGTCGGTACCGGGCGGGTCGGTACCGGGTTGGTACCGGGTTGGCACCGGGTCGGTACCGGGTGGTGCTGGGTCGGCACCGGGTCGGTACCGGGTCGGTACGGGCGGGTCGGTACCGAGCGGGTCGGTACGAGCGGGTCGGCACGGGTCGGTACCGAGCGGGTCGGCACCGGGTCGGTACCGGGCGGGTCGGCACGGGTCGGTACCGAGCGGGTCGGCACCGGGCGGGTCGGTACCGAGCGGGTTGGTACCGGGTCGGTACCGGGACGGCACCGGGCGGTTATCGGGCGGGTCGGTACCGAGCGGGTTGGTACCGGGTCGGTACCGGGACGGCACCGGGGCGGTATCGGGCGGGTCGGTACCGGGCAGGTCGGCACCGGGTCGGTACCGAGCGGGTCGGGTACCGGTGTCGGTACCGGGTCGGCACGGGCGGTATCGGGCGGGTCGGTACCGGGCAGGTCGGCACCGAGTCGGTACCGGGCGGGTCGGCACCGGGTCGGTACCGGGCGGGTCGGCACCGGGTCGGTACCGAGCGGGTCGGCACCGGGCGGGTCGTTACCGAGCGGGTTGGTTACCGGGTCGGTACCGGGTCGGCACCTGGTCGGTACCGGGCGGGTCGCACCGGGTCGGTACCGGGCTGGTCGGCACCGGGCGGTATCAGGCGGGTCGGCACAGGCGGGTCGGTACCGAGCGGGTTGGTACCGGGTCGGTACCGGGTCGGCACTGGGCGGTATCGGGCGGTATCGGGCGGGTCGGTACCGGGCAGGTTGGCACGGGTCGGTACCGAGCGGGTCGGTACCGGGTTGGCACGGGTCGGCACCGGGCGGGTCTGACTGGTTCTGTTTGCGGCCCACAGTTCGTCCTGGCGATGGGAAACTACCTGAACAACGGTCAGCCTAAGAGCCGCAGAACGACGAGCTTCAAGATCAACTTCCTGACGGAGGTGAGGCTGTAACCATAGCAACGGACAGAGAGACGGCATCGAAGAAGATTTCTGACTAAATTAGTCTGAACTGAGACATTTATGAATGAGTGAATACATTTCTCTAGCTAAATGATCCCAGGTATTTTAAAACTCTACGTGTTTCACAGTTGAGCACGACGAAGACGGTGGATGGAAAGTCGACGTTTCTCCACATCCTGGCCAAGTCGCTGACTCAGCACTTCCCTGAGCTGCTGAGCTTCCCCAGAGAGCTGCTGACGGTTCCTCTGGCCGCCAAAGGTACGCTAATGGCCGCCGCCGCGCCCTGCGGGTCGGTACGCCTCTTCCGCAGCGGCTCAGTGGCGCCCCTGTCTCTGCTCCAGTCCACCAGAAGGCCGTCACCACGGAGCTGACCGAGCTGCTCGCCGCGGCGCAGGACATCCGGACGGCCTGCCAGAAACCGCCGGCTTCAGCCGACGATCACTTCACTGCTGTCATGAGCGTGAGAAAAACATAACATACTTCACACTGTCACAGGGAGGATGACTCATACATTCATTCATTCATTTTTATTCATTCATTCACCTGTTCATTCATTTACCCATTTAGCTTCATCCATTAATCAATCCATTAATTAATTAATTCATTCATACATCCATTCACCTATCCATTTTTTATTCATTCATCCATTCTTTCATTCATCCATTCATTATTTTATTCATTCGTCCATCCATTCAGCTTCATCCATACATACATTGATTTATTCATCCATCCATTCATCTCATCCATTCATTAGTCATCATTTATTCATTCAGCCATTTATTTATTCATGCATCCATCAATCCATTCATTCATATGTTTCAGTTTAAAGAAACATATGAATGATTTGAAGCTAAATCTTTATCTCTCATTAAATATTTATCCATCAAGCTGAACGACCTCAGGTCCTGGTTCTGGTCTTGGTTCTGGTTCTGGTCCTGGTTCCGGTCCTGGTCCCGATTCTGGTCCTGGTCCTGGTCCTGGTCCTGGTCCTGGTCCCAGTCCTGGTCCTGGTCCTGGTCCTGGTCCCGGTTCTGGTCCTGGTCCCGGTCCGGTCCTGGTCCTGGTTCCGGTCCGGGTTCCGGTCCTGGTCCTGGTCCCGGTTCTGGTCCGGTTCCGGCGGTCCGGTACGGCGGTTGGTCCCCGGGTCTCTGGTCCGGTCGGGTCCGGTCCGTGGCACCGGGTCGACCGGCGGGTCATGGTTGTGCGGCCACGTTCGTCTGCGTGTCCTGCACGGTCACTGAGCCGCGCGGCTTCAGATCACTTCTGGGGTGGCTGTACCATAGTCTAGGAAGAGAGACGGGAGGACTGGTTGCTGACTGAGCTTTAGAATGGTGATACTTGTCTCTAGCGTCCCAGGTTTAACTCTAGTGTCACTGGTTTGAGCAGCGAAGCTGATGGTCGAGTCACCTGGTCCAGGTCCTGAGTTCCTGGTGCTGGTTCCGGGCTGCTGGTTCTGGCCTGTCGTATCCGGCCTGGCCTGCGGGTCCGGCCCTGTCACTAGTGGCCCTGGTTCTGAGTCCCCGTAGGTCCCGGTTGCTGTCCCCGCTTCCGGTCCTGAGCCTTGGTCCTTCCTGTTCATGAGCTGGTTCCGGGGTCCTGTCCTGGTTCTTCTTCCTGTTCCTGTCCCTTCAGTTATCCATGGTTCCGTTTCACTGTCCTTGTCCCAGTTCCTGGTTCTGGTCCTGGTCCTGGTCCTGTTCGGTCCTGGTTCGGTCCTGGTTCCGATCCTGTCATGTCTGGTATCCTTCAGGTCCGTCCCTCATGGTCCTGGTCTGGTCCTGGTCCTGGTTCTGGTCCTGGTTCCGGTCCTGGTCCGGTCCGGTCCTGGTCCTGGTCCGGTTCTGGTCCTGGTTCCGGTCCATGGTCCTGGTCCTGGTCCTGGTCCTGGTCCAGGTTCCGGTCCTGGTTTCCGGTCCTGGTCCTGGTTCAGGTCCTGGTTCGGTCCTGGTCCCGGTTCCGGTCCCGGTTCGGTCCTGGTCCTGGTCCTGGTCCTGGTCCTGGTCCCGGTCCTGGTCCTGGTCCCGATCTGGTCCTGGTCCTGGTCCTGGTCCTGGTCCTGGTTCCGGTCCTGGTCCCGGTTCTGGTCCGGTCCTGGTCCAGGTCCCGGTCCCGGTCCTGGTCCTGGTCCGGTCCTGGTCCCGGTTCCGGTCCTGGTCCCGGTCCTGGTCCTGGTCCTGGTTCCGGGCCTGGTTCCGGTCCTGGTCCTGGTCCGGTTCTGGTCCGGTTCGGTCCGGTCCTGGTCCTGGTCCTGGTACTGGTCCTGGTTCCGGTCCTGGTCCGGTTCTGGTCCTGGTCCTGGTCCGGTCCCGGTCCCGTCCTGGTCCTGGTCCTGGTCCTGGTCCCGGTCCTGGTCCCGGTTCTGGTCCTGGTCCCGGTCCTGGTCCTGGTCCTGGTTCCGGTCCTGGTTCCGGTCCTGGTCCTGGTCCCGGTCTGGTCCCGGTTCCGGTCCTGGTCCTGGTCCTGGTCCTGGTCCTGGTCCTGGTCCTGGTTCCGGTCCTGGTCCCGGTTCTGGTCCTGGTCCTGGTCCGGTCCTGGTCCCGGTCCTGGTCCTGGTCCCGGTCCTGGTCCTGGTCCGGTTCTGGTCCTGGTCCCGGTCCTGGTCCTGGTCCTGGTTCCGGTCCTGGTCCGGTCCTGGTCCTGGTCCCGGTTCTGGTCCGGTTCGGTCCTGGTCCCGGTTCTGGTCCCGGTCCTGGTCCTGGTCCTGGTCCGGTTCTGGTCCTGGTTCCGGTCCTGGTTCCGGTCCGGTCCTGGTTCTGGTCCTGGTCCTGGTCCTGGTCCTGGTTCCGGTCCTGGTTCCTGGTCCTGGTCCTGGTCCTGGTCCGGTCCTGGTCCGGTCCTGGTTCCGGTCCTGGTCCGGTTCTGGTCCTGGTCCTGGTCCAGGTCCCGGTCCCGGTCCTGGTCCTGGTCCTGGTCCTGGTCCCGGTCCTGGTCCCGGTTCTGGTCCTGGTCCCGGTCCTGGTCCTGGTCCTGGTTCCGGTCCTGGTTCCGGTCCTGGTCCTGGTCCCGGTTCTGGTCCCGGTTCCGGTCCTGGTCCTGGTCCTGGTCCTGGTCCTGGTCCTGGTCCTGGTTCCGGTCCTGGTCCCGGTTCTGGTCCTGGTCCTGGTCCAGGTCCCGGTCCCGGTCCTGGTCCTGGTCCCGGTCCTGGTCCTGGTCCCGGTTCTGGTCCTGGTCCCGGTCCTGGTCCTGGTCCTGGTTCCGGTCCTGGTTTCCTGGTCCCGGTCCTGGTCCTGGTCTGGTCCTGGTTCCGGTCCTGGTTCCGGTCCTGGTTCCGGTCCTGGTCCTGGTCCTGGTCCCGGTTCTGGTCCTGGTTCCGGTCCTGGTCCTGGTCCTGGTCCTGGTCCTGGTCCGGTTCTGGTCCCGGTTCCGGTCCGGTCCTGGTCCTGGTCCTGGTCCTGGTCCCTGGTCCTGGTCCTGGTCCCGGTCCCGGTTCTGGTCCGGTTCCGGTCTGGTCCTGGTCCTGGTCCTGGTCCTGGTCCCGGTCCTGGTCCCGGTTCCGGTCCTGGTCCTGGTCCTGGTTCTGGTCCTGGTTCCGGTCCTGGTTCCGGTCCTGGTTCCGGTCCTGGTCCTGGTCCCGGTTCTGGTCCTGGTTCCGGTCCTGGTCCCGGTCCTGGTCCTGGTCCTGGTCCCGGTTCTGGTCCTGGTTCCGGTCCTGGTTCCGGTCCCGGTCCTGGTTCTGGTCCTGGTCCTGGTCCTGGTCCTGGTCCTGGTCCTGGTCCTGGTTCCGGTCCTGGTTCCGGTCCTGGTTCCGGTCCCGGTCTGGTTCTGGTCCTGGTTCCGGTCCTGGTTCCGGTCCCGGTCCTGGTTCTGGTCCTGGTCCTGGTCCTGGTCCCGGTTCTGGTCCTTGTTCCGGTCCTGGTCCTGGTCCCGGTCCTGGTCCTGGTCCTGGTCCTGGTCCTGGTTCCGGTCCTGGTTCTGGTCCTGGTCCTGGTCCTGGTTCCGGTCCTGGTTCCGGTCCTGGTTCCGGTCCTGGTTCCGGTCCCGGTCCTGGTCCTGGTCCTGGTTCCGGTCCCGGTTCTGGTCCTGGTTCCGGTCCTGGTCCTGGTTCCGGTCCTGGTCCTGGTTCCGGTCCTGGTTCCGGTCCCGGTCCTGGTCCTGGTCCTGGTCCTGGTCCTGGTCCTGGTTCTGGCCCAGCAGACCCAGTCAGTGTGTCGTCTCCCACAGAGTTTCCTGGAGAACAGCCACCCGGCCCTGCAGTCCCTGGAGTCCCTCCAGAACCGGGCCCTGGCCCAGTTCTCCACGGTGGCGTCCTTCTTCGGGGAGGACAGCCGGTCCACCAGCACCGACTCGTTCTTCGGCATCTTTGCAGACTTCATGTCCAAGTTTGAGGTGAGCCGTCCTCCAGAACCGGCCGGGCTGAACTGGACCCGGAACCTCGTTTTCACCAAACCTTGACAGATTTTCCTCAGTCGCCGGTTTCAGCAGCAGACAGAAACGATTGGGTCCGATCATAAAGGTTCTGGTTCTGGTTCTGTCTTCCAGAGAGCTCTGAGTGAGACCCAGAGTCCTGAGAACCCAAACAGCCCCCGGCTGTCCTCCCCCTGGCCTGGTAGGAGCCGACAGGGCCGACCGGACCCGATTGGATCAGGACCCGACCTGATCAGACTGAAACACACATTGAAGGAGAATATTTATTATCATGATTACTAATGTTATTATTATTGATATTAATGTTATAACTAATAATAATAACATTGTTATTATCATTACTAGTAATAACATTGTTATTATCATTATTATTACTAATAACAATATTACTAGTAATAATATGATTATCACTAAAAAATAATGTTATTATTACTAGTAATAACATTGTTATTATCATTATTATTACTAATAATAACAATATTACTAATAATAATATGATTATCACTAAAAAAATAATGTTATTACTAGTAATAACATTGTTATCATTATTAGTAATATTATCATTACTAGTAGTAAAATTATTACTAGTAATAATGACAATAACAATGTTATTATCATTATTAATGTTATTAATTATGTTTATCATTAATAACAATGTTATCATTATTACTAGTAATAACAATGTTATTATCATTATTACTAACAATAACATTGTTATTATTATTACTAGTAATAACATTATTATCATTATTACTAATAATAACATTGTTATTATCATTATTACTAGTAATAACATTGTTATTATCATTATTAAATCGTTGTTCGCCCGGTTCGCCTTCGGCTCAGCAGCTGTTGTAGATCCATCTGTTGCTATGGTGACGGGTTTGCTAGAACCCAGGAGACAAACCGGGTCAGAACCGCCAAGACCAACATCTGGGCCTGCAGCTGTAACGACGGGTCAACAGAACCGACCCGGTTAGACCAGATGTTCTGATTCTTCTTCATGAGTTCCACTTTGGGCCAAACTGGTCCAGTCAAAGGAGCAAAATGGCTGAACTGGTGCGGAACCACTGATCCGATTGTGATGTGACTCTTTGATCTTCTAGTTTTTATTAAACTGAATTTTCATCTTGATGGTAAATAATTTCCAGGATTCCTGGCAGGATGTAAAAATCGTTGATGAAATGAATCATTTTTCTCCTTCACAGCCACTAAACTCAGTTTCTAGTTTAAATATCTAAATCTAGTTGGACTAATATTTCCACCTGTTAAAAACTGATTTGTTCTGCAGCTCCAATAAATTCATGTTTTCACTTCCGGAGCTCCAATAAATTCATGTTTTCACTTCTGGAGCTCCAATAAATTCATGTTTTCATTTCCGGAGCTCCAATAAATTCATAAATTCATGTTTTCACTTCCGGAGCTCCAATAAATTCATGTTTTCACTTCCGGAGCTCCAATAAATTCATGTTTTCACTTCCAGAGCTCCAATAAATTCATGTTTTCACTTCCGGAGCTCCAATAAATTCATGTTTTCACTTCTGGAGCTCCAATAAATACATATTTTCACTTCCGGAGCTCCAATAAATTCATGTTTTCACTTCCGGAGCTCCAATAAATTCATGTTTTCACTTCTGGAGCTCCAATAAATTCATGTTTTCACTTCTGGAGCTCCAATAAATTCATGTTTTCATTTCCGGAGCTCCAATAAATTCATAAATTCATGTTTTCACTTCCGGAGCTCCAATAAATTCATGTTTTCACTTCCGGAGCTCCAATAAATTCATGTTTTCACTTCGGAGCTCCAATAAATCATGTTTTCACTTCGGAGCTCCAATAAATTTCATTGTTTTCCATCTTCTGGAGCTCCAATAAATTCATGTTTTCACTTCTGGAGCTCCAATCAAATCCATATTGTTTTCACTTCTGGAGCTCCAATAAATTCATGTTTTCACTTCTGGAGCTCCAATAAATTCATGTTTTCACTTCTGGAGCTCCAATAAATTCATGTTTTCATTTCCGGAGCTCCAATAAATTCATAAATTCATGTTTTCACTTCCGGAGCTCCAATAAATTCATGTTTTCACTTCCGGAGCTCCAATAAATTCATGTTTTCACTTCCGGAGCTCCAATAAATTCATGTTTTCACTTCGGAGCTCAATAAATTCATGTTTTCACTTCCGGAGCTCCAATAAATTCATGTTTTCACTTCCGGAGCTCCAATAAATCATGTTTTCACTTCCGGAGCTCCCATAAATCATGTTTCACTTCTGGAGCTCAATAAATCCATGTTTTCACTTCTGGAGCTCCAATAAATCCATGTTTTCACTTCTGGAGCTCCAATAAATTCATGTTTTCACTTCCGGAGCTCCAATAAATTCATGTTTTCACTTCTGGAGCTCCAATAAATTCATGTTTTCACTTCTGGAGCTCCAATAAATTCATGTTTTCATTTCCGGAGCTCCATAATATAATATGTTTCATCGTAAAATTCATGTTTTCACTTCCGGAGCTCCAATAAATTCATGTTTTCACTTCCGGAGCTCCAATAAATTCATGTTTTCACTTCGGAAAAGCTTCTAGTCCCAAAAAATTCATGTTTTCACTTCTGGAGCTCCAATAAATTCATGTTTTCACTTCTGGAGCTCCATCGGATCAGATTTCAGACCTTCAGAGCTGGAGCATAGATTTTACCAGATAGATTGGAGCTGCGGTCCAGATTCGCTCCAGATGATTCTAGATTTAATCAGACGGAGAGCAAAGTGAATATTTATCATTTATTTTAATTTCTATGAAGCCGATGTTATAAACTGAATCCAGGTGTTTGCTGCTGCCTGCTGGTTCACCTGGTAACCATGGCGACCCGTCCTGTCCAGTAACCATGGCGACCCGTCCTGTCCACTCGTGTTGTCCATCTTTCTGACCTTTCTATGCATCCTGCTCGTTGGCTCTGCTCCAAAAATCCGTTTATTTTCCTATGAAGCTTCGGTGAGGCGGCGCGGGCGGCGTGACGTCACTTCCTGTTGGGACGTGCAGCCGGTAGCGTCTCACTCGGTCCAGTAAGGTTCGGTTCTGATGTTCTGTGGTTCTCAGAGCTTTTCTGCTTTAAATAAAACTTCATGTTTTGGATTTTGACTCCTTACATTTATTCTCCACTTCTGGTCGGAACCGGGTCGGTCCAGTTCAGTTCCATCAGAACTTTAGATGTTCTGCTGAAAATAACCTAAGAAAAAATTAAGAGTAGTTCTGTAGAACAGAATCAAGATGTTCATGTTGAACTGTTTTGGTTCAGTTAGTTGATTATTTCATCCATTTCTATCACTCTGGTCCCTCGGTGGGTTGGGAGCTGCTGGTTCCTCTCCAGCGATGTTCCAGGCGGGAGGCGGGTCACCTGGACAGGTGGCCAGTCTGTCGCCTGGCAACACAGAGACACACACACACACACACACACACAATTTAGAGAGGCCAGTTAACCTGACAGTCATGTTTCTGGACTGTGGGAGGAAACTGGAGTACCTGGAGAAAACCCACCATGCACAGGGAGAACATGGAGACTCCATGCAGAAAGACTGGGAATCGAACCCAGAACCTTCTTGCTGCCAGGCAGTAGCTCTAACAACTACGCCACTGTGCAGCACTACTTGATTATAGGGCTGTAGTGATACAATAATCTAACGGTACGATATATATTGGGATATTCAGCAAACATACAATTCAATACACTTTGTGATTTTCTGAAAGGTTTCAGATGGACAGAGTGATTTTGGTGATATTTTGTGACTGTTATAAAGTTGGACTGAATTAATTTAACTGAAAACTGATGAAAAGCTCCAACTACACAATACCTGGTTCTGGTTGGACACAGACTTAAAGTGGACAGCTGGACAAAATGAATCAAAGAAGTGGAGAGAAAACATGTTTCTTTTAGTTGAAACAGTCCAAACTGTAGCTGACATGCATTAGTAAAGTAAATAAAGTGAACCAAGTTCCTGCTCTGAATAGTTTGATACCTTTTTAACCTGAACATCTGAAGGAATCACTCTAAGCCTGATGACCTGGTGAAGCCAGCAGTGAGGGAACAAGGTGACAGTTGGACGTTACGATACTTGAGGATGAATATCGATTATTTTCTAGGAAAGAAAATATCGATATATATCGTGATATTGATATTTTTATACAGCCCTATTTGATTATTTCAATAACTGACTTCATGCCCAGAGAGCTTCTGATTTAATGTGGTTTAATTTTTCCACCTTTTCTTGATTATCTGATCAGATCATCAGACAAGAAACATTTTCATCTTCATACACTTTATTTTCTTTGGAAGCTTCAATATTACAGGACTTTTCATACTTCAGCCCAGAAAACATGATAAATGTCGGAGCTTCAAGATGCTGCAGTTATAATAAACGAGCCTGAAGGATTCTGGGAAATAAGGCAGCGAGGTTCAGGAGGGCGAGCGAGCGTCCGACCCGGCAGAACCTCCCCCGGCGTCATGGCTGAGGCGACCCGTCAGCTCAGAGGGGGACGAAGGCACCAGCATCATCATCATCAGTTCGTCTGTGCAGAACCGGCCCAGTCTACATTCACCCCGACCCGGACGGCGCAGGAAAGGCAGAACCTGACCAGAACCGGGTTCTAGTGAGGGATGGCAGCTCATGTCCCTGAAGGCAGAAACTCAGGAACAGAACCGTAAGGCAGCGTGTGTGTGTGTGTGAGTGTGTGTGAGTGTCAGAGTGTGTGTGTGTGTGTGTGTGTGAGTGTGTGTGAGTGTCAGAGTGTGTGTGTGTGTGTGTGTGTGAGTGTGTGTGAGTGTCAGAGTGTGTGTGTGTGTGTGTGTGTGTGAGTGTCAGAGTGTGTGTGTGTGTGTGTGTGTCAGAGTGTGTGTGTGTGTGTGTGTGTCAGAGTTGTGTGTGTGTGTGTGGGTGAGTGTCAGAGTGTGTGTGTGGTGTGTGTGTGTGAGTGTCAGAGTGTGTGGTTGGTGTGTGCGTGTGAGTGTCAGAGTGTGTGTGTGTGTGTGTGCGTGTGTGTGAGTGTTCAGTAGTGGTGTGTGTCAGAGTGTGTGGGTTGTGTGTGTCAGTTGTGGTGTCAGAGTGGGTGTGTGTGTGTGTGTGTGTCGAGTGTGTGTGTGTGTCAGAGTGTGTGTGTGTGTGTGTGTGTGTGTGTGTCAGAGTGTGTGGTGTGTGTGTGTGTGTCGAGTGTGTGTGTGTGTGTGTGAGTGTCAGAGTGTGTGTGTGTGTGTGTGGTGTCAGAGTGTGTGTGTGTGTGTGTGTGTGGTGTCAGAGTGTGTGTGTGTGTGTGTGTGTGTCAGAGTGTGTGTGTGTGTGTGTGTGTGTCAGGTGTGTGTGTGTGTGTGTGTGTGTGTGTGTGTGTGTGTGTGTGTGTGTGTGTGTGTCGGTGTGTGTGTGTGTGTGTGTGAGTGAGTGTGTGTGTTAAACCAGCTAATAAATAAACTGATGACTGAGAACCAGCAGTCACCGTCTTCACCTGATCTGGATCACCTTCAACGAGAAAGAGGAAGAAAACGACTCGACTGTTTCCAGAGCAAAGAGCCCAGAAGAAACACACCTGGATCTGTGTGTGTGTGTGTGTGTGTGTGTGTGTGTGTGAGTGTGAGTGTGAGTGTGTGAGAGACAACGATGCTACGTCGCTGCTAACAGGAACTTTGGCTTAAAGACACTCGTGTGTGTATAACATGACAGCAGCCAGCAGGGGGCAGTGTGACGCGTCCATGTCCAGATGCAGATGTGAGCTGAAGCGGAGAGGCAGTGTGGAGGACTGGGCCTGTGAGGTCACGGTGAGGTCACGGTGAGGTCACGGTGAGGTCATCGGTCCTCACAGAGCGGTGCTCTCAG
The DNA here is from genome assembly GCA_033032245.1 of Poecilia picta. Lineage (NCBI taxonomy): Eukaryota > Metazoa > Chordata > Actinopteri > Cyprinodontiformes > Poeciliidae > Poecilia > Poecilia picta. Next base: position 26,595,145 of record CM065371.1, read on the forward strand.
TGTCCAGGTCGCAGGACGAAGCGTTAGCGGCGGCTAGCTGCTGGTCCACATGGAGCTCGGCTACGGAAGCCCGGCTGGGTCTCTGCACAGACGTCAGCGGCTCTAAAGGAGACAGAAGAGGTGAGACACTGAGGATGATGAAGATGATGAAGAGCTCGGCTCAGGTGTTCACTCACCTTCACTTCTATAAACACATCAAACCAAGGAGAGAGCAGAGTTTACAACGTTTCTCAGCACTTTTGATTTCCTGTCCACCCAACAGTCAGACAGTAAAGCTGAACCGGGTCGGATCAGAACCGCTGCTGGTTCTGCTCGTCTGGGTTTTGCTCAGACCAGATTCGTTTCCATGGTGATTAAATTCTGGAATGTTCTCCGGGTCGGCCCGAGGCTCGTCGGGTCGATCCTGAAATAAATCTGACTTCGTTGGGATGGAGGTTCTGAAGAAGCCCGGCTGGAGGTCCGGTTTAAACTGACCCAGTTTCCAGAACTCTGGTGGTTCTGGACATGTTGGACAAACAGCCAGAACCAGAACCAGAACCAGATGCTACCAACTCTCTAGTGCTGCTATGGAAGTTAGAACTTTGCCTATGAATTATTTTTAAAGCTACAACTTTTATTTTTAAACGTCACAATTTTTACATTATCGACATCATAACTGGATTACTTCAAACCCAAGAACCGGGAGATTTTCTCACTTTTATTTTTACTTTACTTTTCCTCACCTCCAAGTTGAACTAGGACAAAATGACCCAGTTCGACCCCAAGGACATTAGCAGTATTCAACAACGACTTCAGTTTTTAGAAACGAAGATTCAACGACTGGAGGTGAACTTTGAGATCAACGCTACCTGTGGAAATGAAACAACTCTTCCTCAAATCAGCGGAGAGGTCGTACACCTGCACCAAGCAGCTCAGCCTGGATCGCTCAGGCCGCCAGGCTGAAACAAAAGTCTCACACTGCGGATCCTATGAGACGACTAACGGGGAGAACCTTCACCTGGAGGAATCAGCTCTGGTCGGCTCTGAGCCGAAACCACCCTTCACTTTAACATCCTGCTCCGCCAAAGAATAGCAAACAAGCAGCCAGAGCCAAAACGGCTCCACCGACCCCAAGGACAACGCGACCAGCCCAAGCCCCAAAACATTCCGACTCCGTGGGAATCCCGCTGGAAAACAGATTTTCTCTGAGTGAAAACCCACCTTCAAACATCAACAATGAGGCTAAACCAACGCATCCACCGCGCAAAGCTCAGAAGAACAAAATGACCACCAGGAAAACGAAAGATATGCCAACAGTGCTTATTGTTGGAGATGAGACAGTTAATGGAATCGGTCATGTTTGGAATCCCAAGAAAACCAGAGTGGTTTCTTTTCTTGGTGACACTGTATCCGATTTGACTCTCTCTAATCACTGATCAGCCAAACATGGAGAGTTTGGTTGTGCATGTTGGAGCCAACGATCTGGCAAAGCAAAAATCTGAGATTCTGAAAAAAGACTTTAATATTCTTCTGGACGCTTTGGGAAAATTAAACATGAAATTATTTCTCAGTGGTCCAATTCCACTGCCACAATGGGGAGACGAAAAACATTCAAGGCTACTCATGATTAACAAATGGCAGATTAAAACCTGCTCTGCCAGCTCAGTGACCTACATCGATAACGCCTGGATCTACTGGCAGCGTTTTCACCTCTTTGGAAGAGGCGGACGCAATCTCAACAAAGATGGGACAAGGCTGCTCACTGCAAACATTTTTCATTTTATCAACAAGAACAACGATGTGACCATCGCTTCAGAAGAACAGGCTCAAGGACGCCTGACTGGAATGGAAGCCTCCGCTTATCAAGACCGCGGTGTTCCTAAACAAAACCAGATGAACAGATCGACTGGTTCTCCTGCTCCTTCCCCCGTCCCAACACCTCCCCCCCTCTGCTCTCCTTCACTCCTCAGTCAATCACTGAAGAGACCCGGGCAGCACCGACCCCTTGCAGGTGCTGGTAGATGATCCGGGTCAGAGAGGAAGACGGACGGACTCCTCTTCCTCCCAGCACAACAGCATGGATCAACAGGATCGCCACATAGCTGAGGATACAGTTTCTGAGGTCTGAGACCGGGGACCAGATATTATCTTTACACCAGTTTTCCCCCAGAATGCATCTGGTCCCCTGCACTGAATAGCAGGACAATACTGTCCGGATCACTTCAAGACAAGATATAAAAAACAGAAACACAAAAAACGGCTGTTTTCATTCTAATCTCAGAAGGATCACCTGCCTGAAGGAACCTAAGATCGAAGTAATCCCAGTCTCTAGGTCACTCAAACTGGCTCTTTTAAACACCAGGTCTCTTTGTGCTAAAGCTTTATTAATTAATGATTTCATCACTGAGCATAATATTGATGTTTTATTTCTGACAGAAATATGGCTGAATGACATTAATGAACAATCGTACTAATTGAATCAGCACCAAACTACAATTCTTTAAGTGAAAATAGAAAACTCAAAAAAGGAGGAGGCGTGGCTTCAATATTTAAGGTACCATGAACTGTAGCAAAATCTCTCTGGGTCAGTTTATGTCTTTTGAGTATCTTGTATGAGGTAAAAGGCCACAAACAACTTTGATACTAACTTTATACAAAAGTCCAACATATGTGGAAATTTTCTTTACGGACTTCAATGAGCTTCTGTCTCTCATATGTATTGATTACAATTGGTTAATAATTGTCGGTGATTTTAACATCCATGTTGACAACCTGAAGACGAGGGGCTAAAAAGCTTTTAATATATTAGAGCGTTTTGGTTTAACACAACATGTCAAACAAGCAACACAGTCAGGGACACACAGGACCTGGTTAACAGTGAGGGTGTGAATATTTCCAATGTCTCTAACAGATGTAACCATGTCGGATCACTTTGCTGTTATCTTTGACGGTTCTTTATCTGCACTAACCTACTTGGACAAACAGCCACTATTACAAAACGTACTTTCACAGAAAACACAGCAGAAACATTCAATCAAATCTACTCTTCTTCCTCAACCTTAAGCCATAATGACCTAGATAAGTTAGTAGATGATTTTCAGTGCAAACTTTCAGATATCATTGATTACGTTGCCCCCATTAAAGTGAAGGTTGGGACTGGTGGGAAGAATCTCCATGGAGAAAAGCACAAACTGTTCAATCTGCAAGACAACTCTGCCGTAACGGAGATGGAGTAAAGCTCAACTTCACGTTTACTATGACATCTACAAAGAAAGACTACGTCACTATCACACAACACTAAAACATGCAAGAGAAGCTTTCTTTGCAGATGTCATAAACAAAAACATTAATAATGCTGGAGCTTTATTTGCTACTGTTGACAGGCTAACAAATCCTCCAATGACGTTACCACCTGAACTTCAATCTAATGCTGCCTGCAACAAGTTTTCCAGTTTCTTTTCAGAAAAAATCCGAAACATCAGAGGATTAATCTGCACATTCACTCCAAAGCCAGAACCAATGCTGGGCCCAAACAAAACAAATGCAGGAACAACGACCCATTTCCAACCACTTAACTACACAGTCCAGTCACATTAATGTGACCATCTGTCAAAAGCCAGAATAACCACCTTTCGCAGAGCGAACTGCTACGAGACGTGCAGGAAGAGAGTCACTTAGGTCCCTGAAGGTCTTCTCTGGGATGTTGAGCCATGCCGACTCTAATGCCGTGGCCAGCTGCGCTAGATTACGCGGTTGAGGATCCATGGCGCGAACAACTCGATCGAGATGGTCCCACAGATGCTCGATTGGGTTTAAGTCAGGTGAGTTTGCTGGCCAGGGGAGGACGGTAAACTCATCCTGGTGCTCTTCGAACCACGCACGTACACTGGCAGCTGTATGGCACCTCGCATTGTCCTGCTGGAAGATGCCATCATCCTGAGGAAAAACAATGCGCATGTAGGGGTGGACATGGTCCGCAAGGACAGATGCGTACTTGTATTGATCCATCGTGCCTTCCACAATAATCAGTGAACCCAGAGAATGCCAGGAAAACATTCCCCAGACCATAATGCTCCTGCCTCCAGCTTGGACCGTTCCTGCAATGGTTGCAGGGTGGTTCCTTTCAGAGGTTTCACGCCTTATACGCCAACGTCCATCTGTCCGATGGAGCATAAAACGCGATTCATCTGAAAACGCTACCTGTCGCCACTCAGTGGACGTCCAGCTGCTGTACTGGCGTGCAAATTCTAGCCTTCGTCGTCGATGAACACCAGTCAGCATAGGTGCACGAACCAGGCGTCCGCTTCGGAGGCCCAGACGCAGCAATGTTCGCTGAATAGTGGTTTGGGAGACACTGTGGTAGCCCCTTGGTTCATTTTAGTGGTCAGTTGCTCAACGGTAGCCCGTCTATCTGCCCGAACGCATCTCCGCAACCGTCGTTCGCCTCTGTCATCTATGGCCCGTGGTGCACCACATTTGCCACGTCGTTGATTTTGGACAGTCCCATTTTGCCATGCACGGTACACTTTTACCACGGCGGCACGCGAACAGTTCACAAACTCAGCCGTTTCGGAAATGCTTCCACCCTTGGCCCGAAAGCCAATGATCATGCCCTTTTGGACGTCGGATAAATCGCTTCGTTTCTGCATTACGCCAACGATTGAAATGTTTTCCGAAGCCCACACACACCCTTTATATACGCTCAACTGCACTGTGCTGCCACCTGCCTTCTGTGATTGGTTATTTAACTCTGAAGTGGAAAGTACGTGGTGGTCACATTAATGTGACTGGACTGTGTATAAAACTTTAGAAGAAATCATAAGTCAATTTCTTTAAGAAAGTCCTGCCTGTCATTAATGATCTGATCCAAATAGTAACTCATCACTGTCTTCAGGTGTTTTCCCCCAGGCTTTGAAGACAGCAGTTATTAAACGGCTGATAAAAAAGAATAATCTGGACAAATCAATACTCCAGAATTACAGGCCGACCTCTAACCTCCCATTCATCAGCAAAATTATTGAAAAAGCAGTTTTTAAACAATTAAATAACTTCCTAACAATAATGAATCGCTTTGACTCCTTCCAGTCTGGTTTCCGGTCTCACCACAGCACAGAGACGGCCTAGTCAAAGTGTTCAATGACATCCATATAAACACAGACTGTGGGAGAACCACAGTGCTGGTTCTGGTTCTGTTGGACCTCAGTGTTGATCAGGACATTTTACTGAATCGACTGGAGACTTGGGTCGGACTCTCCGGTCCGGTGCTCCACTGGTTTGAATCCTACATAAAGAACAGAGACTTCTTTGTTTCAATCGGAAATTTTTCATCGGAGAGGTCAAAGGTCACATGTGGGGAACCCCAAGGTTCAATCCTAGGACCCCTTCAATATCTATCTGCTCCCACTGGCTGAAGTTATAACAGGAAATAAGATCAGCTACCATAACTATGATACACAGCTTTACATCACGATGTCACCAGGTGACCTTTGACCCCATCCAATCACTGAACAGATGCTTAGAACAGATCAATGTGTGGATGTACCAAAACTTTCTCCAGCTGAACAGAAACAAAACTGAAGTTATTATCTTTGGACCGAAAGAGGAACGAACCAGAGTCAATGCGCAGCTTCAGTTACTACGACTACAAACCAGCAATCAGGCAGGAACCTGGGAGTAGTGATGACCTCTGACCTCTGACCTGAACCTTCAGAGCCACATCAAATCAGTCACAAAGTCTCTATTCTATCATCTGAAGAACATCCAGGATCAGAACTAATGTCTCAGATCTAGAGAAGCTCCTCATGCGTTTATCTTTAGCCGCATTGATTCCTGCAGCTGCGTCTTCACAGGTCTGACTAACAAACCAACCAACCAGCTGCAGCTGATCCAGAAGCTGCTGCTGCTGTTCTGACTAAAACCAGGAAGATGGAGACATAACACCAGTTTTAAAGTCCCTCCACCTGCAGCTCAGAGGAAAGACTTTAAAATACTGTTAGTTTATGAATCACTGAACGGTTTAGCACCACAACCTTAAAGATCTGTTGTTGCTGTACCAACCGTCTGGACCCCTCAGATCATCTGGTTCTGGTTCTGATCTGCATCCAGAACCAGAACCAGACGAGGAGAAGCAGCTTTCAGCTTCTATGCACCACAGATCTGGAACAAACTTCCAGAAAACTGTAAAACAGCTGAAACACTGAGAGCCTTTAGGTCTCAAATTAAAACCCACCAGGTTAGAGTTGCTTATGGATAAACTGAATGTTTTTACTTTTAATAATGATTTTAACTCTTTAAATCTTTTCCAAACTCTGTCTTGTTCTGTTTTTATTTTAATTTTAAATTGTGTAAAGCACTTTGAAATGCCTTGAATCCTTGTTAGATACAAAAACTCTGAGGTTTGAGATGTTTTAAAATGTTTTCACTTTTAATTTTTACTTTTAATAATGTTTCTATCTTCTAATCTTTTTCAAAATCTGTCTCTTTCTGTTTTCATTTTTATTTTAAGTTGTCTAAAGCATTTGAAATGCCTTTGCTGCTGAAATGTGCTATACAAATAAAATGTGATTGGTTGATTGATAGAACCCGGACCGGCAGCGTTGGACCGGAACCGGGTCTCAGCTGGTACCGACCCGCCATCTTGCCGTCGGAGTCGCCGCTCAGGGTGGGGGGCTGCGGCGGCGGCAGCACGCCGGGCCGGTTCCGAGGCTTCGGGACGGGACGCGGCCGGGGCAGCGACCCGAAGCCGGACCGGGTCGGGACGGCGCTGGGGGGGGGAGGGGTTCCTGGAGGGGAGGGTTCTGGTTCCGGGTCGGTCCAGGGCTGGGGGCCCGGAGCCGGCGGCGCCGGCGGCGGGTGGCTGGGGGCGTGGAGGGGGGGCTGGATGTTGGAGGGGCGGCGCGGGGGGGGCGGGGCCACAGCAGGGGGGCGGGGCCACCGGGCCGGACGGCTTGGGAGGGGGCGGAGCCTGTTTCTTGGTACCTGGAGGACAGAGGACAGGTTCTGATCTCACATCTGTCCCTCCATAGTGACTGATGAGCTCCAGATCCCCGGTTCTGACCCGGTTCTGACCCGGTTCTGACCCGGTTCCAGGTTTATACCTGGTGGAGACGTTCCCTGCTTTGAACCCGACTCACCTCGCCGCATCATGTGAGGACTGGGCCCGGACGGCCCGGCGGCTCCAGAACCGTCCCTCTGAGGACCCGGCGTTGGCGCCGCTGCAGCTCCGTCCCGCAGCTTCAGGCTGGAAACAGAACAGAGTCCAAAACACTGTGGGTCAGAACCGGGTCAGAACCTGGGCTGAGCATCTGCTGCTGCTGCTGTTCAACTCTGATCAAAACACAGAAACGATTCTCCCTGAACTCAACGCGGCCACAGCGAGACACGGCAGCATCATGCTGGAGGGTCAGAGGTCAGAGGTCATGGACAGAGCCAGAAGGATCCTGGAGGAAAACCTCAAAGAATGGCCTAGTTAAAGTGCAGAGCTGCTCTCTGCTGCCCCCCCGGTGCTCAGTGTGAGGTGACCATTATTATTATTATTATTATCTCACATTGGACATAAATATGAATATTAATGACAGTCATCCTGCTGTGCCTCCTCCCTCCACCAGGGGGCGACGGCCTGCAGCGAGCAGGAAGCTCCAGTTTCTGTTTCCTGTTCCAGGCTGAAGAAGCAGCTCCAGCAGCAGCAGCTGCAGCAGCAGCAGCAGCAGCAGCAGCAGCTCCAGCGGCTCCTGATGCTGCAGCAGCTCCAGCAGCAGCAGCTGCAGCAGCAGCAGCTGCAGCAGCAGCAGCAGCTCCAGCAGCTCCTGATGCTGCAGCAGCTCCAGCAGCAGCAGCAGCAGCTCCAGCAGCTCTGATGCTGCAGCAGCAGCAGCAGCTCCGGCAGCTCCTGATGCTGCAGCAGCTCCAGCAGCAGCAGCAGCAGCAGCAGCTCCTGATGCTGCAGCAGCTCCAGCAGCAGCAGCAGCAGCAGCACCAGCAGCAGCAGCAGCTACAGCAGCTCCTGATGCTGCAGCAGCTCCAGCAGCAGCAGCTGCAGCAGCTCCTGATGCTGCAGCAGCTCCAGCAGCAGCAGCTGCAGCAGCAGCAGCAGCAGCTCCTGATGCTGCAGCAGCTCCAGCAGCAGCAGCTCCAGCAGCAGCAGCAGCAGCAGCTGCAGCAGCTCCTGATGCTGCAGCAGCTCCAGCAGCAGCAGCTCCAGCAGCAGCAGCAGCAGCAGCTGCAGCAGCTCCTGATGCTGCAGCAGCAGCAGCAGCAGCAGCTCCTGATGCTGCAGCTCTTACCTGAGCTCCTCCGTGTTCTGGGCCAGCAGCTGCTGTGCTGCTGTCAGATCCTGGACCAGGCTGATCTGGGGGCCGTCCAGCCCCGACCCCCCCACTGGAGGAGGGGGCTGGGGGTCAACCTGGGGGGCCTGGGGGCCCTGAGGGACCCCGTGGCCCAGGATGGGGGCGTCCATAGGGGGCAGAGGCGGCTGGAAGGCGGGTGAGATGTGCTGCTTCCTGCCGAAGGTGCTGGTGCCTCTCCGGAGGGGGGGGTCGGCCTGCTTGGTGGAGCTGGGGGGGGGCAGGAGGACAAAACGGCACAGATTTACCCCACCGGCCTCCAGGTGGTACAAAATGCTGTTTATATAAAATATATGAAATCAGGTCTCTGTCTCTTTAAGAAGCTCCTGCTCTTCCTGAAGCTCCGCCTCCAGGAAGTCGTCCAACATGGCTCCTCTATTAACCCTTTAGTGTTTTTAGCGCGTTGCTCTGAACACCAGCAGCTCCTATAACGAGCTCAGCTGGTTGCTAATTGCTGCTGGCTAGTCTGGAGGAGCTGAAGCTTGAAGGCGGGGCTACGTCCACCCAGGCGTCCAATCAGCTGAAAGGTTGCCATGGAAACTACAAGCTTCCTCTGAGATGAAAGAATCAAAGCAGGAAATCATGATGGAAGATCAAAACGTGGCTTTATGCTACCGGCCCTTTAAGAGGAAGGCGAACCAGAGGAGGAGGAGGAGCCTAGGGCTCCCTGAGGGGCGGAGCTTAGGGCGACTACCTGTCTCTCCGCGCGGCGTCTGCTGCGTCTCCCATCGCGCCGCTCCTCCTCCGCTCCACGTCGCCGTCCGGCGGGCCGCTGTGATTGGACGCTGCTGCCGGCAGCGGCATCACAAACATCCCGGAAACATTAAACTCCACATCTGGACAGGAAGCAGAGCGTCAGCATCACGGCCAGAACCAGAACCAGAACCAGAACAGAACCAGAACCAGAACCAGAACCAGAACCAGAACAGAACCAGAACAGAACCAGAACAGAACCAGTAACAGAACCAGTAACAGAACCAGAAAGAACCAGAACCAGAACCAGAACCAGAACCAGAACAGAACCAGAACCAGAACAGAACAGCAGAAAGAGAACCAGAACCAGAACCAGAACCAGAACCAGAACCAGAACAGACAGAACCAGAACCAGAACAGAACCAGAACCAGAACCCGAACCAGAACACAGAACCAGACAAACAAAACCAGAACAGAACCAGAACCAGAACAGAACCAGAACCAGACCAACGAAACAGAACCAGAACAGAACCAGAACAGAACCAGAACAGAACCAGACAGAACCAGAACCAGAGACCAGACAGAACCAGAACAGAACCAGAACAGAACCAGAACAGAACCAGTAACAGAACCAGAAAAGAACCAGAACCAGAACCAGAACCAGAACAGAACCAGAACAGAACCAGAACAGAACCAGTACAGAGAACCAGAAAAGAGAACCAGAACCAGAACCAGAACCAGAACAGAACCAGAACCAGAACCAGAACAGAACCAGAAAAGAACCAGAACCAGAACCAGAACAGAACCAGAACCAGAACAGAGAACCAGAACCAGAACAGAACCAGAACCAGAACAGAACCAGAAACCAGAAACCAGAACAAAACCAGAACAGAACCAGAACCAGAACAGAACCAGAACCAGAACCAGAACAGAACCAGAACAGAACCAGAACCAGAACCAGAACAGAACCAGAACAGAACCAGAACCAGAAGAACCAGAACAGAACCAGAACCAGAACCAGAACCAGAACAGAACCAGAACCAGAACCAGAACCAGAACCAGAACCAGAACAGAACCAGAACAGAACCAGAACCAGAACAGAACCAGAACCAGAACAGAACCAGACGAACAGAACCAGAACAGAAGAACCAGAACCAGAACTAGAACACAGGAACAGAACAGAACCAGAACCAGAACCAGAACCAGACAGAACAGAACAGAACCAGAACAGAACAGAACCAGAACCAGAACAGAACCAGAACAGAACAGAACCAGAACAGAACCAGAACCAGAACAGAACCAGAACCAGAACAGAACCAGAACCAGAACCAGAACCAGAACAGAACCAGAACCAAACCAGAACAGAACAAACCAGAACAGAACCAGAACCAGAACAGAACCAGAACCAGAACAGAACCAGAACAGAACCAGAACCAGAACCAGAACCAGAACCAGAACCAGAACAGAACAGCGAACCAGAACAGAACAGAACAGAACCAGAACAGAAACAGAACAGAACAGAACCAGACAGAACAGAACAGAACAGAACGAAAAGAACCAGACAAAAGAACCAAACAGAACAGAACCAGAAAGAACAGAACCAGAACAAAAGAAAAAGACAGACAGACGAACCAGAACCAGAACAGAACAGACAGAACAGAACCAGAACAGAAACAGAACAGAACCAGAACAGAACAGAACAGACGAACAGAACAGAACAAACAGAACAGAACAGAACAGAACAGAACAGAAGACGAACAGAACAACAGAACCAGAACAGAAAGAACAGACCAGACAGAAGAACAGAACAGACAGAACAGAACAGAACAGACCAGAACAGAACAGAACCAGAACAGAACGAACCAGAACAGAACAGAACAGAACCAGAACAGAACAGAACGACAGAACAGAACAGAACCAGAACCAGAACAGACCAGAACAGAACAGAACAGACAGAACCAGAACCGAACAGAACAGAACCAGAACAGAACAGAACACAGAACAGAACAGAACAGAACCAGAACAGAAAACAGAACAGAACAGAACAGAACAAAGACAGAACCAGCAGCAAACCAAACAGACCAGAACAGAACAGAACGACAGACAGAACCAGAACGACAGAACAGAACAAACCAGAAGAACGAAGAGAACAGACAGGAACCGACAGACAGAACAGAACCAGAACAACAGACAGAACAGAACAGAACCAGAAGAAGAACAGAAAGAAACAGAACAACAAAAACGAACCGAAAGAACAGAAGAACAGAAACCAGAACAGAACAGAACAGAACCAGAACAGACAGAAAGACAGAACAGACCAGCAGAACAGAACAGAAAGAACAGAGACAGACAGAACCGAACCAGAAAGAAGCAGAACAGAACAGAACGAACAGAAAGAACAGAACCAGAACAGAACCGAACAGAAACAGAAAGAAAGAACAGAACCAGAACAGAACAGAACAGAACAGAACAGAACAGAAAAACAGAAACAGAACCAGAACCAGAACAGAACCAGAGAACAGAACAGAACAGACAGAACCAGAACCAGAACAGAACAGAACAGAACAGAACCAGAACAGAACAAGAACAGAACAGAACCAGAAGAACAGAACAGACCGAACAGAACAGACAGAACAGAACAGAACAGAACAGAACAGAACCGAAAGAACAGAACAGAACAGAACAGCAGAACAGAACCAGAACAGAACAGAACAGAACCAGAACAGAACAGAACCAGAACCAGAACAGAACCAGAACAGAACAGAACAGAAACAACCAGAACAGAAGCAGAACAGAACAGAACCAGAACAGAACAGAACAGAACAGAACAGAACCAGAACAAGAACAAGAACAGAACAGAACAGAACCAGAACAGAACAGAACCAGAACAGAACAGAACAGAACAGAACAGAACAGAACAGAACAGAACAGAACCAGAACAGAACAGAACCAGAACCAGAAACAGAAACCAGAAACAGAACAGAACAGAACAGAACCAGAAGAACAGAACCAGAAACAGAACAGAACCAGGAACAGAACAGAACCAGAACAGAACAGAACAGAACAGAACCAGAAACCAGAACCAGAACAGAACCAGAACAGAACAGAACAGAACCAGAACCAGAACCAGAACAGAACCAGAACCAGAAGACAGAAAGAACAGAACCAGAACCAGAACCAGAACAGAACAGAACCAGAACCAGAACAGAACCAGAACAGAACCAGAACAGAACAGAACAGAACAGAACAGAACCAGAACCAGAACCAGAACAGAACCAGAACAAGAACGAACAGAACAGACAGAACAGAACAGAAACAACGAACAGAACCGACAACGAAAGAACCGAACAGACAGCAGAACAGACAGAACAGACGAACAGAACCAGAACAGAACAACAGAACAGAACAGAACAGAACAGAACAGAACAAACCAGAACAGAACCAGAACCAGAACAGAACAGAACCAGACAGAACACAGAAAGAAAGAACAGAACAGAACAGAACAGAACAACCAGAACAGACAGAACAGAACAGAACCAGAACAGAACCAAGAACCAGAACAGAACAGACAGAACCAGAACAGAACAGAACAGAACAGACAGAACAGAACAGAACAGAACCAGAACAGAACCAGAACCCAGAACCAGAACAGAACCAGACAGAACAAGAACAGAACCAGAACAGAACAGCAACCAGAACCAGAACGAGCAACCAGAACAGAACCAGAACAGAACAGAACCAGAACAGAACAGAACAGAACCAGAAACCAGAACGAACCAGAACAGACCGAACAAGAACAGAACCAGACACAGAACAGAAACCAGACGAACCAGAACCAGACAGAACAGAACCAGAACAGAACAGAACGAAACAGAACCAGACAACAGAACAGAACCAGAACCCAGAACAGAACCAGAAAGACAGAACCAGAACAACCAGAACAGAACAGAACCAGAACAGAACCAGAACAGAACCAGAACAGAACCAGAACAGAAAACCAGAACAGAAACCAGAACAGAACCAGAAACCAGAACCAGAACAGAACGAACAGAACCAGAACAGAACCAGAACAGAACCAGAACCAGAACCAGAACCAAACAGAAAACGACAGAACCAGAACAGAACGAACCAGAACAGACCAGAACCAGAACAGAAACAGAACCAGAACAGCAGAACAGAACAGAACAGAAGAACCAGAACAGAACCAGAACAGAACCAGAACCAGAACAGAACCGCAGAACCAGAACCAGAACAGAACGAAGAACAGAACCAGAACAGAACAGAACAGAACCAGAACCAGAACCAGAACCAGAACAGAACCAGACCCGACCAGAAACCAGACAGAACAGACAACAACCAGAACAGAACAACAGACCAGAACCAGAACAGAACAGAACAGAACCAGAACAGAACCAGAACCAGAACAGAACCAGAACAGAACCAGAACAGAACCAGAACCAGAACAGAACCAGAACAACAGAACAGAACCAGAACAGAACAGAACCAGAACCAGAACCGAACCAGAACAGAACCAGAAAACAGAACGAACCAGAACCAGAACAGAACCAGAACCAGAACAGAACCAGAACAGAACCAGAACCAGAACAGAACCAGAACAGAACAGAACAGAACCAGAACAGAACAGAACCAGAACAGAACCAGAACAGAACCAGAACCAGAACAGAACAACGAACAGAACAGAACAGAACCAGAACAGAACCAGAACCAGAACAGAACCGACAGAACAGAACCAGAACAGAACCAGAACCAGAACCAGAACAGAACCAGAACAGAACCAGAACCAGAACCAGAACAGAAACCAGAACAGAACCAGAACCAGAACCAGAACCAGAACCAGAACAGCAGAACCAGAACAGAACAGAACCAGAACAGAACCAGAACCAGAACCAGAAACCCCACCCTCAGGGAAGAACCAGTCCGCGTGCTGGATGATGGGCTCCAAGATGGCCACCACCTGCACCGAGGAGGCGGCCGCCATGTCCGCCAGGCTCCTGCAGGCAGAGAGCAGAGATGAGGCCAGACCTGAGCAGCCGATGGCGGAGCTGCTCTCCTACCCGTCAGTCTGGGCCCACAGCAGGCTGGGGCCCAGAACGATGGCCATGTTGCTCGGCGTCATCTTGTTCGACTCGCTGTCCTGAGCCAGTCGGGCCAAGAACTTCACCAGGTACCTGCAGGGAGACGGAGGATAAAACGCAGCCGGTGATGAACGGCTGAGCCGGTGATGAACGGCTGAGCCGGACTGACTCGCCTCAAGTTGCTCCTGTTGTTCTTTGGTAGCTTGTCACAGACCAGCCAAAGCGCCTGCAGCCGTTTATCTGGGTCTGAAACGCTGGAACCAGAGGAACACAGTGAGCCGTGAGCTGCTGCAGCAGATCCTCCATGTCTGCTGCAGCAGATCCTCCATGTCTGCTGCAGCAGATCCTCCATGTCTGCTGCAGCAGATCCTCCATGTCTGCTGCAGCAGATCCTCCATGTCTGCTGCAGCAGATCCTCCATGTCTGCTGCAGCAGATCCTCCATGTCTGCTGCAGCAGATCCTCCATGTCTGCTGCAGCAGATCCTCCATGTCTGCTGCAGCAGATCCTCCATGTCTGCTGCAGCAGACAGCTGCAGAGATCCTCCATGTCTGCTGCAGCAGATCTCCATGTCTGCTGCAGCAGATCCTCCATGTCTGCTGCAGCAGATCCTCCATGTCTGCTGCAGCAGATCCTCCATGTCTGCTGCAGCAGATCCTCCATGTCTGCTGGCAGCAGATCCTCCATGTCTGCTGCAGCAGATCCTCCATGTCTGCTGCAGCAGATCCTCCATGTCTGCTGCAGCAGATCTCCTGCTGCGCAGCAGATCCTCCATGTCTGCTGCAGCAGATCCTCCATGTCTGCTGCAGCAGATCCTCCATGTCTGCTGCAGCAGATCCTCCATGTCTGCTGCAGCAGATCCTCCATGTCTGCTGCAGCAGATCCTCCATGTCTGCTGCAGCAGATCCTCCATGTCTGCTGCAGCAGATCCTCCATGTCTGCTGCAGCAGATCCTCCATGTCTGCTGCAGCAGATCCTCCATGTCTGCTGCAGCAGATCCTCCATGTCTGCTGCGCAGCAGGATCCTCCATTGCTGGAGCAGCAGATCCTCGTCGTGCAGCGACCTTGTGTGCAGCGGCCGCTGCCTGAGGCCGGATCATCGGGGGTCAGGAAGCTCCCGGCAGGTACGACTTCAAGGCGCTGGTCAGAAACACAGAAACACCTGCTGTCAACGGCTCCAGGTCAACTGGGAGAGACAACTGGCCAGACTGGCGTCTAATCAGGTCTGCTATACGTGACCCGGCCACCAGGGGCGCCGTCTGCCTCTGACGTCCCAAACGCCATGGAAACGTGGGATGAAGCTACCATGAGACGCTGGACTTTCAGGCCGTTTGGGTCCATTTGCTGGTCTCATTTTCCTGCTGGGTTTTGTTTTCAAGTCATTTTGTCTATTTGAACATTTCATTTCTGGTTTTCGGATCAGAACTCGGATCAGTTTGTTTTTGTTGATAAGTTTGTTTTAAGGATCCGTAACGATTCGGCTGAACTGTCATGGACTCATTATTCATTTTTATTACCTTTTGACATGTTTCGAAATGTCCCGGCCCCGGCCTTTCTGCATGGAGTCTCCATGTTCTCCCTGTGCATGGTGGGTTTTCTCCGGGTACTCCGGTTTCCTCCCACAGTCCAAAAACATGACTGTCAGGTTAATTGGTCTGTCTAAATAGTCCCTAGGTGTGGGTGTGTGTGTTCATGGTTGTTTGTCCTGTGTGTGTCTCTGTGTTGCCCTGCGACAGACTGGCGACCCGTCCAGGGTGACCCCTGACCCCGCCTCTCGCCCGGAACGCCAGCTGGAGAGGCACCAGCAACCCTCCCGACCCCATTAAGGGACAAGGGTGTAGGAAAATGGATGGATGGATGGATGTTTCGAAATGCTAATGCTGTTAGCATCTGAATGACGCACCTGTGATTCTGGGCTAATCAGTTTATGCTAACAGAGTTTTGAATGTGTTTTTACTGAATGGATTTACGTAAGACTGAACAAGCTAATTAGTAATTAATGTAAAACAGGTATTAATTCAATCCTTTGATGTCGGGCAGGAAGTGTTTCAACTTTCAGCTCTCCTGTAGAACCAAACAGTTTTTCTAAGAGGATATTCCTGATTTAGCTTCAGCCATCGTCCCACAGCATGATGCTGCCACCACCCTGCCTCCCTGGGGGACGGATGGTGCATCAGAGTTAGCTTTCAACATTTCACTCTGGTTTGCTAACCTGAGTTTATGACTGAATAAAGGTGAAGAAGGTCTAGGGTGTGAATACTTTGGGAGGCCACTGCAGCGACCTGCAGAGCGGATTGGGCCGTACCGGCGACGGCGTGGGGGTCCGAGTAGAACTCCTCCAGCTGGGAGGTGGAGCAGTCCAGCGCCGCCTTCAGCTTCTTCAGCTTGGAGGCTCCAGCTGCAACCCTGAACAGACCCTGGAGCAAAGAAACGGAAATATGAGTTAAAATACAGAGAAACTCCAGAAGCAGACGAGAGCCTGACTCTGAGCAGGGTGTTCCAGATGCTAGCAGAGGGGATGCTAGGAGGGTAAGCTAGCAGAGGGATGCTAGCAGAGGGGATGCTAGCAGAGCGTGGCTAGCAGAGGGGATGCTAGGAGAGGGTAAGCTAGCAGAGGGATGCTAGCAGAGGGGATGCTAGCAGAGCGTGGCTAGCAGAGGGGATGCTAGGAGAGGGTAAGCTAGCAGAGGGGATGCTAGGAGAGGGTAAGCTAGCAGAGGGATGCTAGCAGAGGGGATGCTAGCAGAGCGTGGCTAGCAGAGGGGATGCTAGGAGAGGGTAAGCTAGCAGAGGGATGCTAGGAGAGGGTAAGCTAGCAGAGGGATGCTAGGAGAGGGTAAGCTAGCAGAGGGATGCTAGGAGAGGGTAAGCTAGCAGAGGGATGCTAGGAGAGGGTAAGCTAGCAGAGCGATGCTAGCAGAGCGATGCTAGCCTCTCCTCCAGCTGAGCGGCTCACCTCCTCCTTCATGCCCGTCTCCAGCAGCATCATGACACAGGCCTCCATCGGCACGGCGATGTCTCTGCCGCTCCTCTTCAGGTGGTCGTCCAGAGCCGTTCCAAACGCCGGTTTCTCCATCCAGGAGTCTGAGCCAGGAAAGGAGACAGCAGAGGGAGATCACTTCTTTTCTTTCTTTATTAGAATAGTTCATGTAAGAACCAAAAGAATAGACTTATATCTGCTTTGTCTTCACAAAAAGAGAAAATCAATTAAAGATCTATTTAAATACACCAAACATCAGATTATTTAACTCCATAATCGCTTCATCATATTATTTTCACAAACTGTATGTTGTATAAAGTGGCACCTTTAACTGAAACGCCTCTTTCCATCATCACCGTTCTGAATCTTAGTTTGTTTTAGGTTTTGTTTCTCTTCTGTTTCTACATTTTAAAGCAAAACGATCTTCCATCAGTGTTGTTATTAGTGACTTCGTTTACGCTCCTGTTGCCATGGTAACTCCCCTGACATGAAGCCTAGTGATTATTTAATCTCTTCCATATTGTTATTTCTTATTATCAGTGTTGTATAGTAATGAAGTAAAAAGATTTCACTACTTTACTTAAGTATATTTTGGACTTTCCCTTTTACTTCACTATATTTCCAAACTTAATTTCATACTTTTACTCCGATACATTTTCAATGTGTGGTTTAGTTAAAGCGAGAGAAACGCTGGAGTTTTGACCCACCTACTGATTGGCTGCTACAGTCGGTAGCTTCCTTGCCTGGGCTTGTACATCACCACCAATAGGAAACAACCATGGACATAATATAACATCAGAGCAGACCCCCCATTGGCTGCTCCAGGAAACACGGCGGCCATCTTGGAGCGGTAGTCCCTCCTACTCTGCTCAACCAATCAGCAGCAGATGCCTCAGCACTGAGGGATGTTGTTGTTCTGATCTATGGATTATGGATGTGAGGCTCCACAGACAACATGTCACTAAACATGTTATTGTGTTTATACTGTGATTATAATATTACTTTACTGTATTTATGGTGAGATACCAGCTAATATTAGCTACATGGTGTAATACGGGTTCAGCCCCGATATGAAGGATAACTGAGATTCTGTAAAAACATTAATTATTCTCTAACATTGACTGAGATTATCTGACACAAGAGCCGATATTAGAAATTAAACAATGTAACACATATTATAAAATTGTGTTATAACATTGACCAACAAAATTTACACGGGTGGTAAAAACTATTTATATGTAATTCTTTATATATATATATATCCAACATATATTATTCAGTGTTAATCATTATGTATTTGTGATTGTATAGTTGTATAACTATGTATTATTATAATAAATTATACACACAGCCGTTCACAATAAATTATCCACGGCTGTGTGGTTTGTAATTTACTCATCATACATCGATATCAGAATATTCTATTCTATTGTTGTAGCCACTAATCATATTTAAATATGCTGAACTATGTATTAAAAACATACTTAAATAATACAATTGTTTATAAATGTAGCTTTGATAGATGTTTGAATATAGTTTCTAGTAACAAAAAGTGTGTTATGATCGATTAAATGTGCTGATACGTCATTATGCTGCTAAACACATAATGCTGACTGGAGCGGTGGACAGATCCAAGATGGCCGCCCTAAATCTCGTCAATAGGCGAGAGCGATGCATGATGGTCTATCCTTATATTATGTCTATGGAATCACCTGTTTCTCTTCTCCCATTAAACACAAAGTCTCCTGATGAGCATCAGCCTCATGTCCCTAATGCCACATAATGACCAGTTGTTGCACCAATAGTTTGTGAAGTAGAGAAATTAATCTTAACGGCTTTTTTTCTTCATGTTCATTTTCTGTACTGACTATTTTTCTCATTTTCAGCTCTGACCACTTGAAGGGAAACTTAAGGTTTACAGAAACTTAGTATTTTCTGTCCTGGAGGGGAAACTGAGGATCTGGTTCAGTTGTAAAGCTGGTTAAGTTATTAACCTTGTAGGTAAAACACCTAATGATGCTGCAGGTTTATCTATTAGCAGGTTTAATTTTGCTGCACTTGGTTGTGTTTATTACTTTAAGTGTATTTGACAAGTTTACCAAAATATAAAAATTGTCATTCAAACTGCATTTGCCTTGTTTTACGTTTTACTTTTACTTTTCATTACATTATTTGAGTTCATTCATTTTTACAGTAATTTCCAGACTTAAGTACAAGACGTTTCAGATACTTTAAGATTTTAACCCAAGTAACATTTCAGTGACTTGGACTTTTACCAAAGTCATATTTTGGAGAGGAACCTAAACTTTTACTAGACTCTGAGATCTCAGTACTTTATGCAACACTGGTTATTATTGCCGTTTACCGCCGTCAGTCTTCACTTGGACAGCTAGCATTAGCGTTAGCTGCTAAGCTCCTCCCTCTGCTGCGTCCTGTGGTCAATTAAATGGTTTTAAATGTTTCTCTGTTAGTTAGAAGGAAAATGTCTAGCAGGAGCATCGGACTGAGGGTCAAAGGTCATTGTTGATGCTTGTTTACCGTCTAAAACTCCTAAATGCTTCGTCCAATCAGCAGTCAGGCAGGGCAGCTAGAGAGACCAGGTGTGTGTGTGGTGTGTGTGTGTGTGTGTGTGTGTGTGTGTGTGTGTGTGTGTGTGTGTGTGTGTGTGTGTGTGTAAGTGTGTGTGTAAGTGTGTGTGTAAGTGTGCTGTGTTTCCTGCAGGTTTGTACCTTGCTGGGCCCGGATGGCTGGCAGGACGCCGTCCAGGACAGACAGAGACTTCCTGTGGTGATCAGCCTGAGCCTCCAGGAGCTGCACACAGGAGGAAGAGCTCAGCTGAGGCACAGTAACAAACATGGCTGCTGCTGCTGCAGCTGGAGCTGCGCTGCTGCTGCTGCAGCTGGAGCTGCTGCAGCTGCTGCTGCTGCAGCTGGAGCTGCTGCAGCTGCTGCTGCAGCTGCTGCTGCAGCTGCTGCTGCTGGAGCTGCTGCTGCTGCAGCTGACAGCTGCAGCTCAGCTGCTGCAGCTGGAGCTGCTGCAGCTGCGAGCTGCTGCAGCTGCTGCTGCTGAGCTGGAGCTGCTGCAGTGCTGCTGCAGTGCTGCTGCAGCTGCTGCTGCTGGAGTGCCTGTCACAGTACAACAGAGATTCACATCAACTGGGAACAAAGACACTAACGCAGCATCATTGGCAGACAGAACAGGACAGCATGGGGACAGACATGGGAGACATGGGGAGACATGGGGGAGACATGGGGAGACATGGGGAGACATGGGGGAGACATGGGGAGACATGGAGGGAGACATTGGGGGAGACATGGGGAGACATGGGGAGACATGGGGAGACATGGGGAGACATGGGGGAGACATGGGGGAGACATGGGGGAGACATGGGGAGACATGGGGGACAGGGGAGACATGGGGAGACATGGGGAGACATGGGGAAGACATGGGGGAGACATGGGAGAAGGGAGACATGGGGAGACATGGGGGAGACATGGGGGAGACATGGGGGAGACATGGGGAGACATGGGAGACATGGGGAGAGACATGGGGGAGACATGGGAGGGAGACATGGGGAGACATGGGAGACATGGGGACATGGGGAGAAGGAGACATGGGGAGACATGGGGAGACATGAGCAGAGACATGGGGGAGACATGGGGAGAGACATGGGGAGACATGGAACATGGAATGGGGAGACATGGGGGAGACATGTGGGAGAATGAGACATGGGGGAGACATGGGGGAGACATGGGGGAGACATGGGGAGACATGGGGGAGACATGGAGGGGAGACATGGGGATGGAGACATGGGGGAACATGGGGAGACAGACATGGGGAGACATGGGAGACATGGGGAGACATGGGGGAGACATGGGGGAGACATGGGGAGACATGGGGAACATGGGGAGACATGGGGAGACATGGGGGAGACATGGGGAGACATGGGGAGACATGGGGAGACATGGGGAGACATGGGGGAGACATGGGGAGACATGGGGAGACATGGGAGCATGGGGAGAGACATGGGGGAGACATGGGGGAGACATGGGGAGACATGGGGAGAGGACATGGGAGAGGAGGACATGGGGAGACATGGGAGACAGGGGAGACATGGGGAGACATGGGGGAGACATGGGAGACATGGGGAGACATGGGGACGGGGCAGGACATGGGGGAGACATGGGGAGACATGGGGGAGACATGGGGAGGCAAGACATGGGGAGACATGGGGGGGAGACATGGGGAGACATGGGGGAGACATGGGGGAGACATGGGGGAGACATGGGGGAGACATGGGGAGACATGGGGGAGACATGGGGAGACATGGGGAGACATGGGGGAGACATGGGGAGACATGGGAGATGGAGACATGGGGAGACATGGGGAGACATGGGGGAGACATGGGGAGACATGGGGGAGACATGGGGAGACATGGGAGACATGGGGAGACATGGGGAGACATGGGGGGGAGACATGGGGAGACATGGGACATGGGGAGACATGGGGGAAGAACATGGGGAGAGAGGACATGGGGAGACATGGGGAGACATGGGGAGACATGGGGGAACAGGGGAGACATGGGGAGACATGGGGGAGACATGGGCATGGGGGAGACATGGGGGAGACATGGGGAGACATGGGGGACAGGGAGACATGGGGAGACATGGGAGACATGGGGAGACATGGGGGACATGGGGAGACATGGGGGAGACATGGGGGAGAATGGGAGACATGGGGAGAACATGGGGAGACCATGGGGAGACATGGGGGAGACATGGGGAGACATGGGGAGACATGGGGAGCATGGGGAGACATGGGGAGACATGGGGAGACATGGGGAGACATGGGGGAGACATGGGGAGACATGGGGGAGACATGGGGAGACATGGGGGAGACATGGGGGAGACATGGGGGAGACATGGGGAGACATGGGGAGACATGGGGAGACATGGGGAGACATGGGGAGACATGGGGGAGACATGGGGGGACATGGGGAGACATGGGGGAGACATGGGAGACATGGGAGACATGGGGAGACATGGGGAGACATGGGGAGACATGGGGAGACATGGGGAGACATGGGGGAGACATGGGGGAGACATGGGGAGACATGGGGAGACATGGGAGACATGGGGAACATGGGGAGACATGGGGAGACATGGGGAGACATGGGGACATGGGAGACATGGGGAGACATGGGGGAGACATGGGGAGACATGGGGAGACATGGGGAGACATGGGGAGACATGGGGGAGACATGGGGAGGACATGGGGAGACATGGGAGACATGGGGAGACATGGGGAGACTGAATGGGGAGACATGGGGAGACATGGGGAGCATGGGAGACATGGGGAGACATGGGGCGGGAGACATGGGGAGACATGGGAGACATGGGAGACATGGGGGAGGGAACATGGAGCTGGGGGAGACATGGGGAGACATGGGGAGACAGCTGGGGGAGGACATGGGGAGACATGGGGGAGACATGGGGGAGACATGGGGGAGGACATGGGGAGACATGGGGAGACATGGGGAGACATGGGGGAGACATGGGGAGACATGGGGAGACATGGGGAGACATGGGGGAGACATGGGGAGACATGGGGATGGGGAGACATGGGGGAGACATGGGGAGACATGGGGGAGACATGGGGGAGACATGGGGAGACATGGGGAGACATGGGGAGCACATGGGGAGACAGGGAGACATGGGGAGACATGGGGAGACATGGGGAGACATGGGGAAGGAACATGGGGAGACATGGGGAGACATGGGGGAGACATGGGGAGACATGGGGAGACATGGGGAGGACATGGGGAGACATGGGGAGACATGGGGGAGACATGGGGAGACATGGGGAGACATGGGGGAGACATGGGGAGACATGGGGAGACATGGGGGAAGTTTTGTCTCTGATGTGTTTAAAAACGTCTCAGCATCTCTGACATCACATTTTCTTCTGTGACGTGATGATAAAGTTGCAAAGTGACAACACAGTGTCGCCGTGGTTACCTGGACTACCTGGCGTCGCCGTGGTTACCTGGACTACCTGGCGTCGCCGTGGTTACCTGGACTACCTGGCGTCGCCGTGGTTACCTGGACTACCTGGCGTCGCCGTGGTTACCTGGCGTCGCCGTGGTTACCTGGACTACCTGGCGTCGCCGTGGTTACCTTGCACAGCTCCACCTTGTTCATGGCCTCGTCCAGCTCCTCCTTCAGCAGGTCGGCTTTGGCCGTCAGCGCCTGGGTGTTTGTCCCTGAGATGATCGACTTGGTCGCCTGCAGCCACCTGAGTCCACAGCAACGTTAGAAACGCAGAGGAAACCCGGAAACGGTCAGAACCAGGCGGACGCAGACGGACCGGGTTCTGGCAGAGTCGTAGTCCAGCACCAACTTGGCCAGATGTTTCCTCTGCTTCAGGATGTTGGGGATTTCGACCTGAAACCACCAAGCGGGACACAAACAGTCCAGGTCAACACGGCCCAGGTTCCTCCATCCTAATGGACCAGAACCGGACCCGGCGGCGTGTCGGACCTCTGCCAGCTGGCTGAGCGGGTCCAGAACCTCCTTCTCCAGCTGCAGCTCGTGCTGCATCAGCTCCGTGGCCAGACGGTTCTCCACCTCGCCGCAAACCTCCAGCATCTTCCTGTGGACACAGACGGGATCAGGCACAGCGACGGTTTGTCACCCAGAACCGGCGGCAGCCGAGACCCGACTCACCCGACGGACGAGTCGTCCCCCAGCTGGGCGCCGCCCTCCACCATGGCCTGGGACAGAGCGGAGAGGGGAAGCTTCCTCTGAAACAACACAGCAGCTCACATTACAGGGACACAGCAGCTCCCACTGCTGGACAGGAGGAGGAACACGAAGGGATGAAGCTCCAGAGTTTGATGAGTGGAAAACAGACGGGAAGAGAGGAAGACGTGACGATTCAGGAGGTTTTTACCTGACCGTTTCCTGGATAGAGTCGCGGGACAGACTGAGAAACAGAGACACGGCGTCATGGAGCATCTGCTGACCTGGTCCAGGAACCAACTGGGACATTTAGGGACGATCACATGAACTTACATGTCTCTTCTCTGCTTCTGCTCCCATGTGACCCTGCAGGCATGACGCCATCTTCTTGTGCGTGTTGTGGGAAACGACGCGCATCAACTCCATGCGCCGCTCAATCTGTCAGCAGCAAAGACCACAAACACCTGAAATATTCACAACTTTGACGTTTAAAACGACTCGAGTTTCAACAGGTTCGTCTCCCATAGCAACTAAACGTAGGGAGAAGATCTACAGCGGGACGGGGGGGAGGGGGGATGGGGGGGGGCGAGGGGGTGGGGGGGGGCGAGGGGGGGGGCGGGGGGGGCGAGGGGGGATGGGGGGGGCGAGGGGGGTGGGGGGGGGGACGTGTCCCCGTCCTGCCAGGCGTCTCAGACTAACTGTCACCATCTGGTGAGTTTAAAGCGATGGAGCCGCTGCCAGCCAATCAGGCGGCTGCTTGGTGGCAGGTGATGACTCACCTGCAGCAGGTCGTCGCTCAGGACCTCAGTCTTCTCTGCTCTGTGGGAGGAAAGACAGGAACATCAGAAACTGACCCACCAGTTCAGCATCTATGAAGTGATAAACAGATGATGTGTCTCTGGTCTGGACTTCATGTCTGCAGAGCCTGGAGGGGTCATGGGGTCATAGAGTCATGGGGTCATGGAGTCATGGGGTCATGGGGTCATGGAGTCATGGGGTCATGGGGTCATGGGGTCATGGGGTCATGGAGTCATGGAGTTATGGGGTCATGGAGTCATGGGGTCATGGAGTCATGGGGTCATGGGGTCATGGGGTCATGGAGTCATGGGGTCATGGGGTCATAGAGTCATGGGGTCATGGAGTCATGGGGTCATAGAGTCATGGGGTCATGGAGTCATGGGGTCATGGAGTCATGGGGTCATGGGGTCATGGAGTCATGGGGTCATGGGGTCATGGGGTCATAGAGTCATGGGGTCATGGGGTCATAGAGTCATGGGGTCATGGAGTCATGGGGTCATGGGTCATGGAGTCATGGGGTCATGGGGTCATAGAGTCATGGAGTCATGGGGTCATAGAGTCAATGGGAGGAGCATGGTCATGGGGTCATGGAGTCATGGGTCATGAGTCATGTCATGGGTCATGGTCATGGGTCATGGTCATGGGGTCATGGAGTCATGGGGTCATGGAGTCATGGGGTCATGGGGTCATAAGAGTCATGGGGTCATGAGTCATGGGGTCATAGAGTCATGGGGTCATGGAGTCATGGGGTCATGGGGTCATGGAGTCATGGGGTCATGGGGTCATGGAGTCATGGGGTCATAGAGTCATGGGGTCATGGAGTCATGGGGTCATGGGGTCATGGAGTCATGGGGTCATGGGGTCATGGAGTCATGGGGTCATAGAGTCATGGGGTCATGGAGTCATGGGGTCATGGGGTCATGGAGTCATGGGTATGGGGTCATGGGGTCATGGGGTCATGGGGTCATGGAGTCATGGGGTCATGGAGTCATGGCGGTCATGGAAGTCATGGGGTCATGGAGTCATGGGGTCATGGGGTCATAGAGTCATGGGGTCATGGAGTCATGGGGTCATGGTAGGTCATGGGGTCATGGGTCATAGGTCAGAGTTGGAGTCATGGGCGGTCATGGAGTCATGGGGTCATGGGGTCATGGAGTCATGGGGTCATGGAGTCATGGGGTCATGGGGTCATGGAGTCATGGGGTCATGGAGTCATGGGGTCATGGATCATGGGGTCGACATGGGGTCATGGGGTCATGGAGTCATGGTGTCATGGGGTCATGGAGTCATGGGGTCATGGAGTCATGGGGTCATGGGGTCATGGAGTCATGGGGTCATGGAGTCATGGGGTCATAGAGTCATGGGGTCATGGAGTCATGGGGTCATGGAGTCATGGAGTCATGGGGTCATGGTAGGGTCATGGAGTCATGGGGTCATGGAGTCATGGGGTCATGGGGTCATAGAGTCATGGGGTCATAGAGTCATGGGGTCATAGAGTCATGGGGTCATGGAGTCATGGGGTCATGGGGTCATGGAGTCATGGGGTCATGGGGTCATGGAGTCATGGGGTCATAGGGGTCATGGGGTCATGGAGTCATGGGATGGGTTCATGGGGTCATGGAGTCATGGGGTCATGGTATGGTCATGGGGTCATAGAGTCATGGGGTCATGGAGTCATGGGGTCATGGGTCATGGAGGTCATGGGGTCATGGGTCATGGAGTCATGGGGTCATGGGGTCATGGGGTCATGGAGTCATGGGGTCATGGAGTCATGGGGTCATGGTCATGGAGTCATGGGGTCATGGAGTCATGGGGTCATGGGGTCATAGAGTCATGGGGTCATGGAGTCATGGGGTCATGGAGTCATGGGGTCATGGGGTCATAGAGTCATGGAGTCATGGGGTCATGGAGTCATGGGTCATGGGGTCATGGAGTCATGGGTCATGGAGTCATGGGGTCATGGGGTCATGGGTCATGGAGTCATGGGGTCATGGAGTCATGGGGTCATGGGGTCATGGGGTCATGGAGTCATGGGGTCATGGGGTCATGGAGTCATGGGCATGGAGTCATGGGGTCATGGGGTCATGGAGTCATGGGGTCATGGAGTCATGGGGTCATGGGGTCATGGGGTCATGGAGTCATGGGGTCATGGGGTCATGGAGTCATGGGGTCATGGAGTCATGGGGTCATGGGGTCATGGGGTCATGGAGTCATGGGGTCATGGGGTCATGGAGTCATGGGGTCATGGGGTCATGGGGTCATGGAGTCATGGAGTCATGGGGTCATGGAGTCATGGGGTCATGGAGTCATGGGTCATGGGGTCATGGGGTCATGGAGTCATGGGGTCATGGGGTCATGGCCACAGCAGCCAAGCAGATCTGAGCCTATTAATATCAAACTAAGCTGACGTGGAAGATCAGGAACGACTCCAGGTTCATTTAGACTAAACCTGATTTATTCTAGAAAACTCAGAAATGGTCAAACTGCTGAATGAACCTGCCAACATGCAGGAGTGTTAATTAGCACCAGGCCTAATTAACAGCAATCATTTGAAAATTAAAGATTTTCACGCAGACTAAAGTACTGAAACCTGAGGATTGTTTCTGCTGTGACCATAAACCTGATGCACAGCAACATCCACAGCATTTTCTGAAGCCTGATGCTAAAGCTACATGGCTAACAGCAGCAATGGAGGCCGATTCTCTCCCTTTGTTTCTGTTTCTAAACAATCTGATTGGACGGTGGAAGAGACTGTTGTTGTGTTCAAGTGGTGCTAACAGCAGTGAGCCTATCAGAAGCCATGCTAGCCTAAAATAGCATCCAAATGCTAACATGTAGCAGATAATGCTAACGTTAGCGTCCAGATTTCTGAAGAAGCTCCATGAAGGATGAGAGAAACTCTGAGATGATCTCTGATGTTCACATCTGATATTTATGATGTTTATTTGTCTATTGAACATTTTAAACCAACAAAAGGTGTTTTGAATCAAAAATGTTTGTTTTGTTGAGATTTACAGTTTGAATAAAATGTGATTATATAACTACAGATCCAGAAATTAACTGTAAAACATCTTAATATAGTATGAATGCATGTTTAAGCCATAAAGTGAAGAAATTAGCATAAATTACCGTATTTCTCTACTGAAACGCTAAAGCAGCCTGCAGCACCAGCCTGCAGCAGCAGCAGCAGCAGAGCCTCCAGCCTGCAGCACCAGCCAACAGCAGCAGAGCCTCCAGCCTGCAGCACCAGCCTGCAGCACCAGCCTGCAACACCAGCCTCCAGCCTGCAGCAGCAGCCTGCAGCAGCAGAGCCTCCAGCCTGCAGCACCAGGCTGCAGCACCAGCCTCCAGGCTGCAGCACCAGGCTGCAGCACCACGAGGCTGCAGCACCAGCCTCCAGCCTGCAGCACCAGGCTGCAGCACCAGCCTCCAGGCTGCAGCACCAGGCTGCAGCACCAGGCTGCAGCACCAGCCTGCAGCACCAGCCTCCAGCCTGCAGCACCAGCCTGCAGCACCAGGCTGCAGCACCAGCCTGCAGCACCAGGCTGCAGCACCAGCCTGCAGCACCAGCCTGCAGCACCAGGCTGCAGCACCAGCCTGCAGCACCAGCCTGCAGCACCAGCCTGGGGTCGTAGGTCAGGTGGAACCTCAGCTCCACCACTGGAACAAACTTCAACCAACACCAACGTCGTTTCTTTGTTTCTCATCCACTGATGGTCTGTGCAGCGTCGCCCCCTGCTGGCCTAGTCCAAACCTGACTGAAGCCTGAGGTCACTGATGAGGCGTCGCCATGGCAACAAGGGATTGTTCCTAATTCTTCTGCATTATTGTTTATTTTGGATGTGTTGTGGCCCTTTAACGTCCTGTGAAGCTGATTTTAGGTTCATCATCCTCCAGGCTGCAGCGTCTGATCTTCACCTCTGACCCTCCAGCTTCGCCACGACGAGTTCAGAGGTCAAACGCAGTAAATCAGTTTGCTGAGCTGAATTACGTGCTGCCTGCTCTGTTAGCGTCGGTCTCTCCAGAAAACGGAGACAACTTCCTGTTTGTACAAGGCAGAGCAGAGGCTTCCTGCGCCGCCGCTCTGGACGCCTTGTTCTGCCTTCACACAATCACAGGAACCAGAGACCTGCAGCCTGACGGACCCGACCAGAACCTGTCGGGTTTAACCTCTGGTGCCGACGCAGCAGCAGGAAATCAGGCGTCTGCTGCTGCTGTGGCGTCTCCAGATGTGCAGCTCGGTGTTGATCGTCTCACCTCAACGTTTCCACTGAGGGCCCAAAACGACGTTTCTATCCTCTTAAAGGGGCGGCGCTGCTGTTTTCCAGGCACATGCTGCCATTTCAGAGCATTAGCCAGTAACTGTGTCACCTTCAGCTGTTACAATGCAACAGAATAAATATATATGTTTAATACATGTAGAATCCATCCATGGGGAAATAAATTTAACTTCCTGATTTAATGTCTTCAAATTGGGTCTCTGTCTCTTTAAGAAGTTCCTGCTGTTCCTGAGGCTCCGCCTCCAGGAAGTCATTCCAACATGGCTCCTCTATTAACCCTTTAGCGTTTCTACCAGCGTCGCTATAATGAGCCGTTTGCTGCTGGCTAGTCTGAAGGAGCGGAGAGGGGAGGAGCTAAGCCTCGAAGGCGGGGCTTGGTCCACCTGTTGAGTGGTTGCCATGGAGACTAAAGGGTTTCTCAAACATGAAAGAGTGAAAGCAACGCTGCAGGTTTGATGTTATGAGGGAAAAACATGAAAATGATGGACAGATCAAAAAGTTGCTTTAACACGACGCCGGTCCTTTAAATAAAGTTCAAACATGGAGACGCCTGGTGACCCGAGAGAAACGACAAATAAGGTCATGTTTCCTCCTGAGAAACGACATATAAGGTCATGTTTCCTCCTGAGAAACGACATATAAGGTCATGTTTCCTCCGTCATCTGAAGACGTGAAATTCAGTAAATTTATGAATGAAAGTGACTGAGCATCAATCAGCCTTTTACCAGCATCGCCTGCATCACCGCCTGCTGCATCACCACCTATTGCTGCATCACCACTTACTGCATCACCACCTATTGCTGCATCACCACTTACTGCATCACAACCTACTGCTGCATCACCACCTATTGCTGCATCACCACCTATTGCTGCATCACCACCTATTGCTGCATCACCACCTACTGCTGCATCACCACCTATTGCTGCATCACCACCTACTGCTGCATCACCACCTATTGCTGCATCACCACCTACTGCTGCATCACCACCTATTGCTGCATCACCACCTACTGCTGCATCACCACCTATTGCTGCATCACCACCTACTGCTGCATCACCACCTATTGCTGCATCACCACCTACTGCTGCATCACCACCTATTGCTGCATCACCACCTATTGCTGCATCACCACCTACTGCTGCATCACCACCTATTGCTGCATCACCACCTACTGCTGCATCACCACCTATTGCTGCATCACCACCTACTGCTGCATCACCACCTACTGCTGCATCACCACCTATTGCTGCATCACCACCTACTGCTGCATCACTGCCTGCTGCATCACCACCTATTGCTGCATCACCACCTACTGCTGCATCACCACCTACTGCTGCATCACCACCTATTGCTGCATCACCACCTACTGCTGCATCACTGCCTGCTGCATCACCACCTATTGCTGCATCACCACCTATTGCTGCATCACCACCTACTGCTGCATCACCACCTATTGCTGCATCACCACCTACTGCTGCATCACCACCTACTGCTGCATCACCACCTATTGCTGCATCACCACCTACTGCTGCATCACTGCCTGCTGCATCACCACCTATTGCTGCATCACCACCTACTGCTGCATCACCGCCTGCTGCGTCACCACCTATTGCTGCATCACCACCTATTGCATCACCACCTATTGCTGCATCACCACCTACTGCATCACCGCCTGCTGCATCACCGCCTGCTGCATCACATTTATCTGATGTTTTATCACATTTTTCTAAGGTTTTATTTGATTTTTCTGATGTTTTATCACATTTTTCTGATGTTTTATCACATTTTTCTGAGGTTTTATTTGATTTTTCTGATGTTTTATCACATTTTTCTGAGGTTTTATTTGACTTTTCTGATGTTTTAACACATTTTCTTGAGGTTTGATCACATTTTTCTGAGGTTTTATCACATTTTTTGAGGTTTTATTTGATTTTCTGATGTTTTATCACATTTTTCTGAGGTTTGATCACATTTTTCTGAGGTTTTATTTGATTTTTCTGATGTTTTATCACATTTTTCTGAGGTTTTATTTGACTTTTCTGATGTTTTAACACATTTTCTTGAGGTTTGATCACATTTTTCTGAGGTTTTATCACATTTTTCTGAGGTTTTGATTTTTCTGATGTTTTATCACATTTTTCTGATGTTTGATCACATTTTCCTGATGTTTTATCACATTTTTCTGAGGTTTTATTTGATTTTTCTGATGTTTTATCACATTTTTCTGAGGTTTTATCACATTTTTCTGAGGTTTTATTTGACTTTTCTGATGTTTTAACACATTTTCCTGAGGTTTGATCACATTTTTCTGAGGTTTTATCACATTTTTCTGAGGTTTTATTTGACTTTTCTGATATTTAATTTTTACTGATGTTTATTTTTTGATGTTTGATCATTTTTGAGTTTATTTTTCTGTGTTTTTATTTTTGAGTTTGATACATTTTCATTTTATTCTTTTTATTTTTTTTTTGTTATCTTTTGAGGTTTTCATTTTGTTTATTGATTTTCTGAAAGTTTACTTTTTTGATTTGATCACATTTTTCTGAGGTTTTGATCATTTTCTAGTTATTTGATTTCTTGTTTTCCATTTTTCTGAGGTTTTATAATTTTTGATTTTTATGACTTTTTGATTTTTACACATTTTTCTGAGGTTTGATCACATTTTTGATTTGTCTGAGTGTTTTATCACATTTTTCTGAGGTTTTATTTGACTTTTCTGATTTAACACATTTTTGAGTTTGATCACATTTTTCTGATGGTTTTGATCACATTTTTCTGAGTTTATTTGATTTTCTGATGTTTATCACATTTTTCTGAGGTTTTATCACATTTTCTGAGGTTTTATTGATTTTCTGATGTTTTATACATTTTCTGAGTTTATCACATTTTCTGAGTTTGATCACTTTTTCTGAGGTTTTATCACATTTTTCTGAGGTTTTGATTTATGACTTTTCTGATGTTTTTAACACATTTTTCTGAGGTTTGATCACATTTTCTGAGTTTTATCACATTTTTCTGAGGTTTTATTTTTCTGATGTTTTATCACATTTTTCTGATGTTTTTCACATTTTCTGATGTTTTATCACATTTTTCTGAGTTTTATATTTTTCTGAGTTTATCACATTTTTCTGAGGTTTATCACATTTTTGAGGTTTTATTGACTTTTCTGATGTTTTACACATTTTCTGAGTTTTAACATTTCTGATTTTACACTTTCTGAGGTTTGATCACATTTTTCTGAGGTTTTATCACATTTTCTGAGTTTTTTTCTGAGTTTTATTTTTTGATTTTCTGATGTTTATCACATTTTTCTGATGTTTTATCACATTTTTCTGAGGTTTTATTTG
The DNA here is from genome assembly GCA_033032245.1 of Poecilia picta. Lineage (NCBI taxonomy): Eukaryota > Metazoa > Chordata > Actinopteri > Cyprinodontiformes > Poeciliidae > Poecilia > Poecilia picta. The sequence continues at coordinate 26,627,400 of CM065371.1, forward strand.
ATTTTCTGATGTTTTATCACATTTTTCTGAGGTTTTATCACATTTTTCTGAGGTTTTATCACATTTTCTGAGGTTTTATTTGACTTTTCTGATGTTTTATCACATTTTTCTGAGTTGTATTTCTGATTTACTTTTCTGAGTTTTATTAACATTCTTTACTTTTGAGTTTTGATCACATTTTTCTGAGGTTTTGTTTTGATTCACATTTTTCTGAGGTTTTGATCACATTTTTCTGAGTTTTATGATCATTCACTTTTTCTGATGTTTGATCACATTTTCCTGATGGTTTTATCACATTTTTCTGAGGTTTTATTTGACTTTTCTGATTTTTAACACATTTTTTTCTGAGGTTTATCACATTTTTCTGAGGTTTTATTTGACTTTTCTGAATTTTTAACACATTTTCTGAGTTTGATCACATTTTTCTGAGGTTTTATCACATTTTTCTGAGGTTTTATTTGACTTTTCTGATATTTTAACATTTTTCTGATGTTTGATCACATTTTCCTGATGTTTGATCACATTTTTCTGAGGTTTTGATTTTTCTGATGTTTTATCACATTTTTCTGAGGTTTTATCACATTTTTCTGAGGTTTTATTTGACTTTTCTGATGTTTTAACACATTTTCCTGAGGTTTGATCACATTTTTCTGAGGTTTTATCACATTTTTCTGAGGTTTTATTTGACTTTTCTGATATTTTAACACATTTTTCTGATGTTTGATCACATTTTCCTGATGTTTGATCACATTTTTCTGAGGTTTTATTTGATTTTTCTGATGTTTTATCACATTTTTCTGAGGTTTTATCACATTTTTCTGAGGTTTTATTTGACTTTTCTGATATTTTAACACATTTTTCTGATGTTTGATCACATTTTCGTGATGTTTGATCACATTTTTCTGAGGTTTTATTTGACTTTTCTGATATTTTAACACATTTTTCTGATGTTTGATCACATTTTCCTGATGTTTGATCACATTTTTCTGAGGTTTAATGTCCATCATGTTTTCCTACTTGTGGCCTTTAGAAGGTCTTGACCTCCTGCTGGTTCTTCTCTGGTTTCTGCATAACCAAAAACTCATGAAACGCTCATATTCAGACTCCTGGTCCCCTGGACTCAGACTGAAGGAACCGGCCTGACCGAACCGACCCGGGCCTGTGTGCAGCTGTTAGAGACCCAGTGAGCCTCGGTTCTGGTTCCGTCCAGTCGAACTTCTCCACTGACCTGCCAACCGTCTGATTAGCGAGCTGCTTCATCCGATTGAACTGCTTCTTCATCGTCGCTCCTCCGCCAGCCGAACCTCTTCAGGTCGGGCTGATTCTGGCCCAGTTCCCCGAACTTCCCGAACCGCCCGGCCGTCGCTATGACAGGGAGAAACCGGCCAGAACCACCGGAGTCCAGTTAGAAAGCGGCTGTTAGCTCCTCCAGCTAACCGAGGACATTTAGGGGAAAGTTTCCGCTGAGGTCCGACATCCCACCAGAACCACCAGAACCTCCAGAACCACCAGAACCACCAGAACCACCAGAACCTCCTTCTGGGCCCATTTACCTACATTAGAGTCCAGAATGAGAACCTTCAGCGGCTCTTCATGGCTGCTGACCGGACCGTTAGCCGACGAGCTAATCCTGGAGGTGGGGGAGCTTCGTCCTGCTGCTTCCTCCGGTTCTCCGCTTCCTTTCCCCGGACCGCCGCAGGAAGTTCCGCCGCAACCCGAGGCACCTGGCGGCCCGAGCGGGACCGAACACCGCAGCTCAGGACCCTGAATATCACCCTAATATGACCCTAATATGACCCTAATATGACCCTAAATATCACCCTAAATATCACCCTAAATATGACCCTAATATGACCCTAATATGACCCTAAATATCACCCTAAATATGACCCTAATATGACCCTAATATGACCCTAAATATGACCCTAATATGACCCTAATATGACCCTAAATATGACCCTAATATGACCCTAAATATGACCCTAAATATGACCCTAATATGGCCCTAAATATCACCCTAATATGACCCTAAATATGATAATATGACCCTAATATGACCCTAAATATGACCCTAATATGGCCCTAAATATCACCCTAATATGACCCTAATATCACCCTAATATGACCCTAATATGACCCTAATATGACCCTAAATATGACCCTAAATATGATAATATGACCCTAAATATGATAATATGACCCTAAATATGACCCTAAATATGATGACATGACCCTAAATATGACCCTAATATGACCCTAAATATGATAATATGACCCTAAATATGACCCTAAATATGATAATATGACCCTAAATATGACCCTAAATATGATAATATGACCCTAAATATGATATTATAACCCTAAATATGACCCTAAAAATGACCCTAATATGACCCTAAATGTGATGACATGACCTTCTGCTGCCCATAGGGAAACTCTGTAAAAATACCAACAACACCAGGATCTATGGAACTCCAATACGGCCACACACACAAAAAACTCCTGGACTCACAACGTTAATTATTTTGATTAAAATTGGAATTTTGAGGGGGGTCTTTGAAATTAAATTAACTAAAAAAAGTAAATTTTTCATAAGAAACTGAACAAAACTATTATACAATTATCAGAATTGTGAAGAATAAATCTGCAAAAAGAGAAACAAAGACCTGCCTTCAGGCCACAAGTTGCCCACTGGCCACACGTTAGTTATCAGTTATGAAATAATACAAGTTCTTATTCACAGAAGGCGGAGACAACAAGTTGCACAGAGACTTTGTTTAAAATTATTATATTAATTAATGTGTGTCATTAAAATGTTAAAATGTAGACAAAAAGTCTGTATTTAAGCTGCTCTGTGTGGCCTGATGCTGCAGGAACAGATTCGGTGTAAAGGTGAAGGTCCTGCAGTTCATCATGGCCGCCACTAGATGGCAGCGTCGGACTACAGCAGGATATTATGTTTCAACATGGCAGCTGGACTCAGTCCGATAGTTTCCTGCTTTATTTTACATAAAAACAAGAACAGTTCATCTGGGAGAATTTAATGGAAGTTTTTATTTGATTTCTTCACAGTAATTTAAAAGATCTCCGCTGGTTCTTCTTTTTCTGCACATCCTTCACTCATACTTGCAGTAGTGCTTCAGCGCGGCAGGCAGCTGCAGCCAGTCGATGGCCATCCTGTGGACAATGTGCTTCTGAATGACCTTCCTGCACAGCGTCTGCAGAGAGGAGACTGAGAGACAACAGGTCACTTATCTAGAGAAATCTGAACTTAGAAACCTGTCAGAAAACACAAAGCCACCATAAAAAGGCTCCTAAAACAGATGATCTCAAATAAGAGCAAATCATTTCCAGAAACTATAATAAGAAAACATGATAGAAATCTATATGAGAAACAATTGAAAAATGAATTCTGATGATGTCAGCACATAACGTCCCACAGTCGTGTTTCCATCAACATCTTATATATAATGGAAAACATTATATATTATATATAATATATAAACATTATATATAAGATGAGACAGACAACCTCCTGGTTGTCTGTCTCATCATGAAACTGGTCAAGCTGCTCTGAGAGAGAGAAACTTTATTCAATGTCCACAAAGACGTAACATACAACAACACATACAAAATAAAATAAAATAAATAAATAAAATCTTATAAGAGAGTGAGGGTTTCACCCCGAAGTCCAGACCTACTTGGGCCTGGAGGAAATGTTTCTGTGAGATTTCGGACAGACAGAAACAGGATCTGATAACACAGCCAACAGTCGACAGAACTTTGCTCTGCTGGATTCTGGCTCATTCATGATCATTTGCAGCATTTAAAAGTTCACTCAAAATTCACATACAGATCGGATGTGAAGATGCTACTGACACTGACATCCATACTCCACCTGGACGATGCGGACGGTCTTGGTGGCAGCGAAGACGTCCACCACGGCGAACAGCGGCCTGCTGGACGGGATTCCCTTGGCGGAGGGACCCATGTCCTCCCCGTTGATCACGATGTGCATGTCTGCCGTGTCTCTGCTCTTCGGTACGTACAGGACTCCGATCCTGCTGCGTCTGGCCGTGGGCGGCAGCGTGTTGGTCTTATAAAGGTCGTCCAGGATGTGGCTGAAACGCCCCGGGCGGCTCCGACCGGCCAGTTTGTCTCTGAGGATTCGGACCGAGTCAATGTACAGGTGAGAGTCCGTGAAGAAAGTCTCTGGTTTGGTGTTGCCTCCTTCGTCCCCTGATCTCCATCATCTTCCTGTCCTCGTCCGAGTCTCCGCCCGGCGTGTCGGACCTCAGGCTCCTCCAGGACCTTGTTGTGGTTTCGAGTGATAGCGAACACCCAGCTGTCGCCCAGCTCCATCAGGTCTGGGATGGAGTATTCAGGGACCAGGGCCAGGCTGTGCGGGTCCCAGGCGGTCAGGCCGATCCGCAGGTGGCCGCACCAGCCCAGCTCCTTCTCTTCGATCTCTACCAGGAAGATCTGTCCGGGTTTCAGCGGCCGTTTGCTGAAGCAAACTCCATTAGCGAAGCTCTCCACTCGGGTGGCCTGCGTTCCCGACTGGTCCAGGATTATGTTGGTACCGTGGTTGGGGTGAAACTCCAGGAACTGGTCAGGAAGAGGCTCCATTTCGTTTTCTGTCAACCAGAACCAACCGAACCAGAACCAAAAGCTAATAAAAACAAGAAGGATCAAAGTTTCCTGTCAAACTGGCTGATCTGACCTCAGTCCAACACATGAAGACTGGAGGCACCATGGCGTCCTGCCCTGCTGGACACTGCAGCAGGTCTCTGCCTCTGCTGGGGCTATTTATAAACGGCTGACTGTGTCAGGGGAGAGGCGCGCGCGTGTGTGTGTGTGTGTGTGTGTGTGTGTGTGTGTGCGTGTGTGTGTGTGTGTGTGTGTGTGTGTGTGTGCTGTTGTGTGTGTGTGTGTGTGTGTGTGTGTGTGTGTGTCTGTGTGTGTGTGTGTGTGTGTGGTGTGTGTGTGGTGTGTGTGTGTTGTGTGTGCGTGTGTGTGTGCGTGTGTGTGTGTGTGTGTGTGTGTTGTCTGACCAACCATTGAATGAACAGGAATAACAGGAACAACTAAACCCAACATCCTTTTAAATCATTACATCAGATCCAATCAGAATGATTCCTACCCATCATGCTCAGGGGCACGGGCTCTATGCCACGAGAGGTGGTGACGTATTTCCGTTTGAATTTATGGCACATAGGTTGGTTCCGGGCCCAACTTGCTCCTATTGTTTTCAGCCAAAGCTACAAGATCTGTACCATGAAAAAGACAACAAAACTTAAAACATCTGTGAGCTGCTGGTACAACAATCGAGTTTTGTGGTGTGACGTTGTGTCCAGTAATTAGCCGGTTATTTTACCAGAGCCCAGACCCGTTACCTAGCAACCCAAACTGAACTCCAGCACATTTGGTCAGCTGGATTTATGCTCTGTACAATGGCTGCTGGAAAAGACACGTGTTTTGTTGTCGACTTACCGTCCAGAAACCACTTGCAGCGTTCTTATTGGTTGTGAAGGAGGTTCCACTTCTACTATTCAAGGATGTACAGTTGTACTATTGACCATCTGTTTTCAGCCATTTTCATTTACGAGTGTAAATGTTGAGTCGTGGCTCGGTGCAGCACATTGGGATTTAAAACGACTCTGACTGAAAGAAGCTCAAAATAGGAAGAACAAAAGAAAATCTCTCTAAATGCGCTTTGGTGTGAGCCTGTCTGGATTTTATGTGTCAAATTAGATGGTGAGAGTCTGTGGATATCATCAGTTTTTATTTTTAGCCATTGATTTAGCTTTGAATTCAGGTTTGGTCTTTGACTAGGCCATTTTAACACATGAATGTTCTTTGAGTTAAACGATTCCTCTACAGTTCTGACTGCACATTTACGACTGTTGAACCGTTTTCATACGTGTAGATCATGAAAGGATAAACTGACCTTCCAAGACTGGAAAACTATTTTCTGTTTTGATTCATTTTACTTTAAAGCATTTTAAATCCATGCATCACTTACAGCATCTGCAACTGGGGATATCAGAACTGAGCCAGTTTAGATGAAAATATTAACCCTGGGTAATTTTGAGAGTCAAAGTCTAAAAACTATAAACATTTAAACTAAAAACATTTATTGTTGTTGAGCTTCAATCAACAGAGATCAGGACCTCAAGCAGGTAGAACCACCTAAAAAACAATTAATACAATTAAAAAGTCAATGAAAAATATTCAACTGTAGTAAACAGAAGATTATTTCTACATTTTTGGTTTTGCCTCATTCGCTCTCCAACGCCATCCTGTGGTCACACATTGTAACTACACACTAAAACCCTTCAAACTTGTTGAATGATGAATCGGTTTAATTATAAAATCACGACCGATTATCAGTGAACTGAAGGACAGACTCCATTGTTCAGCATCAGAGTTTAGATCTGCAGCTGCTGATAATCAGTTAGTGTTTAAAACGAGCTGCTGCTTAAACCTGTTAGCATGTTAGCATGTTAGCATCGTTAGCTCCGCTTCTCGTTCACACTGACAGAGAAACCATTACAGTGAACCAGGAGAATAATCTGCCTTCATTTATATCACTGGGAACCAGTTAACCTGCTAGTCTGAAGCTGGAAACCATTTAGCTTGTGTATTTTATTGAAATATACTTGGTCTAAATAATGCTAAATAAACTGCTGTCTGAATTAGAAGCTTAAAGCTCAGATCAACTGAACAGGATGTTTCTGTTATTACTAAATAAACCTGTCAAAGTAAAAATGAAAATTTAAATATATTTTAATTTCTTTGATCTTAATACAAAAAGCTCGACAGCATGAAGGATTAAAATAAAAGATGCAGTTATTATATTTGTACAAAGAACATTAAAATCTTTATTAAACAAATAACACATATTAGGTTAGAAGAAATATATAAAACATAAACCAATCAGCACATTATCCCAGTGATTCTCTAAATAAGTCAATAAAATCCCAGTAAAGTGCCTGATGTGACACATCGAGTCCTAAAGTCTCTAGAAAACTTAAAGTAAAACATGAAACATGGAGTTAAAAATTAAAACACAAAAACAATCAGAGTTTCTGTGGGACGTCCAGTTCAAACTGGTTCAACTGGTTTCTGTGATGGAAGCTGAAGTTTCTCTGCAGTTTCCAGCATCTTTTTATCTGAGGAACATTTTCCTGTCAGCAGAAGAAGAAGCAGCAGAGAAAAAGGTTTGAAGTGTCTGAACTGAAATGATTCCCATGTTTCCATCTCAGACCATTTTTCTGGTTCCAGGATGAAAATGAACCAGAGAGAAAAAAGATCAACTTTCCAGTTGAATCCAGTTCAGATCAAAACTCCATGAAGCCTCTAAATGGAGCCCAGTTTGAATCGGATCTTTATTGATCCAAACAGACAAACAACATCAGACACTAAATGACAACATGAGAAAATAAACAGGAGGAAAATCTTGGAGGTCAGAGGTCATCATCAGGATCCAGTCAGAGTCTCTTTAGCCTCAAACTGCTGCAGCTTCAACCTCTGAGGATCAGCAGGACACAGAGACCTTCTCTACTTTATGGAGACCAGAACCACTTATACCTGCAGAAAGAAGAAGGATCAGATCAGTGAGTGTTTCCAGCCTCTCCTGCAGCAGTCAGTGACGCAGCACATCCAGCAGACGGTTTCCAGGCTGCAGTCAGACTGATCTCAGAGCTGAGACCAAGATCAACCTGATCAGTTGTTTCCTGTTGAACTGAGAGAACAAGTTTGATGAATGAGGACCAGAGTCTCTAGACATGCTGGACGCTGGAGTCCAGCTGGACGTCCTGGAGACATGGACACAGCAACAACACTCATCTTCACACCAACACAAACACAGGAACACAGCAAGCTGCTGCTGCTCTGATTGGCTAGTTGCTGTCTCTGTGTCCAATCAGGAAGCCTGAAGCATCTCCTCCCACTGAGAAGCTGCAGCTTTACTGGGAACACTGGAGATTAGCTTTGATGCTAACTGGGTTTAGCTCAACATGCTGACAACAGCTGGACTCACTACAAACATTTACTTACACTAGATGATTTACAATATCCTCTGGCTGCTGAACATCTGAATCCTCCAGGTTGTTGTCACTCAGGTCCAGTTCTGTCAGCTTGAGGCTGTTGGACTTCAGAGCTGAGGCCAGAAAATCACATCTGGTCTTTGACAACCAGCAGTCATACAACCTGAATAAAGAATAAAAGATGAGCTGAAGCAACAGGATGCAGGTGAACCAGCCCAACAGAACCAGTTAAAGATTCTCATCAATATTAAAGCCAACAAGCTGCTGCTCCAATAAAGACCTGCTGACTCCAGAACCAGAACCAGAACCTGGTACTGGGTCATGATGTGTTGGAGGATTTTAGTCAGTAAAATCATTCCAGGTTCTGATCAAAGGGTTGAAGCATCAATCATTGATTATTGATTTGTTCCTGTCAGATTCCAGGGATTCACTTTTCTAGACTGGGTTGAATGACCTTTGACCTGCTTGACCTGAGGGAGTTTCTACACACTGGGGGTCCGAATGCTGACCTCTGACCTCAGACCAGCAGGTCCAACTAAGACTAAATTAAACTCTGGATCCAGGAACAAACTCAGAAAATATTTATTAGATCAGAAGAAATGAACTTTGATTTATGATCAATTATAGATAATTATTCACTGAAATATCAATAATTATATAATTACATACGTCAATGTTTCCAGTCTGCAGCCTTCAGTCTGTAGAAAACCACAGAGATCCTTCAGTCCAGAACCTTCCAGGTTGGTTCTGCTGAGGATCAGTCCTGTCAGATGGGTCGGGTTGGACTTCAGAGCTGAGAACAGAGACGTCCAGCTGGTCTCTGACAAATTGTCGTCCGTCAATCTGAATAAAGAATAAAAGATGAGCTGAAGCCAACAGGATGCAGTTAAAACTGAAACATGAACAAACGAATAATAAAATGTAGAAAATTAGTTTCCCTGAATATAAAAGAAACTTGATTAACTGATTCTAACATCTGATCCAGTCAAACTGGTTTAAAGAGTCCAAACCAGCAGAACCAGAACATTTGATCAACAAAGAAACTCAAAGTTTTTCTAAAAGTTTCTCAGGATCTTAAACTCAGTCGGATGTTTTTTCTCCCTCCATGTTTCCTTACAGGCTCTGAACCTTCATTTATCATCAGATATTTTATGTACCTTTGTTAGAGATTTTTTGGTATTATCATTTTGTTATTACTTTATATTCAGTCTAATGCTCAGTTTAAAGTGTTCTCTTACTTCTGTCTCTCTGAACTGATCTGAAGGCCACGTCTGCCTGTTAATCTACATGTGAAACGGTTAACTGTCTGTTTCCCAGACCTTAAATTACGCTTCCACAGGTGTCGTCTTATCAACTGGATACTCCCTAACTTAGAAACTGCCTGTGTGCAGTGATAAATATTGTCTGTGCTGTCCTCTGTCCCCCATCCTCCCTGTTTGTGTTTGATAATAAAAGACGAGCTGTAACCAAAGGTTTTCAGAACGCTCAGTGAACGGCTTGGAGGAGCCGTTTGTTGAGTCTTCTCCTTTTGCAAAAGCTTTGTCATAATTATTTACATGCGTTATCTGTGGTTCTTTTTAATGAAGGTTCAAGAAAATACCCATCATTATTTGGTGCCGAAACCCGGGATCTTTCACACTGATCGCTGACAGGCAGAGGAAGACGCGCTGAATCCATGCATGGCCAGAGTCAACTGGACCTGGAAAGAAAGACCCAGGAAGTGAATTCTTCGCTGGGCCGGCTGCATAGGTCCGACTTTGTCTGCCAACGACTGAGTGACGAGATCCGACAGGACAACCCGAAAACTACAGAAACGTAAGTGAATATTAAAATGACTTTTCTGAGGTTTTGAGAATCCTTGTAAGGCAACGTCCCACTAAAACTCTGAGGTTCTGAGTTCCCTTGTATGATGTCGCTCTGCTAAAACTCTGTTCGAGGAGACCCCATAAGGGCAAATCCTCACTGAATAGGAAGCTTGTTGTTACTGTTCTGTCATTACTGTTTGTCATTGTTGTTTTGCTTGCTGCTTTGTTGGTGTGTGTGAATGAAGGAGTGAATGGTGCTTCTCTCTCTGGGAGTAAAACTTTCTGTCCTCGGAAGTAGAATCCAAAGTGAAGAACCGGACCAGAACTAGTCTGGCCTAGAAGACTGTTCTTCAGGGGACACTAAGCGCTCACTTAGAGCACTCTCTTTGAAGAAAAAGCACAAAAATATCAAGCCATTGCAGAGTACTGAAATAATGGGAAATAAGTGTTGTTGTAATTCCTCACTTGCTGAGGATCCCGAAAGGGATGAAAAATACATGCTGTCCAGATTTCCTGGTAGCATGACATACATGTCAAAATGGAAAAAGAAATATGGAGTAGATGGGGAATTAAAATTTGATTAATGGAAAATTGTAGTGAAAACTTTGGAGAACAGTGTAATGGGAAAAAGAGGGATAAAAAAGGCTAAAAAGGAGGAAGAGTTGAGATGTGCTAAACTATGGTTAAACGAATCTAAAAACTTATTTGTAGAAACAGCAGATAATAAAGTCATTTATCAGGGAGTACGAGCTCCTGCAGCCACCCCTCCCCCTGCTGCTGCAGCAGCTCTGTATGCCCCAGTATCAGCTGCTGCAGGCCCAGCAGCACGACTGAGGCCCTCACTAGAGGAAGGGACACAAAACATATATGTTTTCAGACCCTGTACCTTAGAAGAGGTCAGGAAGGCTATGAAAGGATTAGATGTTTTTCACCTGGATGAATTTGGAGGTTTAGATACCTCTACCTTTTCCAACTGCCAGATGAAAGGCCGCGGAAGAAGCAGAGGCAGAGGAGGTCACATCAGGCAACGACCCCAAAATAACACCCCACAAAATCCACGCCATTTAAATGGCTGCTGGATTTGTGGCAATATTGGTCACTGGGCAAGAAACTGCCCTTCAAAAAATCCTGCACGGGGAAACAATCCTCGGCATGATCACACTCAACCACACCCCAAAAAGAGAAACCACTAGACTAAATTGATGAAATGATGGACATATGTTCAGTTTGTTGCACGTTAAGTGAAAAGTAAATAAATAAATAAATAAATAAAATGTAATTCCTGTACGAAATCAGTGCATGCAAAATAATTTTTAATGATACTAAAAATTAGATTTAAACCTCACAAGTGAGAAATAATTTGTTTTAAGAAATACTGGTGTTTGTTTTGTTTTGTTTTCCTTTTTGAGCATTCCTACACTGTTAAAGAAAAACCAGTACAGAGAAGTCTCACTGAAAATAAAAACATGGGAACAACCCTTTTATATGCTAAAAGAGGGATTATGACTTTTCTGAAGGAGGAGAAGCTGAAAGATAAAACTAAATAATAAAATTCTCCTCAGAAAACAATGCTTAATGTATTGTGTCACAATGAGATTACAACACCAACTTGGTGAAATGATCCTTTGGCTGTCTGACTGGAGGAGTCAGCGGTCAGAGTAAGGTACCGACCTGGACATTATCCAGCCTCATGTCTCTCTTAGGCCTTGAGAGGAGGGCTGACCTCTGACCTCACAGTCTACAGCACTGAGATCAACAGGTTTAGAGAAATCCATTGTTCTCAGGTGAGACGTGTTTTAAATGAAGTTAACATAAACTTACATATTACATTTTAAAGGTTAAATGTTGTGCAAAATAAAATTAAATTAAAAAAAATGATAAAAGAGACTACAGCTTTTAACATGTTTCATGTTTATATGTGTTATAATAAGGAAATAATTCATAACTTCTTAAAATGTTGGGTAATATGTGGCTAAAAAACTATACGATGGAAGAGAAAGAAAAGTTATATGGAAAATGTTTGTGTAAAATAAATAAATAAATAATACAGAAAGACGAACAAACCCTAATTGACTCTTATTTGCTTCTTTCCTTTTCCTCTGTCTGAGCCTCGCTGCGGTGCGTCTGACCTCTGACCTCAGCTCAGACCTGTCCTGCCGATCAGATGATGTCCCTCTTTCATCACCAGCCAATGACAGTTGATAAAGAAGTGAAAAAGAACAGGACGATTTCTACCAACTGGGCACTGAAGCCACTGAAGTGTCCGCTGATCCTAATTCCTGGACATCTGAGAACTGCCATGCAGCAGATACTGTATGGAGTCCTGCTGGACATTTGGACTGGAACTATATTCCTGTGTTTGGCTGCAACTGAACCCTCACAACCCTCTCTGGTTTACTCTTTGACATCAGCGTGGAGAAGGAAAATAATGTGTTTTAAAGAAAAAAGAAAGCAAACTGAACTGTTTTTTGCTTGTTTCATTGGTGGACAACCTGGACATTCACTAAGGGACAGTCTGGACAACTTATAAATAATCCAACACCAGAGCTAGTTGGACTGACAGGGAGCTGGAGGAGAGACAGAGGGAGGACCAGCTGCAGCGACGCCAGCAGCAGGAGGGGGAAGCGAGAAGCGAGACAGAAAGGAGAAATGCGAGATGAGTTATACACACACATCTGTGATAGACATTGTGTCACTAATTCTGTTTACATATAGGAATTATCTATCTAGCAAAAAACATTTTGAGGGTTTTTAGGTATAATGTTAGATAAAATTGTTCATTTTGTGCCCTTTAACTCAGTCCTTAACAGAAGGACCAGTGATCCTCTTAGGGCCCACGAGCCATAGATTGGGAAACTGTAAAGGAAAAAAGTGTAATGACTAAATTTAAGAAAACAAATAAATAAAGCTGATAGAGCTATGCAACTAAATTACAACTAAAAAAATTATTACAGATTCTGAGCTAATAATTATTTGCAAATGTTTTATTTTTTCCTTTAAAAGAAATACTAGTTTAAAACTAAATTTAACATTTCTAAGTGTTGAAAATAATTCATTTTGCAGTGTTCAAATATTATGAAGTATTTATTTGCATTTAACTGAAACATTTAACTTAGAGTTTGATTCTATAAAAAATCTACAAATTGATTGTGTTTGTGTATTTTATATTGGGATGAATGAACATTATTATGAGAAGAAAGAAATTTTACTACAAAATTAAGTAACGGATGAAATTATTGACCATTTACTATAACAATATAAAATACTTATGTTGTGGACTTGTCTGAAATGCAAGTTTAAGTGAAGTCTGAGATTTTAAGCAACCTGGGAGATGTAAATGGCTACTAACAACTGATGATCGTAGATAAAAGCAACATTTTCTAGATTTCAGTCTAAAACATTTTAATCAAGATTTGATTGATAGTTAATACATTCAAAAAGAAAAAAATTTGAATTAGAAGATTTGAGATTTGGTTTAAATCAGATATGGTCATTTTTTTTTAGAGAAATAAAATAGAAATGTTGAAAGTTGCTGAATTTAACAAAAAAATAAGTAAATAAATGACAAACCTGTAATTAAAAGAATTGTTTACTAAAGGATCTTCTAAAAGCAATAAACCTGTGAGTTCACCTGAATGAAATATTAACCCTCCCAAGTCTCTATTTGAAGCTAAAGCGATTGTGACACATGGCAATGCCATGTGTCAACAGGGGGGGAAATAGGAAGGAAAAATGGTCAGGTAATACTATATAACTACTAACACAATTTTTTTGTTATAAACTTTTGAATTAAAGAGTGTTAGATAATGATATATATATATATATATATATATATATATATATATATATATATATATATATATATATATATATATATATTATATTATATATATATATATTAATAGGTTGAAAGTTGAAATAGTTCCAGCAAAGCATGCTTTTGAAATAATTCATGGAGAGCTTACAGATTTCCTCTATTTGCTCCAGACTTACAGAAAGCAGATGAAGAACAAACATTAGCAGATTATATGATCAGAACTCTTAAACTGAAGGAAGTGTCCAGTACAAATTTACTGCCTTCTGATTCTATTCCTTCGCAGGAGGCCACTCACATCGAGTCAGATGACTGGGTCTACATAAAGGTAATCAAACGAAATAACTGGGCGAGTCCACAGTGGGAAGGACCGACCCAAGTGCTGATGACCACAACAACAGCTGTTTGAAACGCTGAAAGACCCAGCTGGATACATCTCAGTCACAAGAAGCAGCAGAGAGTGTTGAACCCCTAATTCGTCATCCAGTCAGGGCTACAAAGGGGTCCTACTTTTAGTGTAGTTCGTCTCAAACCCTGTGAAGAAACGCTTAAAAGTCTCATTTCCTTAGTTTGGGGGTTTTGACATCTCTGCACGCTGAGCAACAATGGAGACTCCATATTCCCAGGTGGATCTTCTACTGCGCTGTGACTGCAGCATGTCTGATGTTTGGAAGAGGAAATGACCTCACTTTCCACCCACATGACTACAGCACCAACCTCTGGTGGCAGCTGATGAACAGGACTGGTCATGAGGAGAACAGGTGAACTGCTATGTGTGTGCAAAGCTGCCAATCGCCACACACAACTCAGGTCTGCATCCGGGGAACATCACTGAAGACAAACAGATGTGTCTCTATGGTCTGAGCACACAACCATGACGCAGCATGCCACCACCAAAAGGATGCAAATGGTGCAAAAAGGATTATTCTGTTCTATTTTGGACAGAAGATGCCGCGAAAGGGCTTTTTGGATCTATAAACTGTTCATTTAATGCTGACGTACGTTCCGTTTCCACTGTTTCCACAAACTGCATAGAAAATACTAGAGACCATTTCCTCAGCAGGAGCTAAACCCGGGTGTCTGAGGAACAGTAGTTTCAAAGATGGACACATTTCACTTGTGATGTTACCTTGGAATTTGTGTAACAAAGTTTACACCTATTGTGAAATGACTCCAGATTACATCAACTACATTGCCTGCAGGGGTCAAAGGGCGACCCCCGACTGCAAAGTCTGGAAGGACAACCCAGACTGTGACAACTTGCTTGATGAGAGGTTCAAGGCCACGTTGAGATCAACAGATATGGATTATGCGACTCATCAACAGCACAAAGCAGCTGGCCAACGGCACCGCGAAAGAGCTGACTGAACTGAGAAACATGGTTCTGCAAAACCGTGTTGTCCTGGACTTGCTCACAGCCTCTCAGGGAGGTGTCTGCAAAATCATTGGCCCAGTGTGCTGTACCTTTGTTCCTGATGAAACAGGAACTGATGGAACGCAAGGATCATCTTCTTTTGACTTTCTTTCTTAGCTCACTTCCAGAACATGGCAGAATTTACTGTTAAAGCTTGGAACACCTATTCTGGGTGTTTTGATTCTTTTTTGTCTGCTCACAAGTTGCATTGTTCCATGCCTTCGAAGCATGATGCTAAAGTCAATCAACACTGCTGTGGTCAGCTATCAGCTGGTGAAAATGACCTATGAACAAATGAAGACGACTTGTTTTCTGATGATGAAGTTCTGTAATCAATAAACAGATTAATTCATTTGCTGAATGATTCCTACACCGAAAATGTGAAAACAAGTGGTGTTAGTGATGAGAAAAACTGCATTTGATTTTTTGCTGTTTCTTTTATTTTTCATTTATTTTTCATTTATATCATATATTCATTCTGTATTTAAAAAATATAATAATTCTTGCATTTATTGGATCTATTCTTTTCTTTTCTATGCTTGTCTTTTGAAAATGATAAAAAGGGGGGAATGTTAGAGATTTTTTGGTATTATCATTTTGTTATTACTTTATATTCAGTCTAATGCTCAGTTTAAAGTGTCTCTTACTTCTGTGTCTCTGAACTGATCTGAAGGCCACATCTGCCTGTTAATCTACATGTGAAACGGTTAACTGTCTGTTTCCCAGACCTTAAATTACGCTTCCACAGGTGTCGTCTTATCAACTGGATACTCCCTAACTTAGAAACTGCCTGTGTGCAGTGATAAATATTGTCTGTGCTGTCCTCCGTCCCCCATCCTCCCTGTTTGTGTTTGATAATAAAAGACGAGCTGTAACCAAAGGTTTTCAGACGCTCTGTGAACGGCTTGGAGGAGCCGTTTGTTGAGTCTTCTCCTTTTGCAAAAGCTTTGTCATAATTATTCACATGCGTTGTCTATGGTTCTTTTTAATGAAGGTTCAAGAAAAAACCCATCAACCTTCATTTATCATCAGATATTTTATGTACCTTCATTTATCATCAGATATTTTATTTACCTTCATTTATCATCACATATTTTATGTACCTTCATTTATCATCAGATATTTTATGTACCTTCATTTATCATCAGATATTTCATGTCTCCAGCTTTTGTTCATTAATCTATTAATGATATTTTCTGGCTGGTTGTATTTTAACTGCAGCTCATTGCCAAGTATGACAGATGGAAATAGTTCATTTCAATCCGTCTAATTCAGTTTTACAACATCCATCACAGCTCAGATTCTGAAAGTTGATAATTTTGTGGTGATTCAGTTCCTGAATCATCAACTAGAAAATATTGATCCTTTTCTCTGTCAGACTGATGTTGGTCATTTAGTTCCAGATCTGAATCCTTCATCAAAGACGCTGCAGAAACAGGAACGTTATCATAAAGAACAACCTGATGAGTCATTTTTAAATCCATTTTCCAGGTGAACCACATGAGAAGAACTTCAGTAACTGCTGGAGCTTGTTGCACACAAAGCTTTACAAAGGTAAGATCTCATTTCCTGTCCTACAAAATAAGAGCTGAATCAAGATGTCTGGACTAAATGACTTTAACCTTCACAAAGTCAGTATTTAATTAATGATCTTTGTATTGTTTCTGTCTCCTTCATGTCCAGCAGACTGTGGTCATCCTGATGGAGTCTGACTGTCAGAACAAACTCAGGTTTCCTCTGGAAGTTGCTCTCAGTGGTTTGGAGGACGACTGACTTGTCATTTGCTCCATCAGTGGAATTGACACTAGATGGAAACTCATCACCTGCTTCCATGTAGTTTTGCTTCCTGCCAACATCAAACTCCTGCCTGAGCTGCAGCTCCAGATGAGAGACAGTCGAGTCCCCAGAAAGTTTCCCTGTTTCTAGGAACCATTTCATCCAGAGTTGGTCGACTTTCTCTGTCCGTCTCAGTCAGACTGTGAACCTTTAGTCTGAGCAGAACCACTAACACACCTGGTCCAGATTCATGTCTCTGCTGGTTCTGGTGTCTGGACCAGATACTCATGTCCTGAAGCACCTGCAGCCTGTTGAGCTCAGAGAAAATCTCAGTGGTCAGGATTTCATCAGACGAAGCTGAAGTTGGTTGTGATTGAAGCTTCAGGAAATGGATAAAGGGCGATTCCACCTAATGTTTCACTACAACCAGCATCTTTAATCTGCTCTAGTTAAACATTAAAACACCTGGACTGGATGATTAGCAACTAATAGCAGAATATTTAAAACTACATGTGGGATTTGTAGATCTTCAATAAAGGGACATTTTCATTCTGTCTGTTTTTGAACTGACCTTTGACCTGCTTGACCTGAGTGAGTTTCTACACACTGGGGGTCCGAATGCTGACCTGTTCTGACCTCAGATCAGCAGGTCCAACTCAGAGGGACTAAATTAAACTCTGGATCCAGGAACAAACTCAGAAAATATTTATTAGATCAGAAGAAATGAACTTTGATTTATGATCAGTTATAGATAATTATTCCCTTAAATATCAATAATTATATAATTACAAACCTCAATGTTTCCAGTCTGCAGCCTTCAGTCTGTAGAAAACCACAGAGATCCTTCAGTCCAGAACCTTCCAGGATGGTTCCTTCCAGGATCAGTCCTGTCAGATGGGTCGGGTTGGACTTCAGAGCTGAGAACAGAGACGTCAAGTTGGTCTCTGACAAACTGCAGCCATACAATCTGAATAAAGAATAAAAGATGAGCTGAAGCAACAGGATGCAGTTAAAACTGAAATATAAATAATAAAATGTAGAAAATTAATTTCCCTGAATGTCAAAGAAACTTGATGAACTGATTCTAACATCTGATCCAGTCAAACTGGTTTAAAGAGTCCAAACCAGCAGAACCAGAACATTTGATCAAAGTTTCTCTGAGCAGCAGCTGGATGAGTTGAGCTATTTCTGCTGGTTCCTGATCATCAGCTGGAGACCCGACTTGGTAACCGGATCAGAACCACTCAGTTTATCCATTAATGTTCTTCTAAAAGCTGCTGAAAGCCAATGGAGCCATTATTTCCTCAGGAGACGAGACCTGATGGAGCTTCATCACAGAAACGAGGCTCCAACCGACTGAAGAGGATGGTTCCCCTCTGACCCGGTTCCCCTCTGACCCGGTTCCTCTCTGACCCGGTTCCTCTCTGACCCGGTTCTGACCTGGTTCCCCTCTGACCCGGTTTCCCCTCTGACCCGGTTCCTCTCTGACCCGGTTCCTCTCTGACCCGGTTCTGTCCTGGTTCCCCTCTGACCCGGTTCCCCTCTGACCCGGTTTCCCCTCTCTGACCCGGTTCCTCTCTGACCGCCCGGTTCTGACCTGGTTCCCCTCTGACCCGGTTCCCCTCTGACCCAGTTCCCCCTCTGACCCGGTTCCTCTCTGACCCGGTTCCTCCATGACCCGGTTCCTCTCTGACCCGGTTCCCCTCTGACCCGGTTCCCCTCTGACCCAGTTCCCCCTCTGACCCGGTTCCTCTCTGACCCGGTTCCTCCATGACCCGGTTCCTCTCTGACCCGGTTCCCCTCTGACCCGGTTCCCCCTCTGACCCGTTCCTCTCTGACCCAGTTCTGACCCTGGTTCCCCTCTGACCCGGTTCCCTCTGACCCAGGTTCCCCTCTGACCCGGTTCCCCTCTGACCGGTTCCCCCTGACCCGGTTCCCCTCTGACCCGGTTCCCTCTCTGACCCGGTTCCCTCTGACCCTTCTGACCCGGTTCCCCTCTGACCGGTTCCTCTCTGACCCCGGTTCCTCTCTGACCCGTTCTGACCGGTTCCCCTCTGACCCGGTTCCCCTCTGACCCAGTTCCCCCTCTGACCCGGTTCCTCTCTGACCCGGTTCCTCCATGACCCGGTTCCTCTCTGACCCGGTTCCCCTCTGACCCGGTTCCCCTCTGACCCAGTTCCCCCTCTGACCCGGTTCCTCTCTGACCCGGTTCCTCCATGACCCGGTTCCTCTCTGACCCGGTTCCCCTCTGACCCGGTTCCTCTCTGACCCGGTTCTGACCCGGTTCCTCTCTGACCCGGTTCCTCTCTGACCCGCTTCCTGTCTGACCCGGTTCCCCTCTGACCCGGTTCCTCCCTGACCCGGTTCCTCTCTGACCCGGTTCCTCTCTGACCCGCTTCCTGTCTGACCCGGTTCCCCTCTGACCCGGTTCCTCCCTGACCCGGTTCCTCTCTGACCCGGTTCCTCTGTGACCCGGTTCTGACCCGGTTCCTCTCTGACCCGGTTCCTCTCTGACCCGGTTCTGACCCGGTTCCTCTCTGACCCGGTTCCTCTCTGACCCGGTTCTCCCGTCTGACCCGGTTCCTCTCTGACCCGGTTCCTCTCTGACCCGTTCCTGTCTGACCCGGTTCCCCTCTGACCCGGTTCCTCCCTGACCCGGTTCCTCTCTGACCCGGTTCCTCTGTGACCCGGTTCTGACCCGGTTCCTCTCTGACCCGCTTCCTGTCTGACCCGGTTCCCTCTGACCCGGTTCCTCCCTGACCCGGTTCCTCTCTGACCCGGTTCCTCTGTGACCCGGTTCTGACCCGGTTCCTCTCTGACCCGGTTCCTCTCTGACCCGGTTTCTGACCCGGTTCCTCTCTGACCCGGTTCTGACCCGTTCCTCTCTGACCCGCGGTTCCTCTCTGACCTGGTTCTGACCCGGTTCTGACCCGGTTCCTCTCTGACCCGGTTCCTCTCTGACCCGGTTCCTCTGTGACCCGGTTCTGACCCGGTTCCTCTCTGACCCGGTTCCTCTCTGACCCGGTTCTGACCCGGTTCCTCTCTGACCCGGTTCTGACCCGGTTCCTCTCTGACCCGGCCCAACAGAACCACAGCTTCAGGACAAAGAGAGGAACCTGCTGCAAACCTCACTGTCCTTCAGCTGATCTAGATTTGCTTTTCTACAATCATCACTTCTTAGATTAATGATGATCTGAACTGGTCAGTTTGTGGCTCGACTGGAGGATCAACATTTATTCTGGATGTAAAGAATCAGAAATAAAACAATCTGAGTCTTTAAAGCCAAACTGAAACGTCTCCATCGTTAATTAACTTCATTTGAATCATTTTACTCAGTTTGTTCATCAGAAAATAGTTCATTTATAAGGTAAAATGTTTTAGAGATTTTATTCTGAAATTTAAAAAGATTGTTTTAAAGTATTGCAATAAAATTATTAATTAAACTAAGAACTAAAGTATCAATGAATGATTTTATTGTATAAATAGAGAAAACAAACCCCAGTGTCTCCACTTTACTGACTGAACTCTGCAGGATCTCAGAGACATTCTTCACATCAGATTCTCCATCTCCACCGTTGTAGATCTCACTTATTTCCAGTTCAGTCAGATGTTGGTTGGACTTCAGAGCTGAAGCTACAACTTCACATTCAGCAGCATAGAGCTGACAGCCACCAAGTCTGAGATGAGAGAAGAAATAAATTCAGTTTTATTGAAATCAATCTGGATCATAAACAGACTAAAATATGATAACAGTGATGTCATCATGATGTCATCATCTGATCAACATCTGATCTTCAGTTTCCTGAGTTTGACCCGACAGAGAGTCTGTGCAGCTCCTGACTAAAGTCCAGGTTCTGGTTCTGGTTCTGGCTTCATGTCCTCAGACCTTCAGCTCAGTCAGATGTTGAAGATCTTCTATCATCTGTGAAGGAAAGTTCAGTTTCTCTGCCACAGAGGAAACTGGGAGCAGATCAGACACATGATGCTCCCAGTTGTGTCTCCGTTCATCTGCTGGATTTGATGCTTTAACAAAGTGGACAGTCGTCAACCTGCTTCAGCTCAAAGCTGCAGATGGTTCTGGTCGTCCTGCAGAGCAGCAGCAGAACCGTCCTGCTGTCCTCCAGGTCTGGACCGTCCTCTGTTGGTCTGAGAGGAACTGGGACAAACTGGTTGAAGAGGGACACATGTCTCTGCAGTGTCTGTCCATCGTCTCAGAGGAACAAAGGTTTGGATGTCAGGAGAAATTGATGCTAAACTCCTTCAGGGATTGCTGAAGAGCAAAACCCCTGGAGGAGACGGAGCGTTTGGGTCCAGCAGCATCTTCATGGTGAAGCAGTGAAAGTTCTGCAGGAACTAAAGAGGCTGGGATCTAAAGAGGTGAAGCTCATGTCTCTGCAGGTCTTCATGGAGGACAGATAACAGCTTCAACAGAGGCTGCAGATGAAGAGCTGATGAGGAAAATGGTTCCAGCTCTGGAAGCAGATTCTCAGAGAGGATCTGACAAAACTAGGACCAGACAACAATCACCACATTTTGGTCTCAGGTACAAACTCAGAGGAAACTAGTGGAGGAGGAAGAGGAGAGGATGATGATGGAGTGAGGAAGATCAACACTGTTCACAAAGTTTATAATTAATGCAATGGTTTATTTCAATGGTCCAACTTTTCATTAAATCTAAATTATTTTATAAAAACAGTCAAAGATCCTAAAGGTGAATTATGGAGTGAAGAGGAGTTTAAAGTTTAAAACGTCTCTCTGGCTGATTGGATCTTACACTCTTAGAAATGGCTTTAAATATACGGTGGAATTTCAGCAGTAACATACGGTTATTCCAAAATACGGTAGGATATTGTCAATTTGATGTCTTCTTCTCTTGTCACAATCAAGACTGACGACTGGCAGTAAACTACCGTAAAATAATTGTACAATACAGTTGTTTTTCCCAGGAAAGACATTTTACTTGTATTTACATCTTAGAGAACCAGCATTTAAAGACAATATTAAACAGAAAGAAAATAATACTTTCCATAATAAATCTTTTAGGGAATGAATCGAAATCTACAGAGCATAATCAAAAATGTTAGAATACCAGTGTTGGTGTTGTATGTTAAAAATACAATGTTAATTAATCAATTGTTTATTCAAATTCAAAGATAGGTTTGTCGGTTTCCCTAAAGAGATGGTGTTTGATAAAGAGTTGCTCCACAATCGCAACGTATCTGTGACGTCATGCGTTTGCCCTGGAGACAGTATGACGTCTTGTCTGGAGCTTATCATAACAAGGTAAGTTCCCCAAAACTATTAAAACATGCTCTTTATGTTCTTTCTTTAATGTATTTATGTAATGTAATGGTGATGTATTGTCTCAATGTTTGTAACTCCCTGGCGGACATTATACCACAATCAATCAATCAATCAATCAAATTTTATTTGTATAGCACATTTTAGCAGCAAGGCATTTCAAAGTGCTTTAGAGAACTTAAAATAAAAATGAAAACAGAAATAGACAGATTTTGAAAAAGATTAGAAAAAGATAGAAACATTATTAAAAGTAAAAATTAAAAGTGAAAACATTTTAAAACATCTCAAACCTCGACATCATACAAGGATTCTCAATGTATGCTGGGTTTATACTGTTATCTATTCTGTATCTCAATAAAGATCTATTTAAAAACAAACAAAACAAAACAAGGTCAGTTCCATGTTAAGACCATCATGTTTTTGATTTTGATTATTTTTTATGAATGCATTAACTTTCTGTTTGCGCAAGAGTACCAACTTATGCTTAACGTAAGTTTATTTGTTTGAATATCGCGGTACGACTGTTCAGTCCAGGGAGCTCAAGTCCAGTCCTGACAGCTGCTATCCTACAACTTCCAGATGCTTCCCTGCGCCAATTAACACACCTGAATCAAATGAATGGCTGGTTAGCAGGTCCGTCCAGAGCTGATCCTGGTCTGTTGTATGGAAAAGTTGCAGGACCTCTCAGGACTGGACATGAGCACCTTGGTTTATTATTTTAGTTAGCAGCTAAAGCCAAGCAGGTGTAGCACAGGGTGTCGGTGGTTAAACGGACATTAAAACTGTCAGAAAGGCCGTTTGATTTAACGTTATTTAGTCGTTTTCTTGAAGTTTTTGGCTATAGACGGCATAATGGGGAGAGTGGCTGTGCTGGACTGGTGGTTTGATCTATGCGATCAAAGCTAAGCCAAAATGTTTTGTCTCTATAAATAATAATAATGATAAACAATGACATATTGGCTGACTCTTTTTTTTTTCATTAGTCTGTCATATTGGTGACTGAAGCCTGTTATGATGACTTCAACACTTTTCTTCTGACAGGTTGGTAGAAGAAATCGTCTCCAGAATGTTTCTTTAAACTGACTAATTTCTATAATGCCTAATGTTTGAATTGTGTTCATGGTAATTATTTCTGACATTTTTATGCTTTATGTTGTAGGTGGTGAAAAATGCTCTCCAGGGGAAACCGGGTGGACAAAGTATTTTGGTGGGTCTGGTTAGTTTTGCTCACTTCTCTGAACTTCTCACTTCTCGTTTTGAATGTTTCAATATACTGGAAATATTTGTGGTTTGAGGCATAGTGGTGCCTTTAAATAAAAATTCTGTTCTGACGGTTACTTATCACATCCTCTTCTGTTATGTGAAGTTCTGATTAAGCATTTTGGAACCACACTAGTTGTAGCACTTCTAACAAGTTTTACACTGGGTTAGGTATTAATGTTCTATCGTAAAACTAAGACGGTACTTTCAAAACTAGCATTACAATTTTCTTTGCAGTAGCTTATTCATAAAATGAATGTAGTGGTACAACTAAATTTACAGTAAAAATACTGGAACCTACAGACACCAGCATTTGAATGTATATTTACTTTCACCACTGTATTTTACGGTAACCAACAGGTACAAACACCCAGTAAAAACGAGAAAAAACACATGCAATAAAAAAAAGATGTAAACAAAAAATGCTGAAAACAGAAGTGATCTAGATCACTAGGGGGAGTCGAACAAACAGATGTGTCTGAAGTCAGGTTTTGCAACTTTGGGTCCTCGACGACCAGAAGAGAGAAGCTGTAGCTTTCAGTAGCTGCTTAGCCTCTTCCATGGCGTGACAACATGAATCACATAGCGGCAAAGGGGAGAAAAAACAGACTCGAAGTATTTTTTTTTCTCCTGATTTCTCTTCACCTTTTGTAATAAAGGCTGTTGCATATTAAAAAAATCTTAGTTTGATTCTAAACTTTTCAAACACGTTTAGCACATTTACACAGGGATTGTAAGCAAAGTATCCCTTTTCAAATACTCTCCAAATCTCAGGTAAGACAATACAGTTTAATCAAACTATTGTGTTTTTATGCTTAACTTTAATCAGTCAAACCGATTTGCTCAGGAATATACAGTATTAAATATTTGAGTGAACCAAAATATTACAACTAGATGTTACCTGACTTAATATCTGTGTTTAACTGTCATTTGGGAAAGTCCAGATGAGTCACGTTTTCTCGTGGTTTACTAACCTGGACCAGCTGGGTGTTAATACAGCGGGAGCAAACAGGTCCGAAAACCTCCACACATATTGCAATTAGCTGATGAACCGAGCAGAAATGTGAGGTTTATACATCTACAAACATTGTTAAAATCATGTTGAGTCACGGCTGCTAAGCAACATAACGCCGTGGTGGAGGCTAAGCAGCTAGCTGAAGGCTAAGAGCTAGCTGAAGGCTAAGCGCTAGCTGAAGGCTAGGCAGCTAGCTGAAGGCTAAGCAGCTAGCTGAAGGCTAAGCAGCTAGCTGAAGGCTAGGCAGCTAGCTGAAGGCTAGGCAGCTAGCTGAAGGCTAAGCAGCTAGCTGAAGGCTAAGCAGCTAGCTGAAGGCTAGGCAGCTAGCTGAAGGCTAAGCAGCTAGCTGAAGGCTAGGCAGCTAGCTGAAGGCTAAGCAGCTAGCTGAAGGCTAAGCAGCTAGCTGAAGGCTAGGCAGCTAGCTGAAGGCTAAGCAGCTAGCTGAAGGCTAAGCAGCTAGCTGAAGGCTAGGCAGCTAGCTGAAGGCTAAGCAGCTAGCTGAAGGCTAAGCAGCTAGCTGAAGGCTAAGCAGCTAGCTGAAGGCTAGGCAGCTAGCTGAAGGCTAAGCAGCTAGCTGAAGGCTAAGCAGCTAGCTGAAGGCTACAGCTTCTCAGCAGGGCTCACTGCCTTCAACCCTCTTCCATAGACCGAGTCGTTTCTCAAGGTCATGAAAGAATAAGCTTGAAAGGATTTAAACCCTGAACTCGGACTCAGCTCTAGTGGTCTGGACACTTATTTATTTTATATATATATTTGCATTTCTCATTTTGTTTGCTGCGGCTCCGTAATTTGCGTCTTTGTTGTGTTTGTTTTTCTCGTGTTTGCTGCGCGTTTGCACCTTTCGGCCACCGTAGTATTGTAAGGATTCTGTATTTTAGTTCTGCTGGGTCCACGTGGTTCTGTGTATTTGCTATGAGTTGCATTGTGGTCACTGTTGTGTGTAGAGTGTTATGGTTCCCCTGTCTGACTGCTGACTCCCCTCAGGTGATGGACCCGTCATGTGGACCGGATCAGGGAGCAGGAGAACCAGGACCGATGCTGACGGAACCGGAAGAGCGGAGAGTTCAGTGTGTTGGCGGTGAAGCTGTTCAGTTGATGTGACGGTTAGTTAAAGGCGCAGCTGCAGCTCCTCTTGTTTCTGATCAACCTGTTGGCGGCGCTACATCTGCGGTATGTTGGAGTTATTACGGTATTTACTTACAGTTCAGCACTTTAAAAGGTCATTACAGGATTGAAAAGGTAAATGTGCAGTAAAATACTGGTAGCTACAGACGCCATCTTTTCTTTCTTTTTACTGTTTTTTTAATGAAAGAATGGTAAAGAAAAAAAACAAAAACTAGCGTCTGTAACTACCAGTATTTTTTTTATCGTTCTTTCAGAAAAACGGTAAACTACTGGTAGCTACAGACGCCAGTATTTTACCGTTAAGAAGAAGAAACAGGAGGACAATAGAGCTGAATCAGCATCACACAATGAAAACATCTGGACTCACCGAGCCTTTCTGCAGTTCCTCACAGCTGGAACCAGCCTCCGTCGTCCATCTGCTGATGTGTTGTACTTCTCCAGGTCCAACTCATCCAGAACCTCTGACATCTGCAGCATGAAGGCCAGAGCTGAACAGTCAGTCACTGAGAGCTGCTTCCCTGAATCCAGCAGCCGTTGGATCTCCTGATAAAATGACACGTCGTTCATCTCCACCAGACAGTAGAAGATGTTGATGCTTCTGGCAGGAGAGATTTCATCAGTGTTCATCTCCTTCAGGTTGGTGATGATTCTCTGGATGGTTCCTGGACGGTTCTCTGTCTGACCCAGCAGATCCTCTAGAGTCTCTGGTTGGACTCCACAGTGAGACCATGAAGGAAGCGGACAAACAGGTCCAGGTGGCCATTTTCACTGCTGAGGGATTTCTCCATGACTTTCTTCATGAACTCATCTAGAGATGTTTCTTTGTATTCTTCTCCCAGGAACGTCTGGATGACCTCTGACCTCCTGCTGGTGAAGCAGTGGAGCAAGTAGACGGCAGCCAGAAACTCCTGGATGCTCAGATGAACAAAGGAGTAAACGGCGATGTTGCGTGTTCCTCTTTCCTTTTTAAACATCTCAGTAAAAACTCCAGAGAACAACGCAGCATCTTCAATGTTGATGCCGCACCGTTTGAGATCTTTGTCATAGAAGATCAGGTTTCCCTTCAGCAGCTGATCTAAAGCCAGTCGTCCTAGAGACTCAATCAGCTTCTTGTTCTCTGGACTCCAGACTGATTTTGTCTTTCGTCGTCTGTCAAACTTTTCCTTCTTGATTGTGAGCTGAACCAGCAGGAACTCCATGTACATCTCAGTCAGGGTCTTGGGCAGATCTCCTCCCTCTCTGGTCTCCATCACATCCTCCAGGACTTTAGCAGTGATCCAGCAGAAAACTGGGATGTGACACATGATGTGGAGACTCTTTGATTTCTGGATGTGGGAGATGATCCTGCTGGCCTTCTCTTCATCTCTGAATCTCTTCCTGAAGTATTCCTCCTTCTGGGGGTCAGTGAACCCTCTGACCTCTGTTACCATGCCGACGCAGTCAGCAGGGATCTGATTGGCTGCTGCAGGTCGTGTGGTTATCCAGAGGAGAGCAGAGGGAAGCAGTTTCCCAGTGATGAGGTTTGTCAGCAGAACATCCAGTGAGCTGGACTCTGTAGCGTCAGTCAGGATCAGATTATCATCAAAGTCCAGTGGAAGTCGACTTTCATCCAAGCCATCAAAGATGAACAGAACCTGGAACTGTTCAAAGCTGCTGATTCCTTTGGTTATTGTAAAAAAATAATGAATCAGTTCCACCAAGCTGAACTGTTTCTCTTTCAGTCTATTAAGCTCTTTGAAAGTGAATGGAAATATGAACTGGATGTTCTGGTTGGTTCTGCCTTCAGCCCAGTCCAGAGTGAACTTCTGTGTTAACAGTGTTTTCCCAATGCCAGCCACTCCCATGGTCATCACTGTTCTGATTGGTTCATCACTTCCAGGTGGGGCTTTAAAGATGTTTTCTCTTCTGATTGTTTCTTGTTTCCTGGATGCTGTTTCAATCTGTCTGACCTCATGTTCCTGGTTGACCTCTCTAGTTAACCCCTCTGTGATGTGGAGCTCTGTGTAGATCTGGTTCAGAACCATTTGATTTCCAGGTTCAGCGACGCCTTCAAAGAGTCTCTTGAACTTCTTCTTCAGAAACGCTTTAAGGTCAATCTGACAGCGAACATCAAAATCTAAAAAAACAGAGACAAAGGCACAACAGGAGAGACTTCAGCTGAACATAATGAATACAATTATATTAGATATTCTGAGGTGGTTTGAATATAAACTTTAATGAAGGAAAAAAAAAATCAATTTTTATAATATTTTCTCATCTAAACAAGAAAATCCTTCCAACTTCAGTCCTTGAGGAGGGAGACATTTTGAATATAGCGTATGTTGTGTTCCATGTTATGTTCGCTTCCATCTTAGAAATGATGTCACTTCCTTCAGGGGAGGAGGGGGGAGGGGGGCTTGTCTTCGCATCCGCCTGAATAAAATGTAGTTGTGATCCTGATTTATTTATGTTCTACTGAAAATATGTTTTTACTAATAAGGATTTAGTATTTATTTGTTCATTACTCTGTAGTAAAACACTCAGAATGTTTATGTAATTACTATTATTTTCCTTTGTTAGCTATACTTCGAAGTCCTTTTTTACTGTTTTACTGTGTTTTAATAAAAGTTTTCCAGTTACAGTCAAAGTAATAGCATTCAGTTCATTATTATTATATAAATTACACATTTATAGACATAAATGTGGTAAATGTCATGACCATCGGTTGGATCATATGTACTAAGTGTCATTCAATGGTTATCAGTAATTTAATTTAAAGAAATTCCCAGTATTGATGTGAAAAACACATTTGGCACAATTTGGAGACATTTTTGGATAAATGTGGGATATTTCTCAGTAAAACGTTTCTAAAACACTATATTTTTCAACTGAGTGAGTCCAAATTTGGTGAACTATTACCCAACATGTAGATCTAAAAGTCTAAACTGCTTTTTTGTGTGAAAAGTAATATTTAGTGATGTTTTGCAATGATCATAACAAAAAATATTTGAGGTAAAAAATAGCTACATTTATTGTATTTAATTCAGGCAGGGTAAAAGCTACAATAGTACTGACACCAGGAAATCATTCTTTGATGTCTTACCTTTACAGAGGTACCAAAGGTTTGCACCTTAATCTGATAACTGTGAGGCTATTAATGATTTATTTTTGGATGTCTACAAAGCCGTTTCCACCCTTAGGGCTTAAAGGGTTAACCTTTTCTGTGTGGTGACACATTTTGAAATCAGAAAATATTTGAAGGGAAATAAATGATTTATTGTTTATAGTTTAATCAAAGACAGTAGAGGCTGTAAAAGCAGCTTTAATGAACTGTGTGTCTCACCTGGACCAGAGGAGTCAGAGGACAATCGTAGCTCCTTGGACAGAGTCGGATCTCTGTGGTGAAGACGTTTGATCATCAGTCTGCTGGCTTCCTTTCCTTTATTCATCACAGCATCTATGGTGCTGCGGGCCTCGTCTGCTCTGGTTTGGTTCTTCTGAATTATACCTTCTGTCTCCGAAGTAGTTAAGACACCATCTGATAGAAGGTCATCAAGGAGACTCTTCAGGGTTTCCTCAGAAACTTTCTCCACAAACTCACTGCGAACCTTGGAAAGTTTTTCCTCTGCAGGCAGAAATCAGAAACATAATTAATTCAAACTGAGATCTGAGAGAAAAACGTGATGAAATCAACTATTCATGTTTCTCCATCCAGAGATTCAGAGTCTGTTGATCAGCTCCTCAGGTCTAAACCTGTTGCTGTTTCTGCCTCATATCTGAGTGACGACCACTGATTCTGTCTACATGAGACCAAATGAAGCTTCTGGTTCATCACTTTCTTTCCTCACTGCAGGAAGAACAATAAAAGAAACACCTTCTAAATATGGAGCTGCACTATTTTAGGAAAACAGGAAATTATGGCGTTATTGGTGATGTTATTTACTGATTAACATTTTCATCACTTTTCTTTCTTCATCTCCATCTCTAAGTTTTAGCATATCTGTCACCAAAAGTTGGAATAAAAGACACTACAGCAGCTAAAATTCTATATTTTAGGCTACTGGTGGTTGTATTTGTAAGGCGGTTTTACGTGAGCTCAATTAAGATTCAGGATGCCGATCTTACGTTTGACATAAAATAAAGTCATTTATTTTCATTACAATGTCCATTGTCTTGTTTCCCATATGATCCACATACATCCAAATCGAGCACAGTAGAAAACTGTTTGCCTCTACCTATTAACAACACCTGAACAGAATCATGGTTGACCTTAAATAACCCATCAGACACTCAGAACTCAAAATTAAATACGCCCCCTGGTGGCGAAACCCAAGAAAGGATAAATGGCTCCTACAGACACAACAAGTCTGAGATAATAAATTAGTAATAAATGATGTGATTACTGGATAAATTAGTGTATATAGTAAATATTCCTGAAGCATCAGAGCTGCTGGCCTGGTCTTCACTTCGGTTCCTTTAGTTTCCATCTGAGTTCAGTTTTTACCTTCAGGTTTCACAGAAACTCACGATGTTTCCACCAGAGCTTCACTGAACAGGAAGCATGAAAACACTAAAGACACTGAGGCTGAGCTTCATCACATGGCAGCAACACAGGCTGTGATTGGTCAGTTTGTTCCTTTAAGATTCTTCATTTCTGCTTCTGGTCACTTACCGAAATCCTCTTCCTGCTGCTGCGCCATCTTTAACCTGGAAAACATGAAGATTCATTATGTTTCAGACTTTATTTCATGAATAGTTTATTTTCTGTAGTTGGAATGGAAACTAAAAATACCCTAAAAGTACTTATTTAAAACACACAAGCACAGATCCCTCCAGAAAAACATATGTATGTAATCATGAAAGCTACAATGTCAGAGCAAACTATTTAAAACCATCAGTGATATAAAAATACATTTATCACATCTTTCTTTACGATGAATAATGTTCCTGACTGTTGGTCTGATGTCCTTCAGGTTGAGATGTTTAAAATCTTCACCTCTTGCTTGTTGCCATCTGACTGTAATGTGTTGCTGCTGCCACCAGGTGGCAGCATCAGCTGCATCAGCTGCAGAAACAGTTTCTGCTCTTCTGGCTTGAAAAGCTCAACTTCCGTTACCAGATGCAAAACAACAACTTCACACATTTACTACAGTTTGACTTGGAAACTAAAAACTCACTGCAGCCATTTGGGTCAAAGGTCAAAAAGCTGCAGTGATTCTAAAGAGTCTCAGTTCATTTATATCATATGAACAAACACAGACATTTAGCACTGAACCAAAAATAGATAAAGATTTAACAACAAGTAGATTTATTTACTTCACCAGAAACTTTGATTTGTTTCATTAAAACAAGTTCAGACTAAAGGAGAAAATTAAGTCTGGAAATACCAGTGACAGATTTCAGTGATTAAAATATAAAACACATAAACAGACATACTATTAAGAGTAAGTTATTACTGTGATTGAACCAATAATTAAGCAAATATTTGCTGAATTATTTAAAAAACAGACTCAGAAATAGAGTGATGGTCGGAGTGGAGGAAAGTTTTATTAAAAAGCTTAAACATCTGAGCTTCACAAACAATGTAAGATTTTTAGTTCACTTTTTACTTGTAAGGTCAAAATGTCAAAAAATATAAATAAATAAATAAAATAGAATAAAAAATTTGATCCAAAATGTCCGACTTCCTGCTGGGTGTGTACATCTGGTCCAATAGTTTTTTACTGGTTCTGATGGTTTGATGTTTTAACTCAGTTCAGGTCTAAATAACAGCAGTGGATGGTTGTAAATACTCTAGGGGGCGCTGTGTTGTTATGTCACCATAATCACTTATTATTGATCGATAATTGATAGAAATGTGATCAGCTGTCCTCTGTCACCACAGACTGATTCCATCTGGATTTTCTACTGATAAAAGCCCAGATAAATCCTCTCTGATCAATAAATTATCAACTTCTTATTGAATATTTTCCATCCACCAACCAGAACCCAGATATCTCAGCCGGGCCACAAACACTCAGAACCTTCTGGTACCAGTTTGACTCCAATATGAACCTGGGATCAAACTCAGCTGGTTGTCTGAGTTACAAATGAAACAGAGAAAATCAGAGATCCTGGTTGAAATCAGGTGCTGCAGCTCTGAACCAGAACCAGGCCCAGTTCTGGTTCTGGTTCTGGTTCTGTCCAGCAGCTCAGATGGAGAAAACCAGTCAGGACTGGAAACCAGGAGAAAGTGGCGTTTAAACTCACCTGATCAGATCTTTGCTTCTCCTTCTGTTCACTCAAACCGAGTCGCAGCGAACTGGAGAACTGGACCGGATTCTCCAGAACCTGAACCGGACCCACCTGAGGCTCCGCCCCTAGTAAAGGTGTGTTCACCTGTTGAAATGACAGGAATCCTGTCTGATCATCGATACCTGGAAATAAATGTTTAAAAACAATAAATTCACATTTCAGTTTAAATGTTCTTTATGTTTTAAATATATCTAGTATTTTTAATCGATATTTTTATTAAATTAATGGAGATTTTCAGTTTTATCTATAAAAAACTTTAACAACCAACAAGTTTCTGCTCAGAAACACAAGAGCAATAAAACTAATAATAGTTTCTGCTTGTTCTAATCTGAGCCAACAGAACCAAGAACCTTGAAATGTCGAAGTTTCTCCACATGTTGACTCAACCATCTGATATGTTCATATTATCAAATACTGATTTTATTGATTTATTTAATCTTGTTTAATGTTGATCTGAAGGACTTTGATTCTCACCTGAACCTCTTTCATTCTGAACAAAATGTTCTTTAAGCTTTGGCCTCTTTTAGCCGGGAGGCTTTAAGTTGTTTAACTGGTTTGTTTCAAAAGTTTCAATGGAAAAGTTTAAACCTGCTGAGTTACAAACAGGTTTTAACCACGGAAGCATTTACTGGAAGATGTGTATCTGCTGTTTCCTCATTCCTTAGTTTGGGTCGAGGTTCATCTGACACACAGTCGGCCTCACATTAAACTCTACAATATTTTAATTTAATGTAGAAATGTCTTTGCTGCTTTTTCTAACAAACTGCTTCTGATAAATCTTAAAATGTGAAATGTTAGAGATTGACTTGCTCTCTATTGGTTCTGGTTCTGGTTCAGATCAGGACAGATTGTTCAGGTTGAACCGACAGCTGATGGTTTTCCAGCCTGTCGGCTTTGCAGCCTTTAGAAAACAAACTTCATGATAATAGAAAAGGTTTCATCTTTCAGTCTAACAGAGACGCGTCTCTGTCACCAGTTTGAACCAGTTCAACCAGTTTGAACATTTATTCATAACCCGAGAAACAAACAGGGGAAACGTCTTCATTGCAGATTAGTAGAAAAATTAAGGATAAAAAATAATAATGAAGTATAACATCTAAAAATGAAACATTACTGTATAAAAGTTTTAAACCGTCAGTTTGTTTTAGTTTTCTTTCCCTCCAAAGATTCAATGTAGGTGTAAAAACGTCTTTTGACTGTGAATCAACTTTACAGGAACATTATTATCTCCTGTGCTTGTCCTCTGGACTTATTAAGATATAAATAAATTATCTGGGCAGAAAAAAGACCCAGAAAGGAGGAAAAACTTTGTATCATCCAGTAACTTCTGGACCAGTAACTAGCTAACTGCTAACGCCGCCTTCTGCCCCCTAGTGGACTCAATGTGTAACTACAACCAGAGTAAAGCAGAGCTGATACCGGAATAGTACTTCCTTTAGATTCTTTCAAAGTAAAATTCTCCTGTAATGCCCCTTTCCCACAGGCTCGGCTCGGCTTTCAGAGCATCTCCACCAGGTATTGTTCTGGTCCTGCAGCGAGCCGAACCGGGCCGCCCTGGTTTGGTGGGTGATGCAGCTTCGCTGCTGTTCACTGATTGGCTGAGGGCGACGGAGCAGCGAAGAGAGAAGAAAAATGGAGGCGCAACGTTTGAAACTCGCTTCAACACAGAAGTGATGAATATACAAACAAGCCGTGAACTTAAAGATGGCAGATTTTTTCTTTGCTTCCGATTTCAATATTCAGCAGCAGCTGATGGAGCCAATGAGTCGTTTTGTCACCGTAGAGAATGGAAAGCCTTGTTAGCTTTGTTAGCTACGTTAGCTTTGTTAGCTATGTTAGCTTCATTAGCTTCGTTAGCCTTGTTAGCTTCGTTAGCTTCGTTGGCCTCGTTAGTTTCGTTACCTCGTTAGCCTCGTTAGCTTCGTTAGCTTCGTTAGCTTCGTTGGCCTCGTTAGTTTCGTTACCTCGTTAGCCTCGTTAGCTTCGTTAGCTTCGTTAGCTTCGTTAGCCTCGTTAGCTTCGTTAGCCCCTCAGTGAACACCGACTCAGACACTGCAGTTTCAAGCTGGATATTCGATATTCGAGCTATTCATTAACGTATGGCTCTCATCTCGAGTCATAGGGTGAGATGAGACTATTTCTAGTTAGAATCTCTCAACCTCACACACCAGCTCAGGCTCCCACCAGAGAGGTGACGTTCAATGCCCTGTGATGAATCGTCCATTGCCCAGGGTCAGATGGCCAAGGTCCCTTGACCTTCTAACATCCCAGATGGCACCCAGCCCTGTTGGCCCCTCCCACAGCTGGTGACCCCATGGGAAGGTGAACCCGCTTTGGGCTGAGCCTGGCCAGACTCCATGTGTTTTGGCACCAGATGTTTGCCAAGGAGCCCCAACTCCAGACTCCAGGGTATTGGTGCCCTGGTGACCTGCATCCAGGTCAGGGTCACTGTATCCATTGATTGTGCTCTTCATGAAGGGCCTTTGGGCTGCTCTTAGCCCTGGTTCTTGACCTATAACCTCTAGCATTGGGTGACCCTACAAGGGGTATGAAGCCCCTGACAGCATAACTCCTAGAATCACTTCTACACTCAAACCCTTTCATCACGATAAGGTGGCAGCCTATGGAGAGGTGAAGAGAAAATAGGAAATATGTTTTTAAATATAAAATTGCCTAAACAATAATAAAATGGGTCAAAAAGAATTAACAATACCTCATCTCTCCAGTCTATTTAAACAACTTTACACTGATTTCAGCTGCTGCTGCTGTTCTCACTAAAACCAGGAACATAGAGCACATAACACCAGTATTAAAGTCTCTACACTGACTCCCTGTAGCTCAGAGGATAGACTTTAAAATACTGTTGTTGGTTTATAAATCACTGAACAGTTTAGCAACACAATACATGAAAGTTCTTCTGTTGCATTAACCTTCCAGACCCCTCAGGTCTTCTGGTTCTGCTCTGCATCCAGAACCAGAACCAAACGAAGAGAAGCAGCTTTCAGCTTCTACACACCACAAATTTGGAACAAAGTTCCAGAAAACTGTAAAACAGCTGAAAAACTGAGAGCCTTTAAATCTCGACTAAAAACCCACCTGTTTAGAGTTTCATTTGTTACATAATCAATTATGAATCTAATGATATCTCTTGACTTTATATAATGTTTTGATTGTTGATTCTATGTTGCATGACTCTGTTTTTGTGTTTTTATTATGTAAAGCACATTGAAGTGCCTTGATGGTGAAATGTGCTGTAATGTGCTGTACAAATAAAATTTGATTAATAAATTGATGACATAGAAGTTAATATAAAAATACCTAATTTATGAAAAGGACTCAAATCGAAGATAAAAGTCTGTGCCTCATCTATAGAGATTAGTATAATTATTTCAAAAACTTTTTTAGTCAACAGGTCACATGACCTGGAAGCTATTGAAGAAAAACACCACATTTTGACAAAATAAATTATTTAAAAAATGGAATATGGCTTAAAATGGAAAACAAATGTCTGAGCCCCATCTATAAAGATTAGTATAATTATTTCAAAGTGATTCTGAGTAAATAGGTCAGATGACCTGGAAGCTATTGAAGAAAACATTATTTAATATTAAAATTATTGAACATATTGTACATGACTTTAAAATGTAATAAATTATATTGTGTCTCATGTGTGAATTAGCACTGACAATTAGTCAGTTGGTCACAATTCAAGTCATTTATTGCCATCTTTTGACAGGAGTGTTTGGTTCGGTGATTTGTTGACAGTCCCTCAGTGAACCTTCAGGCGCTGCGGCCGGGAGCGGCGGAGAACCGCTGGCCGACATTAGCGTTAATAAATCGGATCCACCTTGAGCTAAACGCCGCTACTCCGCGGAGCTCGAATATCCAACCTGAAACTAACTTCTCTGCGGTAAACAACGCTGAG
Organism: Poecilia picta; assembly: GCA_033032245.1. Lineage (NCBI taxonomy): Eukaryota > Metazoa > Chordata > Actinopteri > Cyprinodontiformes > Poeciliidae > Poecilia > Poecilia picta. The sequence goes on from CM065371.1 coordinate 26,663,159, forward strand.
CGTAAGGGTCAAAGCCGTAAAACTGTACTGGATGCTCATGATCTCCGGGCCCTTAAACGTCACTGCACCTCAAACAGGAATGTCAAGGAAATAACAGCCTGGGCTCAGGAATACTTCCAGAAAACATCGTCGGTGAACACAATCCATCCACCGCTGCAGTTGAAACTCTACAGTGCAAAGAGGAAACTATTTCTAAGCTCCACCTGCTCAGCCGTTTGCACTGGAGTCATTTGAAATGGAGGGAAGCAAAATGGACGACTGTTCTGTGGTCAGATGAGTCACGATTTGAAGTTCTTTATGGAAGAACTGGGAGGCCATGTCATCAGGACCAGAGAGGACCAGGATAACCCAAGTTGTTCTCAACGCTCCGTTCAGAAGCTGCATCACTGATGGTCTGGGGTTGCATGAGTGCTGGTGGCCTGGGCAGCTTGCATGTCTGGAAAGGCTCCATTAATGCAGAGAACCATGTTCAGGTTCTAGAACAATATGCTCCCATCTAGACTTCGTCTCTTTCAGGGAAGATCCTGCATTTTTCAACAACATAATGCCAGACCACATTCTGCAGCAATCACAGCATCATGGCTACGTAGGAGAAGGATCCAGGTCCTGACATGACCAGCCTGCAGTCCAGATCCTTCACCTACATGCAACATAGACCAATGACATCTACACGCATGGCTTCTACTTATTTTTGACACAAATGGAACCCCATAGAAACCTACAGGTTTGTTTCATCTGCTGTTAATCACATCAGAGGAAATTAATTCCTTCACAATAAACCTTCCTATTATTATAAATCTGATGTGAAGAGAAAACGTAGCTGAGGGAAGGTTAGTTTCTGTGTAGCTGTGCAACGCTGAGTCGTCCCCTCAGTGACGGATAATGCAGATGTTTTCTCTCTCTCTTCTCTCTCTTCTCTCTCTCTCTCTCTCTCTCTCTTCTCTCTTCTCGTGTCTCTCTCTCTCAGTCACCTTCTCTTTCTCTCTCTCTCTCTTTCTCTCTCTCTCTCTCTCTCTCTCTCTCTCCTGGTGTTTGTAGGTCAGCGAGGAGGAAGAGATTTATTCTCATTTCATCTCTGCTTCATCTCTTGACCCGTTTCTGTACAAAAGGTAATGAAGAACCAAAACCTTTTCACATTTTTAAAACCACAATAAAGAAGAGATTAACAGGCCTGAGTAACTCTGGAGGAGCTGCAGGAAACCATGGTTCAGGTGGAAAGTCTGCTGAAAGAAAACACTCCACAAGTCTGAGCCTTAAGGAACAGCAACAACGCTGGAGAAAATCCTCAACAGGTTCGGTTTAAAGTTTGGAGCAGAGCACGAAATGTGTGGAAGAGACAAAATGTTCTGGAGAAGCAGCAAAACAGCAGCTTCACCACAAACTGAGAGTTTTCTACTTCCTGCGGGAACAGAAGCAGAAACAGGAGCTACTTCCTGCGGGAACAGGAAAACAGTACTTGCGGCAGGAAGCAACAGGAGCTACTGCTGTGGAAAGGAGAACAACAGAGCTACTTCCCTGGGAACAGGAAGCAGAAACAGGAGCTACTTCCTGCGGGAACAGGAAGCAGAAACAGGAGCTACTTCCTCGCCCTTGGGAACAGGAAGCAGAAACAGGAGCTACTTCCTGCGGAACGGGCAGAACAGGAGCTACTCTGGGACAGAGCAAACAGGAGCTACTTCCTGCGGGAACAGGAAGCAGAAACAGGAGCTACTTCCTGCGAACAGGAAGCAGAAACAGGAGCTACTTCCTGGCAGAAGCAGAAACAGGAGCTACTTCCTGCGGAACAGGAAGCAGAAACAGGAGTACTTCCTGTGGAACAGGAAGCAGAAACAGGAGCTACTTCCTGTGGGAACAGGAAGCAGAAACAGGAGCTACTTCCTGCGGGAACAGGAAGCAGAAACAGGAGCTACTTCCTGTGGGAACAGGAAGCAGAAACAGGAGCTACTTCCTGCGGGAACAGGAAGCAGAAACAGGAGCTACTTCCTGCGGGAACAGGAACAGAAACAGGAGCTACTTCCTGCGGGAACAGAAGCAGAAACAGGAGCTACTTCCTGTGGGAACAGGAAGCAGAAACAGGAGCTACTTCCTGTGGGAACAGGAAGAGAAACAGGAGCTACTTCCTGCAGAAGCAGGAAGCAGAAACAGGAGCTACTTCCTGCAGAAGCAGGAAGCAGAAACAGGAGCTACTTCCTGCGGGAACAGGAAGCAGAAACAGGAGCTACTTCCTGCGGGAACAGGAAGCAGAAACAGGAGCTACTTCCTGCGGGAACAGGAAGCAGAAACAGGAGCTACTTCCTGCGGGAACAGGAAGCAGAAACAGGAGCTACTTCCTGTGGGAACAGGAAGCAGAAACAGGAGCTACTTCCTGTGGGAACAGGAAGACGGTTGGAGCTGAAGACGGGACATGAACCAAGAGTTCAACCTGAGTTCAGCCTGAACATCAGACAGGTATTATGGGATGCTTTGGATCCGTTAGAAGAGGAGCCATGTTGGGACGACTTCCTGGAGGCGGAGCTTCAGAGCAGCAGGAGCTTTTAAAGAGACAGAGGCCTCATGTCAACGCCTTAAATTACAAAGTAGATTTGATATTTAAAGCATTTTTCTAACAACTGAAGGTAATATAGTTACTGATGTAAAGTGGAACTATGAACCAGAAAACACGCAATGCCCCTTTAAATGACTGCAGCTGGTTCACAAACTATTCAGTCCTCAATAAAAGCAACATTTTATTTAAAAAAATATGCAAAATGTTAAGGCTTAATATCACATAAATGTCAATAAAACATGAGAAATCTTTTTAGAATGAATCTTGGCACACTGTTACTTTAATTAGGCCTTTCAGCTGTAACCGGAAACCGCCCATATAAGGAGCTGTGGTGGAACCAATAGGAGAGAGTTTTGGTCCAGCTGTAGGAGCAGAGAGCAGCCAGACCTGCAGCCGCTGGCAAACAGCTGGATTATTTAATCTGGATTATCCTGCAGCGTCACACATCTGGTAGTCTGGGAGGGAGATTTTCCTCCACTCTGCAGTCCAGAACCTCTCAGATGGAACCAGAACCAGCAGAACCAACCCAGAGCTTCAGGCTCGGTGAGTCAAACGTCTTTATTCCTCCTTATAAAAATTAAAATTTATTTCACTTCGACCTGGTTGATGTTTCAGGAAAACATCGTTTCCTCCTCAGCAGGTTTGACTGTTTTTCGCATTGTGGGAAATTTCTCACAAGAATTTACATTTTTAATAAAATAATTAAATCCCAGTTAATGAAGACTAAATTGTCAGGATTGTTGTGTTTACTGTTTCCTATTTTATGAGAACTAATCAATAAATATCAGTAAATTCAAAAATGTGCTGAAATATAATTACCGTCTGCAGTAGTGATGATGGCCAGGCTGCCCTGAAGAAGCCTGATTATAAAAGGAAATATTAGAAATGGAGCCACACTGATAACACTGAAAGGGTTAAATATTTAGACTTTACTTTCTGCAGCTTCAGCATCATGATTTTAATTATTGTTACTTTATGAACGCAGAACAAAAACAACTGAATAGTTTATCGTTACTCAGATTATCAGATTATCTGTTTCTGGTAAATTTATCTCCAAACTGCCATAAATATTGACAGAAACAACAGAACATTTTAATTTGACAGTTTATTACATTTATTGTTCCTGATGAAGGGATGAATCTGACATGAGCAGAAATTTTCCAGGGTGATTAACCAGAACTAATAATCAGATTAGAGATTAATAACCCAACAGATTAACTCCTAATTCTGTCAGCTGGACAGTTTCGACATAAAGTCCTTCGTCTGAACCGATTATCCCTGCAGGAGCCTGAAGGTCTCTGACAGGAACCAATAAACCCAGTAACAGTCATGGGAGGAACCCGGAGAACCAGAGAGACCCAGAGAGAACCAGAGAGAGAACCAGAGAGAACCAGAACCCAGAGAGAACCGGAGAGAACCGGAGAGAACCGGAGAGAACCAGATAGAACCAGAGAGACCCAGAGAGAACCAGAGAGAGAACCAGAGAGAACCAGAACCCAGAGAGAACCGGAGAGAACCGGAGAGAACCGGAGAGAACCAGATAGAACCAGAGAGAACCAGAGAGAACCAGAGAGAACCAGAGAGAGAACCAGAGAGAACCAGAACCCAGAGAGAACCAGAACCCAGAGAGACCCAGAGAGAGAACCAGAGAGAACCAGAGAGAACCAGAGAGAACCAGAACCCAGAGAGAACCAGAACCCAGAGAGAACCAGAACCAGAGAGACCCAGAACCCAGAGAGACCCAGAGAGAACCAGAGAGAACCAGAGAGAACCAGAACCCAGAGAGACCCAGAACCCAGAGAGACCCAGAGAGAGAACCAGAGAGAACCAGAGAGAACCAGAGAGAACCAGAACCCAGAGAGAACCAGAACCCAGAGAGAACCAGAACCCAGAGAGACCCAGAACCCAGAGAGACCCAGAGAGAACCAGAGAGAACCAGAGAGAACCAGATAGAACCAGATAGAACCAGAGAGAACCAGAGAGAACCAGATAGAACCAGAGAGAACCAGAGAGAACCAGAACCCAGAGAGACCCAGAGAGAACCAGAGAGAACCAGAGAGAACCAGATAGAACCAGAGAGAACCAGAACCCAGAGAGACCCAGAGAGAGAACCGGAGAGAACCAGAACCCAGAGAGACCCAGAGAGAACCAGAACCAGAGAGACCCAGAGAGAGAACCGGAGAGAACCAGAACCCAGAGAGACCCAGAGAGAACCAGAACCCAGAGAGACCCAGAGAGAACCAGAGAGAACCAGAACCCAGAGAGAACCAGAACCTGACCAGAACTGCTTTAAGCAGATAAATGGATATGTATGTGAATCATAAAGTAGCTCAGTGAGCTGCAGCTGCTCAGACCTGGAGACTCCAGGATGGAGAGTTGATGGGAATCAGCTTCAGCTTTAGCTTCAGCTTTAGCTTTAGCTCCTAATCTTGCTGGATGATTCGTCAGATTTGACAGTAAAATCCTGGTTTAACGATAATCTGAGTTTGTAGGTGTTGTCAGCGTTCAGACTCAAGCAGAACTAAATATTAAAACTGGAGGATTTCTTGTTTGGACTTTGAGCTGCTGCAGTTTGCTTGTCCCTCAGGCTGGCTCTGAAAACGGCCTAGTCCAACCATGAACTCCAGCTGGTGAAACCTTTGTTTTATGAACTTCCAAAATTTGCTCTGGTTTGATTTAGTATAATTTATGATGTCAGCATGATGCATCGTTAGCCTGTTGTCTGCAGAGATGCTAACGATGCTAATGACGGCCATCTTTCCTTCAGATGAACAAATATTCTCTTCATCTACTTTTGACTTTTCTGCAAATATTGCAAATTCTGTCTCATCACACCAAGATGGCTGCCGCTGCAGCATAAATAACTAAAGAAATACGTTGATAAAATTTAATAATATGCAGATTTTAAACATTTTAGAGTGAAAACTGTTCCACTCAGATAAAATCTGACTCTTTAACCCTTTCATGGACAGAAATATTTATTTCATTTCCTAATATTGTAAAATCCAACAGCAGGAATGGAGGAAGAATCTCTTGGTGCAGAAACGTGTCTCTGTCACAGGGAGACGGATCGGGAACTGAAACACTGTGGTTCTGATGTGGTTCTGATGCTGTAGCTTCCCGTCCCACCAGGGGAAACTCTGGGGCTCAGCCTGACCCAGCAGCAGGTTCTGACCCAGCAGGTTCTGACCCAGCAGCAGGTTCTGACACCCAGGCCAGGTTCTGACCCAGCAGCAGGTTCTGACCCAGCAGGTTCTGACCCAGCAGCAGGTTCTGACCCAGCAGGTTCTGACCCAGCAGCAGGTTCTGACCCAGCAGCAGGTTCTGACCACAGGTCTAGCAGCAGGTTCTGACCCAGCAGGTTCTGACCCAGCAGCAGGTTCTGACCCAGCAGGTTCTGACCCAGCAGCAGGTTCTGATCCAGCAGGTTCTGACCAGCAGCAGGTTCTGACCCAGCAGGTTCTGACCCAGCAGCAGGTTCTGATCCAGGTTCTGACCCCGGTTCTGACCCAGCAGGTTCTGACCCAGCAGGTTCTGATCCAGGTTCTGATCCAGGTTCTGACCCAGCAGGTTCTGACCCAGCAGCAGGTTCTGACCCAGCTGATCAGGTTCTGACCCAGAGCAGGTTCTGACCCACAGGTTCTGACCCAGCAGACAGGTTCTGACCCAGCATGCAGGTTCTGACCCAGGTTCTGATCCAGGTTCTGACCCAGCAGGTTCTGATCCAGGTTCTGATCCAGGTTCTGATCCAGGTTCTGATCCCAGGTTCTGATCCAGGTTCTGACCCAGGTTCTGATCCAGTTCTGATCAGGTTCTGACCAGGTTCTGATCCAGGTTCTGATCCAGGTTCTGATCCAGGTTCTGACCCAGCAGGTTCTGATCCAGGTTCTGATCCAGGTTCTGATCCAGGTTCTGACCCAGGTTCTGACCCAGGTTCTGATCCAGGTTCTGATCCACAGGTTCTGATCCAGGTTCTGATCCAGGTTCTGATCCAGGTTCTGATCCAGGTTCTGACCCAGCAGGTTCTGATCCAGGTTCTGATCCAGGTTCTGATCCAGGTTCTGATCCAGGTTCTGACCCAGCAGGTTCTGATCCAGGTTCTGATCCAGGTTCTGATCCAGGTTCTGATCCAGGTTCTGACCCAGCAGGTTCTGATCCAGGTTCTGATCCAGGTTCTGATCCAGGTTCTGATCCAGGTTCTGACCCAGCAGTTCTGATCCAGGTTCTGATCCAGGTTCTGACCCAGGTTCTGACCCAGGTTCTGATCCAGGTTCTGATCCAGGTTCTGACCCAGCAGGTTCTGATCCAGGTTCTGACCAGGTTCTGATCCAGGTTCTGACCCAGGTTCTGACCAGGTTCTGATCCAGGTTCTGACCCAGCGTTCTGATCCAGGTTCTGATCCAGGTTCTGATCCAGGTTCTGACCCAGGTTCTGACCCAGGTTCTGATCCAGGTTCTGATCCAGGTTCTGACCCAGCAGGTTCTGATCCAGGTTCTGACCCAGCAGGTTCTGATCCAGGTTCTGATCCAGGTTCTGATCCAGGTTCTGACCCAGGTTCTGATCCAGGTTCTGACCCAGGTTCTGACCCAGGTTCTGATCCAGGTTCTGATCCAGGTTCTGATCCAGGTTCTGATCCAGGTTCTGACCCAGCAGGTTCTGATCCAGGTTCTGATCCAGGTTCTGACCCAGCAGGTTCTGATCCAGGTTCTGATCCAGGTTCTGATCCAGGTTCTGACCCAGGTTCTGACCCAGGTTCTGATCCAGGTTCTGATCCAGGTTCTGATCCAGGTTCTGACCCAGGTTCTGATCCAGGTTCTGATCCAGGTTCTGACCCAGCAGGTTCTGATCCAGGTTCTGATCCAGGTTCTGATCCAGGTTCTGATCCAGGTTCTGACCCAGCAGGTTCTGATCCAGGTTCTGATCCAGGTTCTGACCCAGCAGGTTCTGATCCAGGTTCTGATCCAGGTTCTGATCCAGGTTCTGATCCAGGTTCTGATCCAGGTTCTGACCCAGCAGGTTCTGATCCAGGTTCTGATCCAGGTTCTGACCCAGCAGGTTCTGATCCAGGTTCTGATCCAGGTTCTGATCCAGGTTCTGACCCAGCAGGTTCTGACCCAGCAGGTTCTGACCCAGGTTCTGATCCAGGTTCTGATCCAGGTTCTGACCCAGCAGCAGGTTCTGATCCAGCAGCAGGTTCTGACCCAGGTTCTGACCCAGGTTCTGATCCAGGTTCTGACCCAGCAGCAGGTTCTGATCCAGGTTCTGATCCAGGTTCTGACCCAGGTTCTGACCCAGCAGCAGGTTCTGATCCAGGTTCTGATCCAGGTTCTGATCCAGGTTCTGACCCAGCAGGTTCTGACCCAGCAGGTTCTGATCCAGGTTCTGATCCAGGTTCTGACCCAGCAGGTTCTGACCCAGCAGCAGGTTCTGACCCAGCAGGTTCTGACCCAGCAGCAGGTTCTGACCCAGCAGCAGGTTCTGACCCAGGTTCTGATCCAGGTTCTGACCCAGGTTCTGATCCAGGTTCTGACCCAGCAGGTTCTGATCCAGGTTCTGATCCAGGTTCTGACCCAGCAGCAGGTTCTGATCCAGCAGCAGGTTCTGACCCAGGTTCTGACCCAGGTTCTGATCCAGGTTCTGACCCAGCAGGTTCTGACCCAGCAGGTTCTGATCCAGGTTCTGATCCAGGTTCTGATCGGTAGAGCAGATTATAGCGGCTCCACCAGCTGCTTTGGACTCGGCTCACTTTGTGCCGCGCAGCATTTTAATGCCGTTACATAAATGTGATCAGCAGGAAGTCGGTCGACTCTCATCCTACCCTGACCTCTAACCTCTGACCTCTAACTCTACCCTAACCTCTAACCTCTGACCTCTAACCCCTGACCTCTAACTCTACCCTAACCTCTAACCTCTGACCCTCGACTCTCATCCTGAGCTGCTGCGTCTCTGAGTTTCTGAGTTTTATGGAAGGAAAACTGGTTTCATCTCAGCTGGAGCAGCGATGAGACCGAGTGGATTTCAGATGTTTTAATTCAGGACAGAATCGAGAAACTGATCCTCTGACCCACATGATGAAGAACCAGCAGCAGAACTCGGGTCCGAACAACGTGGATCAGATTAAATCTACTGATCTGATCAGATGAGGTGAGGAGGAGGCAGAGATCCTGAGGGTTAGAGATGGTTTAGCTTTACTTGCCCATAATAATGATTACATTTAGTAACGGTCACAAGTCTTTTAGTTGGGCGTCATGGTAACGATGGGCCTTCAGAGTTGCTACAGCTGCTGGATCTGGTTGGACTGAACCGGATCCGTTTCCTGTTCCGCAGAATTTACCGCCGCAGATCCAGATCCAGAATCATGACATCATGAAGCCAAAACCAAACAACGTAACGTTTTTATAACGTTTTCTTGTTCCGGACCGAACAAACGACCCGTTTGGTGTGTGAACAGCCTGAGCTGCTCAGCTGAGGATCTGGAAGGATTTTAGTTCAGATGTCAGAGACTCTTCTTCCATTCAACATTTTCTCCCTGTTCTTGTGACGGATGAGTCTGAATCTGTCGTTTGGTTGTCAGTTTATATATTCAGTCTGTCTGAATCTGTCGCCCAGATTCAGACAGAAACTGTGGAGCTCAGCGGTTTGTGCAGCGACATGTTGACTTGGCTGGGATTCAGACTCACTAGTCCTCAGATTATCTCATGATTCTTTAAAGCCAGAGGACAAAATGAGACAAGTTAATGCCTGGTTGGTGCTGATGTAGCAGAAATGAGTCAGACCTATGAAAACCAGGCCTTGGTGTCCACCTGTTCGTCTCTGAGGCGGAGCGTCAGACCATTTTGTTCTTCTCCTGACCCTCAGGCGGTTTGGAGATGTGAACCAGAGACATGATGGCAGACGATGGAGGAAACGGGGAGGGCAGGACGGACCCAGGCGAGGACAGCAGGTCCGAGCGGAACCGGACCCGGGGAATCGTGATCCATCTGACCGGCACCGAAGGCGAGTGGGACAGCCTGGAGGACGACGAGCTGGTCTTCTCCCTGGACCACGGCGAGGAGCCGCTTCCTGCGGAGGACGGCGGAGGCTTGGACTTCCAGGTCCCTCTGTCCCCGTCGTCTCCTGGTTCCCTGGGGAACTGCGCCGCAGCGCCCCCTGGCTTCCTGTCCCCAGGGCCGTCCTCACCCGGCCCGCGGCCCCCGGCCGGCCTCGTCAAGTCTCTGTCCACGGAGCTGGAGCCGAAGGGGGGCTGCACCCTCAGACCCAGGCCTCTCCTCAGCCTGGTGAAGTCCATCTCCACGGAGATGTCCCACTCGCAGCCCGAGGTGTCCCAGTCCAGGTCCGACTCCCGTCTCAACCTCCACCTGTGGCAGCAGCTGACCCAAACCAGACCGCGGGGCGGCGGGGACTGTCGCACGGCCCCGCCGTCCCCCGGCGCTCTGTCGCCCAGCGTGGAGAGCCTGAAGGGCGGCTTCTTCAGGACGGAGCTGGAGGACACCAGGAGGAAGCTGTCCGAGGCCGTGCAGGAGCCTCTGAGCTGCATGTTCAGCAGGATCCTGGGGGACGACGGCGCAGGGACCAGGTCCGCTCAGCAGGTCCACATGGACACCGTCCTCTCAGAGTCTCCGCTGAGGACCGGAGGGAGACCCGAGGGAGACGTTCTGCCCGTGTTCGACTGGCCGTCGGCCGGAGCGCGGCCCGGAGCGCGGCCCGGAGCGCGGCCCGGAGCGCGGCCCGGAGCGCGGCCCGGAGCGCGACCTGGGGGTGCGACCTGGGGTGCGACCTGGGGTGCGGTGCCGCCCGTGTCCCATCCATCACCACAGAGACCTGGAAATATCCCAGGACGATGACATGATGCGAGTGTTTGCCATCGAAGCTCCCAGGGGGGTCAGGAGGTCGCCTAGCGCTCCAGAACCAAACGGGTCCGGGTCTGGTCTGGATCCTCTGCCACACATGAGTCTGTTCTGCGTGGCGGTTCTGTCCTATGGCTACTTCGTCCTTCCTCTGGGTCCGTACGCCTCGGGCCTGGCGTTGGGCCTGTCTCTGGGCTTCCTGTTTGGCCTGTTCCTCATTCGGGTCGGTTCGTCCGGCTCGGTTGACCCACACAGACCGGCGCCGACCCAGCAGGGCGAGGCCCGTTTCCCAGGTGGCTTCAGCGCCGAGAACGACGCCCTTCAGGTAGGCGAGCGACGGAGTCGGGAAGTACCGGCTCCAACAATCTGGATTAATAATCTGGATTAACAATCTGGATTAATAATCTGGATTAATAATCTGGATTAATAATCTACCCGCCATCCGGCAGCATTTTGGGCCCAATTTGAAAAATTGTAGAGGCCGAACCAAACCTCGTGGGCTCCATTCCAAACAGACGTGATTCTTAGTGACAACGGCGGCGGCATGGCGGCCGACTGAATATCGCAAAGTTGCTCAAAAACACTGACATTTTTCCGAATGCTGCCGTTTGGCTACCTTTACGGTAATCCCAGCGATCGACACCAGGTGGCGCAGGACGTATGGGCGCATCGCTCTCCGCTGCCTTGAGGCTACTGCTCCAGAAACGCTGGGACGCTTCCCGGTGGCGAATGCTCCCGAAACGAAGGGTCGCTGCCTGGTGTCGCCCTGGCTGACATTGGGCAGCACCGCCTCATGCCTCCGAGTGTCTGGGTGCCCCCCCGCCCTCATGGGCGCCGCCACGCTATCTCTGTTTGCTAAGTCGGCCTGTAGCCGCACTCCCACCCGGGAGGCCCGGGATCGCGGCCTGCTTGGGGACAGAACCCTTCATGCTCCTTTGCCTCTGTAGCTTAGAAGCCAAATGTAAGAGATTCTAGTCGACCCTCATGGCTCCTGTAGTTTAGTGGTTTAGCTGGCCGCTCTCCGCCCCAGAGACTCGGGTTCGCTTCCCGCTGGCTGCACAAGCCTTTTCTATCTTTTTGGCCGACAACAGACGTAAGACGGCACTTGGGACATAGGGAGTCTCTAGACGTACAGATATCCTTTTCGGTAGTCTCCTTATGTCTGTGCCCCTGGTAAGGCAGCCATTTGAAAACATCACACAATGATCCCGGATGTCCGGACCTGGATGATCCTCAGTGTCTACATTACTTGCTATGAGGTCATAAGAACTATGAGCAAAGGTTACTGTTATGGCTCAAGTAGTCTTGTGGTCAATCTACTGCGGCGCGACCCCTGTGACTGGGGTATGATTCCCACAAGCTGCTTAAGCCTTTATTTTGGCATAAGTCCCGTTCCGCCAAATGTCTGGACCCTACCTGGGATAGGACATCCTCAACCCCGCTACAAGTTGTCAAAAATACCCCTGAATGGTTTTCCAGAACCGGGACCCGTCCCTGAACCTCCGCTCCTGGAGAACCGGGGAGGGGAGTTATGGAGCTTCTTTGCACGGGGTCGGGGTACCGGACCCGGGAAGAGGCTCAGACATTTGGGTGGAGCCCCTGGAAGTCTCCTTATGTCTGTGCCCCTGGTAAGGCAGCCATTTGGAAGCAGCACCCCATGAAGGTCAGCAGCTGGTTCCTGAAGGTCACCTGAAGGTCAGCAGCTGGTTCCTGAAGGTCACCTGAAGGTCAGCAGCTGGTTCCTGAAGGTCACCTGAAGGTCAGCAGCTGGTTCCTGAAGGTCACCTGAAGGTCAGCAGCTGGTTCCTGAAGGTCACCTGAAGGTCAGCAGCTGGTTCCTGAAGGTCACCTGAAGGTCAGCAGCTGGTTCCTGAAGGTCACCTGAAGGTCAGCAGCTGGTTCCTGAAGGTCGATTCCTGAAGGTCAGCAGCTCTTCTTGTTTTCAGGGTTGGATGAATGAGATCCAGGATTACGACCCAGAAACCTTCCACCTGGCTCTGACCCACTCTGTGTTCGCCACGCTGCAGGGCTGCAGCCTCCGTCTGGATTACCCACGATGCAACATCAGGCGCCGCGCCGCACATGACGACCCGCCGCAGGAAGTCGGCTTCATCAAGACGCGCCGCTTCCGGCTGGCCAACAGCAAAGTAACATCTGAACATTTCATTTCACTTTTCATCCTGAATGCTGGTTTATGCTCCAGGTTCAGGAGCAGATGATGAACAAGTGAGGCAGTAAAGCTATGGAGAGCTAATCCTGCCATAATGACGGGAAAATACAGAAATTTAAAAAAGGCTCGACAAATAAGCAAAAGATGAAAATATGGTTAATTAATTCATTAATTACTCAGGTTTAAAACTAAAGTTGAAAATGATAACAGACAATAATTAATAAGGTGATTAGAAATGTTCAAAAATTAGATTCATTCAGGAATCAAAGAATTTCTGATCTGAAGAGAGATTTTACTGCCGTAAGAAAACATCTGGGTCTGGTTCTAGTGGGTCTGGTTCTGGTTCTGGTTCTGGTTCTGATTCTTCATCATGCTGCCTCCTTCCTGCAGGTCTTCCTCCTGCCGCCGGTTCTGGCTCGGAAGAGAGTCTGGAACCCCAAGTATCCCATCTGCATCCAGCTTGGAGCAGAGGAGGACGGAACCGGGTCAGAACAGAACCTGGGTTTTGATCCAGCACAGACATCCTCCACACAACCTGGCGCCGGCCCACCTGCGCTTTACCTGTTCGGACGCACCGGCCGGGAGAAGGAGGAGTGGTACCGCCATCTCCTGTCGGCATCGGCGGTCCGAGACGGGCTGAGAGCCGGCCGACGGTCCACCCGACCCGGTAACACCCGACCCGCTAACACCCGACCCGACCCGGTAACACCCGACCCGCTAACACCCGACCCGACCCAGTAACACCCGACCCGCTAACACCCGACCCGACCCGGTAACACCCGACCCGCTAACACCCGACCCGCTAACACCCGACCCGCTAACACCCGACCCGCTAACACCCGACCCGCTAACACCCGACCCGCTAACACCCGACCCGACCCGCTAACACCCGACCCGCTAACACCCGACCCGCTAACACCCGACCCGCTAACACCCGATCCGACCCGGTAGCACCCGACCCGCTAACACCCGACCCGCTAACACCCGACCCGCTAACACCCGACCCGCTAACACCCGACCCGCTAACACCCGACCCGACCCGGTAACACCCAACCCGCTAACACCCGACCCGCTAACACCCGACCTGCTAAACACCGACCCGCTAACACCCGACCCGCTAACACCCGACCCGCTAACACCCGACCCGCTAACACCCGACCCAGTAACACCCGACCCGGTAACACCCGACCCGCTAACACCCGACCCGACCCAGTAACACCCGACCCGCTAACACCCGACCCGCTAACACCCGACCCGCTAACACCCGCCCCGCTAACACCCGACCCGACCCAGTAACACCCGACCCGCTAACACCCGACCCGGTAACACCCGACCCGCTAACACCCGACCCGACCCGGTAACACCCAACCCGCTAACACCCGACCCGCTAACACCCGACCCGCTAACACCCGACCCGACCCAGTAACACCCGACCCGCTAACACCCGACCCGACCCGGTAACACCCGACCCGCTAACACCCGACCCGACCCGGTAACACCCAACCCGCTAACACCCGACCCGCTAACACCCGACCCGCTAACACCCGATCCGACCCGGTAACACCCGACCCGCTAACACCCGACCCGACCCAGTAACACCCGACCCGCTAACACCCGACCCGACCCGGTAACACCCGACCCGCTAACACCCGACCCGCTAACACCCGACCCGCTAACACCCGATCCGACCCGGTAGCACCCGACCCGCTAACACCCGACCCGCTAACACCCGACCCGCTAACACCCGACCCGCTAACACCCGACCCGCTAACACCCGACCCGCTAACACCCGACCCGCTAACACCCGACCCGACCCAGTAACACCCGACCCGCTAACACCCGACCCGACCCGGTAACACCCGACCCGCTAACACCCGACCCGACCCGGTAACACCCAACCCGCTAACACCCGACCCGCTAACACCCGACCCGCTAACACCCGATCCGACCCGGTAACACCCGACCCGCTAACACCCGACCCGACCCAGTAACACCCGACCCGCTAACACCCGACCCGACCCGGTAACACCCGACCCGCTAACACCCGACCCGCTAACACCCGACCCGCTAACACCCGATCCGACCCGGTAGCACCCGACCCGCTAACACCCGACCCGCTAACACCCGACCCGCTAACACCCGACCCGCTAACACCCGACCCGCTAACACCCGACCCGCTAACACCCGACCCGGTAGCAAACAACCCGCTAACACCCGACCCGCTAACACCCGACCCGGTAACAACCGACCCGACACAGTAACACCCGACCTGCTAACACCCGTCCCGGTAGCAAACAACCTGCTAACACCCGACACAGTAACACCCGACCCAGTAACAACCGACCCACTAACACCCGACCCGGTAGCAAACAACCCACTAACACCCGACCCGACCCAGTAACACCCGACCTGCTAACACCCGACCCGGCAACAACCGACCCGACCCAGTAACACCCGACCTGCTAACACCCGACCCGCTAACACCCGACCCGGTAGCAAACAACCCGCTAACACCCGACCCGGTAACACCCGACCCGGTAACAACCGACCCGACACAGTAACACCCGACCTGCTAACACCCGACCCGGTAGCAAACAACCTGCTAACACCCGACCCGACCCAGTAACACCTGACCCGGTAACAAACGACCTGGTAAAACCCGACCTGTCAACAAACGACCCGCTAAGACACTTTAAACTGGTTCAGAACAACCAGAGCTGCAGGTCAGAGCAGAAAAACCTGAAACACTAAATTCAAAACCATCAGGAATATTAGAACTGATGATCAAGACATGAAGGAAACCGTGACGTGGAGCCTGGCGGCGACACATGAGGATAATCTGGTTCAGGCTCACGTTCACCTCAGATTAAAACTCAAGACAGATTTTATAGGAATTATTAGGGTTGCCAATAATTCCTCAATCCTCACAGATTAACGGACTCAGATAAACTGTTGGGTTAATGCAGAGGTTCCCAAACTGTGGGGCGCACCCCCTAGGGGGGCGCGGGAAGCCTCTGGGTGAAAAACACAAACAAACAAACACAACACACGGACGCTGTATGCGCTGGGTTTTTACCTTAGAACGGCCAACTCTCTGTTATTCCTATGTCAATTTGATGCAGAATATATGTGTCCTCTGTCACTTTTATCAGCAGTTAAAACTGTTTAATCCGTTGTTAACATGTGGTAACTTGTTTTTCTGAGCCGCTTTTAAACGCAACATGACGCTACGACGCTCCCGCTGTTTACACACCTGATGCTGCTGGTGGGCGGAGCTACAGGTGTGTTAGAATCATGGCAGCAAACCAGAAACACGCAAAGAACTTTTCACAGTTTTTCCCCCAAACTAACCGACTGAGTTGAGTGAAGCTGTTGGTAAAGTAGCTAAACGACGACTAGCTAATGTCAATACAGCAGCTTAAGCTTAACCAGTACCTGTAGCTGCCGATGTTGTTGACTATGTTCAGCTACATACATTAATTTTGTATAACATTTTCAACAGATTTTAAACCAAAGCTGTTAAAATAATATATGCACTTTCCATTTAAGAATATATGTGTCTGGAGCTCCTCCAATGAGAGTTTTAGCTTCACCTGGTACAAATTAAGTAAACAAGTCATTTTAATCAGAATTAATTATTATATAAACATTAATTTTCTGCCCTCCACCCCCGGCAGGGACAGGGGGGGCCCAGAAAATGTTTAGATACCACAGGGGGGCGCAGGAGAAAAAGTTTGGGAACCTCTGTGTTAATGTGAGATTATGACATTGTAATGAAATCTGCAGTTATTATCAGATATTTGCCAGAAAGCAGGTTTCCCAAACAATACATAATTATTCCATCCATCCATCCATCCATCCAGTTTCTTTACACCTCGTCCCTCAGTGGGTCAGGAGCTGCTGCGGATCTCCAGCTGACGCTCCAGGTGAGAGGCGGAGTCACCTGGACAGGTGGCCAGTCTGTCGCCGATTTCTTTAAACAGTGGAATAATTATATCGTATCATTCAGAAAGTACATTACAGTATTCAGTCAGACATTTAATGAAATACTTATTTACTTCAAAATGTATTTGTTATTTAGTTTGTCTCTTTTGGGCCTCCATGCACATCACTAGACGGTTCATGAGATAAACGTTTGGTCCATGGGACAGAATCGCTGCAGTAGGTCAGCCGGGCCAGTGGGTGGCGCTGTAACACAGACCAGGTGTTCCTGGTGATGCTGAATCTGACTCTCAGTCTAAACCACTAAGATCATTTGTGGATCCACCTGATGGTTTCCGTGCAGAAATCATTGTGCGACCCTCATGTTGGGAACCTCTGGTCCTGCCTGAGGTGACATCCAGAAACTCGCTTTGCCTGGATTCTCTGTATTTAATGAATCTCTGTCCTCCAGGGGCTCCGTCCCAGAGCGTCTCCGTCCCGAGGAGCCGAGGCCCCAGCAGCGACGACGACGCCGCGCCCCCCACGCCCTCAGCGCCCCCCACGCCCGCCGCCTCCTACCGTCCTGCACTACCCTGCAGCGCCACCGGGGGGCGGTCTGCGCTTGACTACCACAGCTACATGGCCCGTCTTCTGGCCGCACACCAGGCCACGCCCCCATGCAGCCGCAGGGCTAGCAGCGCCGAGGCTAGCCCCACCGTTAGCCCCACCGCTAGCCCCACCGCTAGCCCTACTGCTAGCCCCACTGCTAACACCACCGCTAGCCCCACCGCTAGCCCCACTGCTAACACCACCGCTAGCCTCACTGCTAACACCACTGCTAGCCCCACCGCTAGCCCCACCGCTAGCCCCACTGCTAACACCACCGCTAGCCCCACCGCTAGCCCTACTGCTAGCCCCACCGCTAGCCCCACCACTAGCCCCACCGCTAGCCCCACTGCTAACACCACGCTAGCCCCACTGCTAGCCCTACTGCTAGCCCCACCGCTAGCCCCACCGCTAGCCCACACCGCTAGCCCCACTGCTAACACCACTGCTAGCCCCACTGCTAGCCTCGCCGCTAACACCACCGTAAGCTAGCAGAGGTTTTACTTCCTGTGAACGGATCTGGAGCGACTCTT
Organism: Poecilia picta; assembly: GCA_033032245.1. Taxonomy (NCBI): domain Eukaryota; kingdom Metazoa; phylum Chordata; class Actinopteri; order Cyprinodontiformes; family Poeciliidae; genus Poecilia; species Poecilia picta. The sequence goes on from CM065371.1 coordinate 26,680,781, forward strand.
AGCTCTGCTTCCTTCCTTCCTTCCTTCCTTCCTTCCTTCCTTTCCTCAGTGCACCTGCCATCAGGCCACGCCCCCTGGAGCCGGCCCCGCCTCCTGGGTCAACGCCCTGATTGGCCGGATCTTGTGGGACTTCCTGCGGGAGAAGCAGTGGGCCGACGCCGTCGCCCAGAAGGTCCAGAAGAAGCTGAGCAGAATCAGGGTGAGGCTGGAGAGCAGAAGCAGACGCCGGTCAGTCGATGCGTGATGAACTGACCACTTCCTGTTCCTGCAGCTGCCTCACTTCCTGAACGAGCTGACGCTGACCGAGCTGGACATGGGCTGCAGCACGCCGCACATCATGGCCGCCTCCAGGCCAGAGGTCAACCACAGAGGTCAGCAGCTCAGCCTGCAGCTTCCTGCTCAGAAGATTAGTTAGATTAAATCAGGGGTCACTCTGCCCCTGCTGGCTGCTGCATTCACAGCATGGCTACAATCATTTGGGAAAAGAACAAAATCCAGAAATATCTCTGACGTTCATGTCTGACCATATTCATTTAATCACTTTAAATTAAAGAATTTTAAGTTAAAGTGTCATATAATTAACCAGGTGGAAATTTGAATCTAATTCCAGATCTAGTAGATATAGAAGTCCTGACATGGTGCATCCAGAGATCATCCTTCCACCAGATCTTCCCTTTTCTCCCTCAGCTTCTAAAGACGACTAATGATTCTGACCTGATCTTCTCAGCCGGACGGGTCAGTTTAGGCTCCGTGACCTTTGACCTGTCACTCTGCGCCCCCTACAGGCCTGTGGGTGCAGCTGCAGCTGGTTTACACTGGGAACCTGCAGATGACGCTGGAGACCAAGTTCAACCTGTCCAAGCTGGGAAGAGACAGCAGGGAGGAGACGGGACAGAGACAGAGCAGAGACGAAGCTGGACGTCCCAGGTAAGAGACACAGAGACAGAGACAGAGAGACAGAGGGACAGAGACAGAGACACAGAGGGACAGAGAGACACAGAGACAGAGAGACAGAGAACAGAGAGACAGAGGACAGAGAGACAGAGACAGAGACACAGAGACACAGAGAGACAGAGACAGAGAGACAGAGACAGAGAGACAGAGACACAGAGGGACAGAGACAGAGAGACACAGAGAGACACAGAACAGAGAGACAGAGACAGAGAGACAGAGAGACAGAGACACAGAGGACAGAGAGACACAGAGAGAAAAGAGACAGAGACACAGAGAGACAGAGACAGAGAGACAGAGACAGAGAGACAGAGGGACAGAGAGACACAAGAGACACAGAGACAGAGAGACAGAGACACAGAGGGACAGAGAACAGAGAGAACAGAGGGACAGAGACAGAGAGACAAAAGAGGGACAGAGACACAGAGAGACACAGAGACAGAGAGACAGAGACAGAGACACAGAGGGACAGAGACAGAGAGACAGAGAGACAGAGACAGAGAGACAGAGACAGAGACAGAGAGACAGAGACAGAGAGACAGAGACAGAGAGACAGAGACAGAGAGACAGAGGACAGAGAGACAGAGACACAGAGACAAGGAGACAGAGAGACAGAGACAGAGAGACAGAGACACAGAGGACAGAGACAGAGAGACAGAGACACAGAGGGCAGAGAGACAGAGAGACAGAGAACAGAGACAAGAGACAGAGAACAGAGAGAGACAGAGACAGAGAGACAGAGACAGAGACAAGAGACAGAGACAGAGAGACACAGAGAGACAAGAGACAGAGAACAGAGACAGAGACAGAGAGACAGAGACAGAGACACGACAGGGAGACAGAGACACAGAGACAGAACGAGAGACAGAGACACAGAGAGACAGAGGACAGAGAGACACAGGACAGAGACAGAGACAGAGGACAGAGACACAGAGAGACACGAGACAGAGGACAGAGACACAGAGAGACACAGAGGACAGAGACAGAGAACAGGAGAGAGACACGAGGACGAGGACAGAGACACAGAGACACAGAGACAGAGAGACGAGAGACAGAGACACGAGAGACAGAGAGACAGAGACACAGAGAGACAGAGACAAGAGAGAGACAAGAAAAGACACAGAGACAGAGACTTTCTCTCCCCTGTTCAGGTTGTCAGGAACATCTGAGGTGTTTTAGTTTTATGTCGATTCAGCAGCTTTTCTCCAGAAACAGGAAGTGATGAAACATGAATATGAAATGTTCTGTCTCCTGCTGGCCTCTGATTGGCTGTGGTGTCCAGCTGCAGGTCCGTCCTCAGCGTCTTGGCGGACAGCGATGAAGAATCGTCCAGCGCTGCTTCCTGTGATGAAGACGAGCTGCTGCTGTCCGAGCCTCACTGTCCAGCCGGGGACAGAGGCTCAGTGGCGCCACCTGAAGGGTAAACACACACACTGCAGGACAGGACCAGAACCAGGACCAGGACCAGGACAGGACCAGGACCAGGACCAGGACCAGGACCAGGACCAGGACCAGGACCAGGAACCAACCAGGACCAGGACCAGGACCAGGACCAGAACCAGGACCAGGACCAGGACCAACCAGGACCAGGACCAGGACCAGGACCAGGACCAGGACCAGGACCAAACCAGGACCAGGACCAGGACCAGGACCAGGACCAGGACCACAACCAGGACCAGGACCAGGACCAGGACCAGGACCACAACCAGGACCAGGACCAGGACCAGGACCAGGACCAGAACCAGGACCACAACCAGGACCAGGACCAGGACCAGGACCAGGACCAGAACCAGGACCACAACCAGGACCAGGACCAGGACCAGGACCAGGACCACAGACCAGGACCAGGACCAGGACCAGGACCGACCAGGACAACCAGACCAGGACCAGGACCAGAACCAGGACCAGGACCAGAACCAGACAGGACACAGGACCAGGACGACCAGGACCAGAACTAGGACCAGAACCACAACCAGGACCAGGACCAGGACCAGGACCAGGACCACAACCAGGACCAGGACCAGCCAGGACCAGGACCAGGACCAGGACCAGGACCAGGACCAGGACCAGGACCAGGACCAGGACCACAACCAGGACCAGGACCAGGACCAGGACCAGGACCAGGACCAGAACCAGAACCAGGACCAGGACCAGGACCAGGACCAGGACCAGCAGACCAGGACCACAACCAGGACCAGGACCAGGACCAGGACCAGGACCAGGTCCAGGACCAGGACCAGGACCAGAACTAGGACCAGAACCAACCAGGCCAGACCAGAACCAGACCAGGACCAGGACCAGGACCAGAACCAGAACTAGGACCAGAACCACAACCAGGACCAGGACCAGAACCAGGACCAGGACCAGGACCAGGACCAGAGACCAGGACCAGGACCAGGACCGGACCAGGACAGGACCAGGACCAGACAGGACCAGGACCAGGACCAGCAACCAGGACCAGGACCAGACCAGGACCAGACCAGGACCAGGACCAGGACCAGGGACCACAACCAGGACCAGGACCAGGACCAGGCCAGGACCAGGACCAGACCAGAACTAGGACCAGAACAAACCAGGACCAGACCAGAAACAGACCAGGACCAGGACCAGGACCAGGACCACAACCAGGACCAGGACCAGGACCAGGACCAGGACCACAACCAGGACCAGGACCAGACCAGGACCAGGTCCAGGACCAGGACCAGGACCAGACCAGGACCAAACCAGGACCAGGACCAGGACCAGAACCAGACCAGGACCAGAACCAGGACCAGGACCAGAACAGGACCAGAACCACAACCAGGACCAGACCAGAACAGGACCAGGACCAGACCAGGACCAGGACCCAACCAGACCAGGACCAGGACCAGGACCAGGCACAGGACCAGGACCAGGACCAGAACCAGAGACCAGGACCAGAAGAACCGGAACCAGGACCAGGACCAGAAACCGAACCAGGACCAGACCAGAACCAGACCGGACCAGACCAGAACCAGACCAGGACCAGACCAGACAGGACCAGGACCAGACAGGACCAGGACCAGAAAAGGACCAGGACCAGGACCAGACCAGGACCAGGACCAGAACCAGACAGGACAGGACCAGGACCAGAACCAGGAACCAGGACCAGACAGACAGGACCAGGACCAGGAAACAGGACCAGGACCAGAAAAGACCAGGACCAGGACCAGACCAGGACC